>OZ007586.1:459589866-460189866 GCA_963931845.1 Maratus michaelseni | reverse complement strand
TATTTGTAAATTGTCCAAATAGGGGGTAAGATATGGTGCCGGGAATATAGGGTTATATTTAGAAAAAAATGTAAAAATCCACAAATGACGTTAGTTTTTGCTTAATAACCTACTTTTAGTGCGTTTTAGAGACAAAAACACTTTCAACATTTTGTAGAGCAAAAAGTTTTCTACAACATGCAGTATTCAGGTTTGTAAATTGTCCAAATAGGGGGTAAGATATGGAGCCGGGAATATAGGGTTATATTTAGAAAAAAATGTAAAAATCCACAAATGACGTTAGTTTTTGCTTAATAACCTACTTTTAGTGCGTTTTAGAGACAAAAACACTTTCAACATTTTGTAGAGCAGAAAGTTTTCTACAACATGCAGTATTCAGGTTTGTAAATTGTCCAAATAGGGGGTAAGATATGGAGCCGAGAAATAGGGTTAAATTTGGAAAAAAAATGTAAAAATCCACAAATGACGTTAGTTTTTGCTTAATAACTTACTTTTAGTGCGTTTTAGAGACAAAAACACTTTCAACATTTTGTAGAGCAGAAAGTTCTCTACAACATGCAGTATTCAGGTTTGTAAATTGTTCAAATTGGGGGTAAGATATAGAGCCGAGAAATAGGGTTAAATTTGGAAAAAAATGTAAAAATCCACAAATGACGTTAGTTTTTGCTTCATAACTTACTTTTAGTGCGTTTTAGAGACAAAAGAACTTTCAACATTTTGTAGAGCAGAAAATTCTCTACAACATGCAGTATTCATATTTGTAAATTGTCCAAATAGGGGGTAAGATATGGAGCCGGGAAAATAGGGTAAAATTTGCAAAAATCCACTAAAGACATTAGCTTTTGCTTAATAACCTACTTTGAATGCGTTTTACAGACAAAAGCACTTTTACCATTTTGTAGAGCATAACATTCTCTACAACATGCAGTATTCACGTTTGTAAATTGTCCAAATAGGGGGTAAGATATGGTGCCGGGAATATAGGGTTAAATTTGGAAAAAATGTAAAAATCCACAAATGACGTTAGTTTTTGCTTAATAACCTACTTTTAGTGCGTTTTAGAGACAAAAACACTTTCAACATTTTGTAGAGCAGAAAGTTTTCTACAACATGCAGTATTCAGGTTTGTAAATTGTCCAAATAGGGGGTAAGATATGGAGCCGAGAAATAGGGTTAAATTTGGAAAAAAAATGTAAAAATCCACAAATGACGTTAGTTTTTGCTTAATAACTTACTTTTAGTGCGTTTTAGAGACAAAAGCACTTTCAACATTTTGTAGAGCAGAAAGTTCTCTACAACATGCAGTATTCAGGTTTGTAAATTGTCCAAATAGGGGGTAAGATATGGAGCCGAGAAATAGGGTTAAATTTGGAAAAAAAATGTAAAAATCCACAAATGACGTTAGTTTTCGCTTAATAACTTACTTTTAGTGCGTCTTAGAGACAAAAGCACTTTCATCATTTTGTAGAGCAGAAAATTCTCTACAACATGCAGTATTCATATTTGTAAATTGTCCAAATAGGGGGTAAGATATGGTGCCGGGAATATAGGGTTATATTTAGAAAAAAATGTAAAAATCCACAAATGACGTTAGTTTTTGCTTAATAACCTACTTTTAGTGCGTTTTAGAGACAAAAACACTTTCAACATTTTGTAGAGCAAAAAGTTTTCTACAACATGCAGTATTCAGGTTTGTAAATTGTCCAAATAGGGGGTAAGATATGGAGCCGAGAAATAGGGTTAAATTTGGAAAAAAAATGTAAAAATCCACAAATGACGTTAGTTTTTGCTTAATAACTTACTTTTAGTGCGTTTTACAGACAAAAGAACTCTCAACATTTTGTAGAGCAGAAAATTCTCTACAACATGCAGTATTCATATTTGTAAATTGTCCAAATAGGGGGTAAGATATGGAGCCGGGAAAATAGGGTAAAATTTGCAAAAATCCACTAAAGACATTAGCTTTTGCTTAATAGCCTACTTTTAGTGCGTTTTAGAGACAAAAACACTTTCAACATTTTGTAGAGCAGAAAGTTTTCTACAACATGCAGTATTCAGGTTTGTAAATTGTCCAAATAGGGGGTAAGATATGGAGCCGAGAAATAGGGTTAAATTTGGAAAAAAAATGTAAAAATCCACAAATGACGTTAGTTTTTGCTTAATAACTTACTTTTAGTGCGTTTTAGAGACAAAAACACTTTCAACATTTTGTAGAGCAGAAAGTTCTCTACAACATGCAGTATTCAGGTTTGTAAATTGTTCAAATTGGGGGTAAGATATAGAGCCGAGAAATAGGGTTAAATTTGGAAAAAAATGTAAAAATCCACAAATGACGTTAGTTTTTGCTTCATAACTTACTTTTAGTGCGTTTTAGAGACAAAAGAACTTTCAACATTTTGTAGAGCAGAAAATTCTCTACAACATGCAGTATTCATATTTGTAAATTGTCCAAATAGGGGGTAAGATATGGAGCCGGGAAAATAGGGTAAAATTTGCAAAAATCCACTAAAGACATTAGCTTTTGCTTAATAACCTACTTTGAATGCGTTTTACAGACAAAAGCACTTTTACCATTTTGTAGAGCATAACATTCTCTACAACATGCAGTATTCATGTTTGTAAATTGTCCAAATAGGGGGTAAGATATGGTGCCGGGAATATAGGGTTAAATTTGGAAAAAATGTAAAAATCCACAAATGACGTTAGTTTTTGCTTAATAACCTACTTTTAGTGCGTTTTAGAGACAAAAACACTTTCAACATTTTGTAGAGCAGAAAGTTTTCTACAACATGCAGTATTCAGGTTTGTAAATTGTCTAAATAGGGGGTAAGATATGGAGCCGAGAAATAGGGTTAAATTTGGAAAAAAAATGTAAAAATCCACAAATGACGTTAGTTTTTGCTTAATAACTTACTTTTAGTGCGTTTTACAGACAAAAGAACTCTCAACATTTTGTAGAGCAGAAAATTCTCTACAACATGCAGTATTCATATTTGTAAATTGTCCAAATAGGGGGTAAGATATGGAGCCGGGAAAATAGGGTAAAATTTGCAAAAATCCACTAAAGACATTAGCTTTTGCTTAATAACCTACTTTTAGTGCGTTTTAGAGACAAAAACACTTTCAACATTTTGTAGAGCAGAAAGTTTTCTACAACATGCAAAATTCAGGTTTGTAAATTGTCCAAATAGGGGGTAAGATATGGAGCCGAGAAATAGGGTTAAATTTGGAAAAAAAATGTAAAAATCCACAAATGACGTTAGTTTTTGCTTAATAACTTACTTTTAGTGCGTTTTAGAGACAAAAACACTTTCAACATTTTGTAGAGCAGAAAGTTCTCTACAACATGCAGTATTCAGGTTTGTAAATTGTCCAAATTGGGGGTAAGATATAGAGCCGAGAAATAGGGTTAAATTTGGAAAAAAATGTAAAAATCCACAAATGACGTTAGTTTTTGCTTCATAACTTACTTTTAGTGCGTTTTAGAGACAAAAGAACTTTCAACATTTTGTAGAGCAGAAAATTCTCTACAACATGCAGTATTCATATTTGTAAATTGTCCAAATAGGGGGTAAGCTACGGAGCCAGGAAAATAGTGTTAAATTTGCAAAAATCCACTAAAGACATTAGCTTTTGCTTAATAACCTACTTTGAATGCGTTTTACAGACAAAAGCACTTTTACCATTTTGTAGAGCATAACATTCTCTACAACATACAGTATTCATGTTTGCAAATTGTCCAAATAGGGGGTAAGCTACGGAGCCAGGAAAATAGTGTTAAATTTGGAAAAAATGTAAAAATCCACAAATGACGTTAGTTTTTGCTAAATAACCTACTTTTAGTTCGTTTTAGAGACAAAAGCACTTTCAACATTTTGTAGAACAGAAAGTTTTCTACAACATGCAGTATTCAGGTTTGTAAATTGTCCAAATAGGGGGTAAGATATGGAGCCGAGAAATAGGGTTAAATTTGGAAAAAAAATGTAAAAATCCACAAATGACGTTAGTTTTCGCTTAATAACTTACTTTTAGTGCGTCTTAGAGACAAAAGCACTTTCATCATTTTGTAGAGCAGAAAATTCTCTACAACATGCAGTATTCATATTTGTAAATTGTCCAAATAGGGGGTAAGATATGGTGCCGGGAATATAGGGTTATATTTAGAAAAAAATGTAAAAATCCACAAATGACGTTAGTTTTTGCTTAATAACCTACTTTTAGTGCGTTTTAGAGACAAAAACACTTTCAACATTTTGTAGAGCAAAAAGTTTTCTACAACATGCAGTGTTCAGGTTTGTAAATTGTCCAAATAGGGGGTAAGATATGGAGCCGAGAAATAGGGTTAAATTTGGAAAAAAAATGTAAAAATCCACAAATGACGTTAGTTTTTGCTTAATAACTTACTTTTAGTGCGTTTTACAGACAAAAGAACTCTCAACATTTTGTAGAGCAGAAAATTCTCTACAACATGCAGTATTCATATTTGTAAATTGTCCAAATAGGGGGTAAGATATGGAGCCGGGAAAATAGGGTAAAATTTGCAAAAATCCACTAAAGACATTAGCTTTTGCTTAATAACCTACTTTTAGTGCGTTTTAGAGACAAAAACACTTTCAACATTTTGTAGAGCAGAAAGTTTTCTACAACATGCAGTATTCAGGTTTGTAAATTGTCCAAATAGGGGGTAAGATATGGAGCCGAGAAATAGGGTTAAATTTGGAAAAAAAATGTAAAAATCCACAAATGACGTTAGTTTTTGCTTAATAACTTACTTTTAGTGCGTTTTAGAGACAAAAACACTTTCAACATTTTGTAGAGCAGAAAGTTCTCTACAAAATGCAGTATTCAGGTTTGTAAATTGTCCAAATTGGGGGTAAGATATAGAGCCGAGAAATAGGGTTAAATTTGGAAAAAAATGTAAAAATCCACAAATGACGTTAGTTTTTGCTTCATAACTTACTTTTAGTGCGTTTTAGAGACAAAAGAACTTTCAACATTTTGTAGAGCAGAAAATTCTCTACAACATGCAGTATTCATATTTGTAAATTGTCCAAATAGGGGGTAAGATAGGGAGCCGGGAAAATAGAGTAAAATTTGCAAAAATCCACTAAAGACATTAGCTTTTGCTTAATAACCTACTTTGAATGCGTTTTACAGACAAAAGCACTTTTACCATTTTGTAGAGCATAACATTCTCTACAACATGCAGTATTCATGTTTGTAAATTGTCCAAATAGGGGGTAAGATATGGTGCCGGGAATATAGGGTTAAATTTGGAAAAAATGTAAAAATCCACAAATGACGTTAGTTTTTGCTTAATAACCTACTTTTAGTGCGTTTTAGAGACAAAAACACTTTCAACATTTTGTAGAGCAGAAAGTTTTCTACAACATGCAGTATTCAGGTTTGTAAATTGTCTAAATAGGGGGTAAGATATGGAGCCGAGAAATAGGGTTAAATTTGGAAAAAAAATGTAAAAATCCACAAATGACGTTAGTTTTTGCTTAATAACTTACTTTTAGTGCGTTTTACAGACAAAAGAACTCTCAACATTTTGTAGAGCAGAAAATTCTCTACAACATGCAGTATTCATATTTGTAAATTGTCCAAATAGGGGGTAAGATATGGAGCCGGGAAAATAGGGTAAAATTTGCAAAAATCCACTAAAGACATTAGCTTTTGCTTAATAACCTACTTTTAGTGCGTTTTAGAGACAAAAACACTTTCAACATTTTGTAGAGCAGAAAGTTTTCTACAACATGCAAAATTCAGGTTTGTAAATTGTCCAAATAGGGGGTAAGATATGGAGCCGAGAAATAGGGTTAAATTTGGAAAAAAAATGTAAAAATCCACAAATGACGTTAGTTTTTGCTTAATAACTTACTTTTAGTGCGTTTTAGAGACAAAAACACTTTCAACATTTTGTAGAGCAGAAAGTTCTCTACAACATGCAGTATTCAGGTTTGTAAATTGTCCAAATTGGGGGTAAGATATAGAGCCGAGAAATAGGGTTAAATTTGGAAAAAAATGTAAAAATCCACAAATGACGTTAGTTTTTGCTTCATAACTTACTTTTAGTGCGTTTTAGAGACAAAAGAACTTTCAACATTTTGTAGAGCAGAAAATTCTCTACAACATGCAGTATTCATATTTGTAAATTGTCCAAATAGGGGGTAAGCTACGGAGCCAGGAAAATAGTGTTAAATTTGCAAAAATCCACTAAAGACATTAGCTTTTGCTTAATAACCTACTTTGAATGCGTTTTACAGACAAAAGCACTTTTACCATTTTGTAGCGCATAACATTCTCTACAACATACAGTATTCATGTTTGCAAATTGTCCAAATAGGGGGTAAGCTACGGAGCCAGGAAAATAGTGTTAAATTTGGAAAAAATGTAAAAATCCACAAATGACGTTAGTTTTTGCTAAATAACCTACTTTTAGTTCGTTTTAGAGACAAAAGCACTTTCAACATTTTGTAGAACAGAAAGTTTTCTACAACATGCAGTATTCAGGTTTGTAAATTGTCCAAATAGGGGGTAAGATATGGAGCCGAGAAATAGGGTTAAATTTGGAAAAAAAATGTAAAAATCCACAAATGACGTTAGTTTTCGCTTAATAACTTACTTTTAGTGCGTCTTAGAGACAAAAGCACTTTCATCATTTTGTAGAGCAGAAAATTCTCTACAACATGCAGTATTCATATTTGTAAATTGTCCAAATAGGGGGTAAGATATGGTGCCGGGAATATAGGGTTATATTTAGAAAAAAATGTAAAAATCCACAAATGACGTTAGTTTTTGCTTAATAACCTACTTTTAGTGCGTTTTAGAGACAAAAACACTTTCAACATTTTGTAGAGCAAAAAGTTTTCTACAACATGCAGTGTTCAGGTTTGTAAATTGTCCAAATAGGGGGTAAGATATGGAGCCGAGAAATAGGGTTAAATTTGGAAAAAAAATGTAAAAATCCACAAATGACGTTAGTTTTTGCTTAATAACTTACTTTTAGTGCGTTTTACAGACAAAAGAACTCTCAACATTTTGTAGAGCAGAAAATTCTCTACAACATGCAGTATTCATATTTGTAAATTGTCCAAATAGGGGGTAAGATATGGAGCCGGGAAAATAGGGTAAAATTTGCAAAAATCCACTAAAGACATTAGCTTTTGCTTAATAACCTACTTTTAGTGCGTTTTAGAGACAAAAACACTTTCAACATTTTGTAGAGCAGAAAGTTTTCTACAACATGCAGTATTCAGGTTTGTAAATTGTCCAAATAGGGGGTAAGATATGGAGCCGAGAAATAGGGTTAAATTTGGAAAAAAAATGTAAAAATCCACAAATGACGTTAGTTTTTGCTTAATAACTTACTTTTAGTGCGTTTTAGAGACAAAAACACTTTCAACATTTTGTAGAGCAGAAAGTTCTCTACAACATGCAGTATTCAGGTTTGTAAATTGTCCAAATTGGGGGTAAGATATAGAGCCGAGAAATAGGGTTAAATTTGGAAAAAAATTTAAAAATCCACAAATGACGTTAGTTTTTGCTTCATAACTTACTTTTAGTGCGTTTTAGAGACAAAAGAACTTTCAACATTTTGTAGAGCAGAAAATTCTCTACAACATGCAGTATTCATATTTGTAAATTGTCCAAATAGGGGGTAAGATATGGAGCCGGGAAAATAGGGTAAAATTTGCAAAAATCCACTAAAGACATTAGCTTTTGCTTAATAACCTACTTTGAATGCGTTTTACAGACAAAAGCACTTTTACCATTTTGTAGAGCATAACATTCTCTACAACATGCAGTATTCATGTTTGTAAATTGTCCAAATAGGGGGTAAGATATGGTGCCGGGAATATAGGGTTAAATTTGGAAAAAATGTAAAAATCCACAAATGACGTTAGTTTTTGCTTAATAACCTACTTTTAGTGCGTTTTAGAGACAAAAACACTTTCAACATTTTGTAGAGCAGAAAGTTTTCTACAACATGCAGTATTCAGGTTTGTAAATTATCCAAATAGGGGGTAAGATATGGAGCCGAGAAATAGGGTTAAATTTGGAAAAAAAATGTAAAAATCCACAAATGACGTTAGTTTTTGCTTAATAACTTACTTTTAGTGCGTTTTACAGACAAAAGAACTCTCAACATTTTGTAGAGCAGAAAATTCTCTACAACATGCAGTATTCATATTTGTAAATTGTCCAAATAGGGGGTAAGATATGGAGCCGGGAAAATAGGGTAAAATTTGCAAAAATCCACTAAAGACATTAGCTTTTGCTTAATAGCCTACTTTTAGTGCGTTTTAGAGACAAAAACACTTTCAACATTTTGTAGAGCAGAAAGTTTTCTACAACATGCAGTATTCAGGTTTGTAAATTGTCCAAATAGGGGGTAAGATATAGAGCCGAGAAATAGGGTTAAATTTGGAAAAAAAATGTAAAAATCCACAAATGACGTTAGTTTTTGCTTAATAACTTACTTTTAGTGCGTTTTAGAGACAAAAACACTTTCAACATTTTGTAGAGCAGAAAGTTCTCTACAACATGCAGTATTCAGGTTTGTAAATTGTCCAAATTGGGGGTAAGATATAGAGCCGAGAAATAGGGTTAAATTTGGAAAAAAATGTAAAAATCCACAAATGACGTTAGTTTTTGCTTCATAACTTACTTTTAGTGCGTTTTAGAGACAAAAGAACTTTCAACATTTTGTAGAGCAGAAAATTCTCTACAACATGCAGTATTCATATTTGTAAATTGTCCAAATAGGGGGTAAGATATGGAGCCGGGAAAATAGGGTAAAATTTGCAAAAATCCACTAAAGACATTAGCTTTTGCTTAATAACCTACTTTGAATGCGTTTTACAGACAAAAGCACTTTTACCATTTTGTAGAGCATAACATTCTCTACAACATGCAGTATTCATGTTTGTAAATTGTCCAAATAGGGGGTAAGATATGGTGCCGGGAATATAGGGTTAAATTTGGAAAAAATGTAAAAATCCACAAATGACGTTAGTTTTTGCTTAATAACCTACTTTTAGTGCGTTTTAGAGACAAAAACACTTTCAACATTTTGTAGAGCAGAAAGTTTTCTACAACATGCAGTATTCAGGTTTGTAAATTATCCAAATAGGGGGTAAGATATGGAGCCGAGAAATAGGGTTAAATTTGGAAAAAAAATGTAAAAATCCACAAATGACGTTAGTTTTTGCTTAATAACTTACTTTTAGTGCGTTTTACAGACAAAAGAACTCTCAACATTTTGTAGAGCAGAAAATTCTCTACAACATGCAGTATTCATATTTGTAAATTGTCCAAATAGGGGGTAAGATATGGAGCCGGGAAAATAGGGTAAAATTTGCAAAAATCCACTAAAGACATTAGCTTTTGCTTAATAGCCTACTTTTAGTGCGTTTTAGAGACAAAAACACTTTCAACATTTTGTAGAGCAGAAAGTTTTCTACAACATGCAGTATTCAGGTTTGTAAATTGTCCAAATAGGGGGTAAGATATAGAGCCGAGAAATAGGGTTAAATTTGGAAAAAAAATGTAAAAATCCACAAATGACGTTAGTTTTTGCTTAATAACTTACTTTTAGTGCGTTTTAGAGACAAAAACACTTTCAACATTTTGTAGAGCAGAAAGTTCTCTACAACATGCAGTATTCAGGTTTGTAAATTGTCCAAATTGGGGGTAAGATATAGAGCCGAGAAATAGGGTTAAATTTGGAAAAAAATGTAAAAATCCACAAATGACGTTAGTTTTTGCTTCATAACTTACTTTTAGTGCGTTTTAGAGACAAAAGAACTTTCAACATTTTGTAGAGCAGAAAATTCTCTACAACATGCAGTATTCATATTTGTAAATTGTCCAAATAGGGGGTAAGATATGGAGCCGGGAAAATAGGGTAAAATTTGCAAAAATCCACTAAAGACATTAGCTTTTGCTTAATAACCTACTTTGAATGCGTTTTACAGACAAAAGCACTTTTACCATTTTGTAGAGCATAACATTCTCTACAACATGCAGTATTCATGTTTGTAAATTGTCCAAATAGGGGGTAAGATATGGTGCCGGGAATATAGGGTTAAATTTGGAAAAAATGTAAAAATCCACAAATGACGTTAGTTTTTGCTTAATAACCTACTTTTAGTGCGTTTTAGAGACAAAAACACTTTCAACATTTTGTAGAGCAGAAAGTTTTCTACAACATGCAGTATTCAGGTTTGTAAATTGTCCAAATAGGGGGTAAGATATGGAGCCGAGAAATAGGGTTAAATTTGGAAAAAAAATGTAAAAATCCACAAATGACGTTAGTTTTTGCTTAATAACTTACTTTTAGTGCGTTTTACAGACAAAAGAACTCTCAACATTTTGTAGAGCAGAAAATTCTCTACAACATGCAGTATTCATATTTGTAAATTGTCCAAATAGGGGGTAAGATATGGAGCCGGGAAAATAGGGTAAAATTTGCAAAAATCCACTAAAGACATTAGCTTTTGCTTAATAGCCTACTTTTAGTGCGTTTTAGAGACAAAAACACTTTCAACATTTTGTAGAGCAGAAAGTTTTCTACAACATGCAGTATTCAGGTTTGTAAATTGTCCAAATAGGGGGTAAGATATGGAGCCGAGAAATAGGGTTAAATTTGGAAAAAAAATGTAAAAATCCACAAATGACGTTAGTTTTTGCTTAATAACTTACTTTTAGTGCGTTTTAGAGACAAAAACACTTTCAACATTTTGTAGAGCAGAAAGTTCTCTACAACATGCAGTATTCAGGTTTGTAAATTGTCCAAATTGGGGGTAAGATATAGAGCCGAGAAATAGGGTTAAATTTGGAAAAAAATGTAAAAATCCACAAATGACGTTAGTTTTTGCTTCATAACTTACTTTTAGTGCGTTTTAGAGACAAAAGAACTTTCAACATTTTGTAGAGCAGAAAATTCTCTACAACATGCAGTATTCATATTTGTAAATTGTCCAAATAGGGGGTAAGATATGGAGCCGGGAAAATAGGGTAAAATTTGCAAAAATCCACAAATGACGTTAGTTTTTGCTTAATAACTTACTTTTAGTGCGTTTTACAGACAAAAGAACTCTCAACATTTTGTAGAGCAGAAAATTCTCTACAACATGCAGCATTCATATTTGTAAATTGTCCAAATAGGGGGTAAGATATGGAGCCGGGAAAATAGGGTAAAATTTGCAAAAATCCACTAAAGACATTAGCTTTTGCTTAATAACCTACTTTTAGTGCGTTTTAGAGACAAAAACACTTTCAACATTTTGTAGAGCAGAAAGTTTTCTACAACATGCAGTATTCAGGTTTGTAAATTGTCCAAATAGGGGGTAAGATATGGAGCCGAGAAATAGGGTTAAATTTGGAAAAAAAATGTAAAAATCCACAAATGACGTTAGTTTTTGCTTAATAACTTACTTTTAGTGCGTTTTAGAGACAAAAGCACTTTCAACATTTTGTAGAGCAGAAAGTTCTCTACAACATGCAGTATTCAGGTTTGTAAATTGTCCAAATAGGGGGTAAGATATGGAGCCGAGAAATAGGGTTAAATTTGGAAAAAAAATGTAAAAATCCACAAATGACGTTAGTTTTCGCTTAATAACTTACTTTTAGTGCGTCTTAGAGACAAAAGCACTTTCATCATTTTGTAGAGCAGAAAATTCTCTACAACATGCAGTATTCATATTTGTAAATTGTCCAAATAGGGGGTAAGATATGGTGCCGGGAATATAGGGTTATATTTAGAAAAAAATGTAAAAATCCACAAATGACGTTAGTTTTTGCTTAATAACCTACTTTTAGTGCGTTTTAGAGACAAAAACACTTTAAACATTTTGTAGAGCAAAAAGTTTTCTACAACATGCAGTATTCAGGTTTGTAAATTGTCCAAATAGGGGGTAAGATATGGAGCCGAGAAATAGGGTTAAATTTGGAAAAAAAATGTAAAAATCCACAAATGACGTTAGTTTTTGCTTAATAACTTACTTTTAGTGCGTTTTACAGACAAAAGAACTCTCAACATTTTGTAGAGCAGAAAATTCTCTACAACATGCAGTATTCATATTTGTAAATTGTCCAAATAGGGGGTAAGATATGGAGCCGGGAAAATAGGGTAAAATTTGCAAAAATCCACTAAAGACATTAGCTTTTGCTTAATAGCCTACTTTTAGTGCGTTTTAGAGACAAAAACACTTTCAACATTTTGTAGAGCAGAAAGTTTTCTACAACATGCAGTATTCAGGTTTCTAAATTGTCCAAATAGGGGGTAAGATATGGAGCCGAGAAATAGGGTTAAATTTGGAAAAAAAATGTAAAAATCCACAAATGACTTTAGTTTTTGCTTAATAACTTACTTTTAGTGCGTCTTAGAGACAAAAGCACTTTCATCATTTTGTAGAGCAGAAAATTCTCTACAACATGCAGTATTCATATTTGTAAATTGTCCAAATAGGGGGTAAGATATGGTGCCGGGAATATAGGGTTATATTTAGAAAAAAATGTAAAAATCCACAAATGACGTTAGTTTTTGCTTAATAACCTACTTTTAGTGCGTTTTAGAGACAAAAACACTTTCAACATTTTGTAGAGCAAAAAGTTTTCTACAACATGCAGTATTCAGGTTTGTAAATTGTCCAAATAGGGGGTAAGATATGGAGCCGAGAAATAGGGTTAAATTTGGAAAAAAAATGTAAAAATCCACAAATGACGTTAGTTTTTGCTTAATAACTTACTTTTAGTGCGTTTTACAGACAAAAGAACTCTCAACATTTTGTAGAGCAGAAAATTCTCTACAACATGCAGTATTCATATTTGTAAATTGTCCAAATAGGGGGTAAGATATGGAGCCGGGAAAATAGGGTAAAATTTGCAAAAATCCACTAAAGACATTAGCTTTTGCTTAATAGCCTACTTTTAGTGCGTTTTAGAGACAAAAACACTTTCAACATTTTGTAGAGCAGAAAGTTTTCTACAACATGCAGTATTCAGGTTTGTAAATTGTCCAAATAGGGGGTAAGATATGGAGCCGAGAAATAGGGTTAAATTTGGAAAAAAAATGTAAAAATCCACAAATGACGTTAGTTTTTGCTTAATAACTTACTTTTAGTGCGTTTTAGAGACAAAAACACTTTCAACATTTTGTAGAGCAGAAAGTTCTCTACAACATGCAGTATTCAGGTTTGTAAATTGTTCAAATTGGGGGTAAGATATAGAGCCGAGAAATAGGGTTAAATTTGGAAAAAAATGTAAAAATCCACAAATGACGTTAGTTTTTGCTTCATAACTTACTTTTAGTGCGTTTTAGAGACAAAAGAACTTTCAACATTTTGTAGAGCAGAAAATTCTCTACAACATGCAGTATTCATATTTGTAAATTGTCCAAATAGGGGGTAAGATATGGAGCCGGGAAAATAGGGTAAAATTTGCAAAAATCCACTAAAGACATTAGCTTTTGCTTAATAACCTACTTTGAATGCGTTTTACAGACAAAAGCACTTTTACCATTTTGTAGAGCATAACATTCTCTACAACATGCAGTATTCATGTTTGTAAATTGTCCAAATAGGGGGTAAGATATGGTGCCGGGAATATAGGGTTAAATTTGGAAAAAATGTAAAAATCCACAAATGACGTTAGTTTTTGCTTAATAACCTACTTTTAGTGCGTTTTAGAGACAAAAACACTTTCAACATTTTGTAGAGCAGAAAGTTTTCTACAACATGCAGTATTCAGGTTTGTAAATTGTCTAAATAGGGGGTAAGATATGGAGCCGAGAAATAGGGTTAAATTTGGAAAAAAAATGTAAAAATCCACAAATGACGTTAGTTTTTGCTTAATAACTTACTTTTAGTGCGTTTTACAGACAAAAGAACTCTCAACATTTTGTAGAGCAGAAAATTCTCTACAACATGCAGTATTCATATTTGTAAATTGTCCAAATAGGGGGTAAGATATGGAGCCGGGAAAATAGGGTAAAATTTGCAAAAATCCACTAAAGACATTAGCTTTTGCTTAATAACCTACTTTTAGTGCGTTTTAGAGACAAAAACACTTTCAACATTTTGTAGAGCAGAAAGTTTTCTACAACATGCAAAATTCAGGTTTGTAAATTGTCCAAATAGGGGGTAAGATATGGAGCCGAGAAATAGGGTTAAATTTGGAAAAAAAATGTAAAAATCCACAAATGACGTTAGTTTTTGCTTAATAACTTACTTTTAGTGCGTTTTAGAGACAAAAACACTTTCAACATTTTGTAGAGCAGAAAGTTCTCTACAACATGCAGTATTCAGGTTTGTAAATTGTCCAAATTGGGGGTAAGATATAGAGCCGAGAAATAGGGTTAAATTTGGAAAAAAATGTAAAAATCCACAAATGACGTTAGTTTTTGCTTCATAACTTACTTTTAGTGCGTTTTAGAGACAAAAGAACTTTCAACATTTTGTAGAGCAGAAAATTCTCTACAACATGCAGTATTCATATTTGTAAATTGTCCAAATAGGGGGTAAGCTACGGAGCCAGGAAAATAGTGTTAAATTTGCAAAAATCCACTAAAGACATTAGCTTTTGCTTAATAACCTACTTTGAATGCGTTTTACAGACAAAAGCACTTTTACCATTTTGTAGAGCATAACATTCTCTACAACATACAGTATTCATGTTTGCAAATTGTCCAAATAGGGGGTAAGCTACGGAGCCAGGAAAATAGTGTTAAATTTGGAAAAAATGTAAAAATCCACAAATGACGTTAGTTTTTGCTAAATAACCTACTTTTAGTTCGTTTTAGAGACAAAAGCACTTTCAACATTTTGTAGAACAGAAAGTTTTCTACAACATGCAGTATTCAGGTTTGTAAATTGTCCAAATAGGGGGTAAGATATGGAGCCGAGAAATAGGGTTAAATTTGGAAAAAAAATGTAAAAATCCACAAATGACGTTAGTTTTCGCTTAATAACTTACTTTTAGTGCGTCTTAGAGACAAAAGCACTTTCATCATTTTGTAGAGCAGAAAATTCTCTACAACATGCAGTATTCATATTTGTAAATTGTCCAAATAGGGGGTAAGATATGGTGCCGGGAATATAGGGTTATATTTAGAAAAAAATGTAAAAATCCACAAATGACGTTAGTTTTTGCTTAATAACCTACTTTTAGTGCGTTTTAGAGACAAAAACACTTTCAACATTTTGTAGAGCAAAAAGTTTTCTACAACATGCAGTGTTCAGGTTTGTAAATTGTCCAAATAGGGGGTAAGATATGGAGCCGAGAAATAGGGTTAAATTTGGAAAAAAAATGTAAAAATCCACAAATGACGTTAGTTTTTGCTTAATAACTTACTTTTAGTGCGTTTTACAGACAAAAGAACTCTCAACATTTTGTAGAGCAGAAAATTCTCTACAACATGCAGTATTCATATTTGTAAATTGTCCAAATAGGGGGTAAGATATGGAGCCGGGAAAATAGGGTAAAATTTGCAAAAATCCACTAAAGACATTAGCTTTTGCTTAATAACCTACTTTTAGTGCGTTTTAGAGACAAAAACACTTTCAACATTTTGTAGAGCAGAAAGTTTTCTACAACATGCAGTATTCAGGTTTGTAAATTGTCCAAATAGGGGGTAAGATATGGAGCCGAGAAATAGGGTTAAATTTGGAAAAAAAATGTAAAAATCCACAAATGACGTTAGTTTTTGCTTAATAACTTACTTTTAGTGCGTTTTAGAGACAAAAACACTTTCAACATTTTGTAGAGCAGAAAGTTCTCTACAAAATGCAGTATTCAGGTTTGTAAATTGTCCAAATTGGGGGTAAGATATAGAGCCGAGAAATAGGGTTAAATTTGGAAAAAAATGTAAAAATCCACAAATGACGTTAGTTTTTGCTTCATAACTTACTTTTAGTGCGTTTTAGAGACAAAAGAACTTTCAACATTTTGTAGAGCAGAAAATTCTCTACAACATGCAGTATTCATATTTGTAAATTGTCCAAATAGGGGGTAAGATAGGGAGCCGGGAAAATAGAGTAAAATTTGCAAAAATCCACTAAAGACATTAGCTTTTGCTTAATAACCTACTTTGAATGCGTTTTACAGACAAAAGCACTTTTACCATTTTGTAGAGCATAACATTCTCTACAACATGCAGTATTCATGTTTGTAAATTGTCCAAATAGGGGGTAAGATATGGTGCCGGGAATATAGGGTTAAATTTGGAAAAAATGTAAAAATCCACAAATGACGTTAGTTTTTGCTTAATAACCTACTTTTAGTGCGTTTTAGAGACAAAAACACTTTCAACATTTTGTAGAGCAGAAAGTTTTCTACAACATGCAGTATTCAGGTTTGTAAATTGTCTAAATAGGGGGTAAGATATGGAGCCGAGAAATAGGGTTAAATTTGGAAAAAAAATGTAAAAATCCACAAATGACGTTAGTTTTTGCTTAATAACTTACTTTTAGTGCGTTTTACAGACAAAAGAACTCTCAACATTTTGTAGAGCAGAAAATTCTCTACAACATGCAGTATTCATATTTGTAAATTGTCCAAATAGGGGGTAAGATATGGAGCCGGGAAAATAGGGTAAAATTTGCAAAAATCCACTAAAGACATTAGCTTTTGCTTAATAACCTACTTTTAGTGCGTTTTAGAGACAAAAACACTTTCAACATTTTGTAGAGCAGAAAGTTTTCTACAACATGCAAAATTCAGGTTTGTAAATTGTCCAAATAGGGGGTAAGATATGGAGCCGAGAAATAGGGTTAAATTTGGAAAAAAAATGTAAAAATCCACAAATGACGTTAGTTTTTGCTTAATAACTTACTTTTAGTGCGTTTTAGAGACAAAAACACTTTCAACATTTTGTAGAGCAGAAAGTTCTCTACAACATGCAGTATTCAGGTTTGTAAATTGTCCAAATTGGGGGTAAGATATAGAGCCGAGAAATAGGGTTAAATTTGGAAAAAAATGTAAAAATCCACAAATGACGTTAGTTTTTGCTTCATAACTTACTTTTAGTGCGTTTTAGAGACAAAAGAACTTTCAACATTTTGTAGAGCAGAAAATTCTCTACAACATGCAGTATTCATATTTGTAAATTGTCCAAATAGGGGGTAAGCTACGGAGCCAGGAAAATAGTGTTAAATTTGCAAAAATCCACTAAAGACATTAGCTTTTGCTTAATAACCTACTTTGAATGCGTTTTACAGACAAAAGCACTTTTACCATTTTGTAGCGCATAACATTCTCTACAACATACAGTATTCATGTTTGCAAATTGTCCAAATAGGGGGTAAGCTACGGAGCCAGGAAAATAGTGTTAAATTTGGAAAAAATGTAAAAATCCACAAATGACGTTAGTTTTTGCTAAATAACCTACTTTTAGTTCGTTTTAGAGACAAAAGCACTTTCAACATTTTGTAGAACAGAAAGTTTTCTACAACATGCAGTATTCAGGTTTGTAAATTGTCCAAATAGGGGGTAAGATATGGAGCCGAGAAATAGGGTTAAATTTGGAAAAAAAATGTAAAAATCCACAAATGACGTTAGTTTTCGCTTAATAACTTACTTTTAGTGCGTCTTAGAGACAAAAGCACTTTCATCATTTTGTAGAGCAGAAAATTCTCTACAACATGCAGTATTCATATTTGTAAATTGTCCAAATAGGGGGTAAGATATGGTGCCGGGAATATAGGGTTATATTTAGAAAAAAATGTAAAAATCCACAAATGACGTTAGTTTTTGCTTAATAACCTACTTTTAGTGCGTTTTAGAGACAAAAACACTTTCAACATTTTGTAGAGCAAAAAGTTTTCTACAACATGCAGTGTTCAGGTTTGTAAATTGTCCAAATAGGGGGTAAGATATGGAGCCGAGAAATAGGGTTAAATTTGGAAAAAAAATGTAAAAATCCACAAATGACGTTAGTTTTTGCTTAATAACTTACTTTTAGTGCGTTTTACAGACAAAAGAACTCTCAACATTTTGTAGAGCAGAAAATTCTCTACAACATGCAGTATTCATATTTGTAAATTGTCCAAATAGGGGGTAAGATATGGAGCCGGGAAAATAGGGTAAAATTTGCAAAAATCCACTAAAGACATTAGCTTTTGCTTAATAACCTACTTTTAGTGCGTTTTAGAGACAAAAACACTTTCAACATTTTGTAGAGCAGAAAGTTTTCTACAACATGCAGTATTCAGGTTTGTAAATTGTCCAAATAGGGGGTAAGATATGGAGCCGAGAAATAGGGTTAAATTTGGAAAAAAAATGTAAAAATCCACAAATGACGTTAGTTTTTGCTTAATAACTTACTTTTAGTGCGTTTTAGAGACAAAAACACTTTCAACATTTTGTAGAGCAGAAAGTTCTCTACAACATGCAGTATTCAGGTTTGTAAATTGTCCAAATTGGGGGTAAGATATAGAGCCGAGAAATAGGGTTAAATTTGGAAAAAAATTTAAAAATCCACAAATGACGTTAGTTTTTGCTTCATAACTTACTTTTAGTGCGTTTTAGAGACAAAAGAACTTTCAACATTTTGTAGAGCAGAAAATTCTCTACAACATGCAGTATTCATATTTGTAAATTGTCCAAATAGGGGGTAAGATATGGAGCCGGGAAAATAGGGTAAAATTTGCAAAAATCCACTAAAGACATTAGCTTTTGCTTAATAACCTACTTTGAATGCGTTTTACAGACAAAAGCACTTTTACCATTTTGTAGAGCATAACATTCTCTACAACATGCAGTATTCATGTTTGTAAATTGTCCAAATAGGGGGTAAGATATGGTGCCGGGAATATAGGGTTAAATTTGGAAAAAATGTAAAAATCCACAAATGACGTTAGTTTTTGCTTAATAACCTACTTTTAGTGCGTTTTAGAGACAAAAACACTTTCAACATTTTGTAGAGCAGAAAGTTTTCTACAACATGCAGTATTCAGGTTTGTAAATTATCCAAATAGGGGGTAAGATATGGAGCCGAGAAATAGGGTTAAATTTGGAAAAAAAATGTAAAAATCCACAAATGACGTTAGTTTTTGCTTAATAACTTACTTTTAGTGCGTTTTACAGACAAAAGAACTCTCAACATTTTGTAGAGCAGAAAATTCTCTACAACATGCAGTATTCATATTTGTAAATTGTCCAAATAGGGGGTAAGATATGGAGCCGGGAAAATAGGGTAAAATTTGCAAAAATCCACTAAAGACATTAGCTTTTGCTTAATAGCCTACTTTTAGTGCGTTTTAGAGACAAAAACACTTTCAACATTTTGTAGAGCAGAAAGTTTTCTACAACATGCAGTATTCAGGTTTGTAAATTGTCCAAATAGGGGGTAAGATATAGAGCCGAGAAATAGGGTTAAATTTGGAAAAAAAATGTAAAAATCCACAAATGACGTTAGTTTTTGCTTAATAACTTACTTTTAGTGCGTTTTAGAGACAAAAACACTTTCAACATTTTGTAGAGCAGAAAGTTCTCTACAACATGCAGTATTCAGGTTTGTAAATTGTCCAAATTGGGGGTAAGATATAGAGCCGAGAAATAGGGTTAAATTTGGAAAAAAATGTAAAAATCCACAAATGACGTTAGTTTTTGCTTCATAACTTACTTTTAGTGCGTTTTAGAGACAAAAGAACTTTCAACATTTTGTAGAGCAGAAAATTCTCTACAACATGCAGTATTCATATTTGTAAATTGTCCAAATAGGGGGTAAGATATGGAGCCGGGAAAATAGGGTAAAATTTGCAAAAATCCACTAAAGACATTAGCTTTTGCTTAATAACCTACTTTGAATGCGTTTTACAGACAAAAGCACTTTTACCATTTTGTAGAGCATAACATTCTCTACAACATGCAGTATTCATGTTTGTAAATTGTCCAAATAGGGGGTAAGATATGGTGCCGGGAATATAGGGTTAAATTTGGAAAAAATGTAAAAATCCACAAATGACGTTAGTTTTTGCTTAATAACCTACTTTTAGTGCGTTTTAGAGACAAAAACACTTTCAACATTTTGTAGAGCAGAAAGTTTTCTACAACATGCAGTATTCAGGTTTGTAAATTATCCAAATAGGGGGTAAGATATGGAGCCGAGAAATAGGGTTAAATTTGGAAAAAAAATGTAAAAATCCACAAATGACGTTAGTTTTTGCTTAATAACTTACTTTTAGTGCGTTTTACAGACAAAAGAACTCTCAACATTTTGTAGAGCAGAAAATTCTCTACAACATGCAGTATTCATATTTGTAAATTGTCCAAATAGGGGGTAAGATATGGAGCCGGGAAAATAGGGTAAAATTTGCAAAAATCCACTAAAGACATTAGCTTTTGCTTAATAGCCTACTTTTAGTGCGTTTTAGAGACAAAAACACTTTCAACATTTTGTAGAGCAGAAAGTTTTCTACAACATGCAGTATTCAGGTTTGTAAATTGTCCAAATAGGGGGTAAGATATAGAGCCGAGAAATAGGGTTAAATTTGGAAAAAAAATGTAAAAATCCACAAATGACGTTAGTTTTTGCTTAATAACTTACTTTTAGTGCGTTTTAGAGACAAAAACACTTTCAACATTTTGTAGAGCAGAAAGTTCTCTACAACATGCAGTATTCAGGTTTGTAAATTGTCCAAATTGGGGGTAAGATATAGAGCCGAGAAATAGGGTTAAATTTGGAAAAAAATGTAAAAATCCACAAATGACGTTAGTTTTTGCTTCATAACTTACTTTTAGTGCGTTTTAGAGACAAAAGAACTTTCAACATTTTGTAGAGCAGAAAATTCTCTACAACATGCAGTATTCATATTTGTAAATTGTCCAAATAGGGGGTAAGATATGGAGCCGGGAAAATAGGGTAAAATTTGCAAAAATCCACTAAAGACATTAGCTTTTGCTTAATAACCTACTTTGAATGCGTTTTACAGACAAAAGCACTTTTACCATTTTGTAGAGCATAACATTCTCTACAACATGCAGTATTCATGTTTGTAAATTGTCCAAATAGGGGGTAAGATATGGTGCCGGGAATATAGGGTTAAATTTGGAAAAAATGTAAAAATCCACAAATGACGTTAGTTTTTGCTTAATAACCTACTTTTAGTGCGTTTTAGAGACAAAAACACTTTCAACATTTTGTAGAGCAGAAAGTTTTCTACAACATGCAGTATTCAGGTTTGTAAATTGTCCAAATAGGGGGTAAGATATGGAGCCGAGAAATAGGGTTAAATTTGGAAAAAAAATGTAAAAATCCACAAATGACGTTAGTTTTTGCTTAATAACTTACTTTTAGTGCGTTTTACAGACAAAAGAACTCTCAACATTTTGTAGAGCAGAAAATTCTCTACAACATGCAGTATTCATATTTGTAAATTGTCCAAATAGGGGGTAAGATATGGAGCCGGGAAAATAGGGTAAAATTTGCAAAAATCCACTAAAGACATTAGCTTTTGCTTAATAGCCTACTTTTAGTGCGTTTTAGAGACAAAAACACTTTCAACATTTTGTAGAGCAGAAAGTTTTCTACAACATGCAGTATTCAGGTTTGTAAATTGTCCAAATAGGGGGTAAGATATGGAGCCGAGAAATAGGGTTAAATTTGGAAAAAAAATGTAAAAATCCACAAATGACGTTAGTTTTTGCTTAATAACTTACTTTTAGTGCGTTTTAGAGACAAAAACACTTTCAACATTTTGTAGAGCAGAAAGTTCTCTACAACATGCAGTATTCAGGTTTGTAAATTGTCCAAATTGGGGGTAAGATATAGAGCCGAGAAATAGGGTTAAATTTGGAAAAAAATGTAAAAATCCACAAATGACGTTAGTTTTTGCTTCATAACTTACTTTTAGTGCGTTTTAGAGACAAAAGAACTTTCAACATTTTGTAGAGCAGAAAATTCTCTACAACATGCAGTATTCATATTTGTAAATTGTCCAAATAGGGGGTAAGATATGGAGCCGGGAAAATAGGGTAAAATTTGCAAAAATCCACAAATGACGTTAGTTTTTGCTTAATAACTTACTTTTAGTGCGTTTTACAGACAAAAGAACTCTCAACATTTTGTAGAGCAGAAAATTCTCTACAACATGCAGCATTCATATTTGTAAATTGTCCAAATAGGGGGTAAGATATGGAGCCGGGAAAATAGGGTAAAATTTGCAAAAATCCACTAAAGACATTAGCTTTTGCTTAATAACCTACTTTTAGTGCGTTTTAGAGACAAAAACACTTTCAACATTTTGTAGAGCAGAAAGTTTTCTACAACATGCAGTATTCAGGTTTGTAAATTGTCCAAATAGGGGGTAAGATATGGAGCCGAGAAATAGGGTTAAATTTGGAAAAAAAATGTAAAAATCCACAAATGACGTTAGTTTTTGCTTAATAACTTACTTTTAGTGCGTTTTAGAGACAAAAGCACTTTCAACATTTTGTAGAGCAGAAAGTTCTCTACAACATGCAGTATTCAGGTTTGTAAATTGTCCAAATAGGGGGTAAGATATGGAGCCGAGAAATAGGGTTAAATTTGGAAAAAAAATGTAAAAATCCACAAATGACGTTAGTTTTCGCTTAATAACTTACTTTTAGTGCGTCTTAGAGACAAAAGCACTTTCATCATTTTGTAGAGCAGAAAATTCTCTACAACATGCAGTATTCATATTTGTAAATTGTCCAAATAGGGGGTAAGATATGGTGCCGGGAATATAGGGTTATATTTAGAAAAAAATGTAAAAATCCACAAATGACGTTAGTTTTTGCTTAATAACCTACTTTTAGTGCGTTTTAGAGACAAAAACACTTTAAACATTTTGTAGAGCAAAAAGTTTTCTACAACATGCAGTATTCAGGTTTGTAAATTGTCCAAATAGGGGGTAAGATATGGAGCCGAGAAATAGGGTTAAATTTGGAAAAAAAATGTAAAAATCCACAAATGACGTTAGTTTTTGCTTAATAACTTACTTTTAGTGCGTTTTACAGACAAAAGAACTCTCAACATTTTGTAGAGCAGAAAATTCTCTACAACATGCAGTATTCATATTTGTAAATTGTCCAAATAGGGGGTAAGATATGGAGCCGGGAAAATAGGGTAAAATTTGCAAAAATCCACTAAAGACATTAGCTTTTGCTTAATAGCCTACTTTTAGTGCGTTTTAGAGACAAAAACACTTTCAACATTTTGTAGAGCAGAAAGTTTTCTACAACATGCAGTATTCAGGTTTCTAAATTGTCCAAATAGGGGGTAAGATATGGAGCCGAGAAATAGGGTTAAATTTGGAAAAAAAATGTAAAAATCCACAAATGACTTTAGTTTTTGCTTAATAACTTACTTTTAGTGCGTTTTAGAGACAAAAACACTTTCAACATTTTGTAGAGCAGAAAGTTCTCTACAACATGCAGTATTCAGGTTTGTAAATTGTCCAAATTGGGGGTAAGATATAGAGCCGAGAAATAGGGTTAAATTTGGAAAAAAATGTAAAAATCCACAAATGACGTTAGTTTTTGCTTCATAACTTACTTTTAGTGCGTTTTACAGACAAAAGAACTGTCAACATTTTGTAGAGCAGAAAATTCTCTACAACATGCAGTATTCATATTTGTAAATTGTCCAAATAGGGGGTAAGATATGGAGCCGGGAAAATAGGGTAAAATTTGCAAAAATCCACTAAAGACATTAGCTTTTGCTTAATAACCTACTTTTAGTGCGTTTTAGAGACAAAAACACTTTCAACATTTTGTAGAGCAGAAAGTTTTCTACAACATGCAGTATTCAGGTTTGTAAATTGTCCAAATAGGGGGTAAGATATGGAGCCGAGAAATAGGGTTAAATTTGGAAAAAAAATGTAAAAATCCACAAATGACGTTAGTTTTTGCTTAATAACTTACTTTTAGTGCGTTTTAGAGACAAAAACACTTTCAACATTTTGTAGAGCAGAAAGTTCTCTACAACATGCAGTATTCAGGTTTGAAAATTGTCCAAATTGGGGGTAAGATATAGAGCCGAGAAATAGGGTTAAATTTGGAAAAAAATGTAAAAATCCACAAATGACGTTAGTTTTTGCTTCATAACTTACTTTTAGTGCGTTTTAGAGACAAAAGAACTTTCAACATTTTGTAGAACAGAAAATTCTCTACAACATGCAGTATTCATATTTGTAAATTGTCCAAATAGGGGGTAAGATATGGAGCCGGGAAAATAGGGTAAAATTTGCAAAAATCCACTAAAGACATTAGCTTTTGCTTAATAACCTACTTTGAATGCGTTTTACAGACAAAAGCACTTTTACCATTTTGTAGAGCATAACATTCTCTACAACATGCAGTATTCATGTTTGTAAATTGTCCAAATAGGGGGTAAGATATGGTGCCGGGAATATAGGGTTAAATTTGGAAAAAATGTAAAAATCCACAAATGACGTTAGTTTTTGCTTAATAACCTACTTTTAGTGCGTTTTAGAGACAAAAACACGTTCAACATTTTGTAGAGCAGAAAGTTTTCTACAACATGCAGTATTCAGGTTTGTAAATTGTCCAAATAGGGGGTAAGATATGGAGCCGAGAAATAGGGTTAAATTTGGAAAAAAAATGTAAAAATCCACAAATGACGTTAGTTTTTGCTTAATAACTTACTTTTAGTGCGTTTTACAGACAAAAGAACTCTCAACATTTTGTAGAGCAGAAAATTCTCTACAACATGCAGTATTCATATTTGTAAATTGTCCAAATAGGGGTAAGATATGGAGCCGGGAAAATAGGGTAAAATTTGCAAAAATCCACTAAAGACGTTAGCTTTTGCTTAATAACCTACTTTTAGTGCGTTTTAGAGACAAAAACACTTTCAACATTTTGTAGAGCAGAAAGTTTTCTACAACATGCAGTATTCAGGTTTGTAAATTGTCCAAATAGGGGGTAAGATATGGAGCCGAGAAATAGGGTTAAATTTGGAAAAAAAATGTAAAAATCCACAAATGACGTTAGTTTTTGCTTAATAACTTACTTTTAGTGCGTTTTAGAGACAAAAGAACTCTCAACATTTTGTAGAGCAGAAAATTCTCTACAACATGCAGTATTCAGGTTTGTAAATTGTCCAAATTGGGGGTAAGATATAGAGCCGAGAAATAGGGTTAAATTTGGAAAAAAATGTAAAAATCCACAAATGACGTTAGTTTTTGCTTCATAACTTACTTTTAGTGCGTTTTAGAGACAAAAGCACTTTCAACATTTTGTAGAGCAGAAAGTTTTCTACAACATGCAGTATTCATATTTGTAAATTGTCCAAATAGGGGGTAAGATAGGGAGCCGGGAAAATAGGGTAAAATTTGCAAAAATCCACTAAAGACATTAGCTTTTGCTTAATAACCTACTTTGAATGCGTTTTACAGACAAAAGCACTTTTACCATTTTGTAGAGCATAACATTCTCTACAACATGCAGTATTCATGTTTGTAAATTGTCCAAATAGGGGGTAAGATATGGTGCGGGAATATAGGGTTAAATTTGGAAAAAATGTAAAAATCCACAAATGACGTTAGTTTTTGCTTAATAACCTACTTTTAGTGCGTTTTAGAGACAAAAACACTTTCAACATTTTGTAGAGCAGAAAGTTTTCTACAACATGCAGTATTCAGGTTTGTAAATTGTCCAAATAGGGGGTAAGATATGGAGCCGAGAAATAGGGTTAAATTTGGAAAAAAAATGTAAAAATCCACAAATGACGTTAGTTTTTGCTTAATAACTTACTTTTAGTGCGTTTTAGAGACAAAAGCACTTTCAACATTTTGTAGAGCAGAAAGTTCTCTACAACATGCAGTATTCAGGTTTGTAAATTGTCCAAATAGGGGGTAAGATATGGAGCCGAGAAATAGGGTTAAATTTGGAAAAAAAATGTAAAAATCCACAAATGACGTTAGTTTTCGCTTAATAACTTACTTTTAGTGCGTCTTAGAGACAAAAGCACTTTCATCATTTTGTAGAGTAGAAAATTCTCTACAACATGCAGTATTCATATTTGTAAATTGTCCAAATAGGGGGTAAGATATGGTGCCGGGAATATAGGGTTATATTTAGAAAAAAATGTAAAAATCCACAAATGACGTTAGTTTTTGCTTAATAACCTACTTTTAGTGCGTTTTAGAGACAAAAACACTTTCAACATTTTGTAGAGCAAAAAGTTTTCTACAACATGCAGTATTCAGGTTTGTAAATTGTCCAAATAGGGGGTAAGATATGGAGCCGAGAAATAGGGTTAAATTTGGAAAAAAAATGTAAAAATCCACAAATGACGTTAGTTTTTGCTTAATAACTTACTTTTAGTGCGTTTTACAGACAAAAACACTTTCAACATTTTGTAGAGCAGAAAGTTCTCTACAACATGCAGTATTCAGGTTTGTAAATTGTCCAAATTGGGGGTAAGATATAGAGCCGAGAAATAGGGTTAAATTTGGAAAAAAATGTAAAAATCCACAAATGACGTTAGTTTTTGCTTCATAACTTACTTTTAGTGCGTTTTAGAGACAAAAGAACTTTCAACATTTTGTAGAGCAGAAAATTCTCTACAACATGCAGTATTCAGGTTTGTAAATTGTCCAAATTGGGGGTAAGATATAGAGCCGAGAAATAGGGTTAAATTTGGAAAAAAATGTAAAAATCCACAAATGACGTTAGTTTTTGCTTCATAACTTACTTTTAGTGCGTTTTAGAGACAAAAGAACTTTCAACATTTTGTAGAGCAGAAAATTCTCTACAACATGCAGTATTCATATTTGTAAATTGTCCAAATAGGGGGTAAGATATGGAGCCGGGAAAATAGGGTAAAATTTGCAAAAATCCACTAAAGACATTAGCTTTTGCTTAATAACCTACTTTGAATGCGTTTTACAGACAAAAGCACTTTTACCATTTTGTAGAGCATAACATTCTCTACAACATGCAGTATTCATGTTTGTAAATTGTCCAAATAGGGGGTAAGATATGGTGCCGGGAATATAGGGTTAAATTTGGAAAAAATGTAAAAATCCACAAATGACGTTAGTTTTTGCTTAATAACCTACTTTTAGTGCGTTTTAGAGACAAAAACACTTTCAACATTTTGTAGAGCAGAAAGTTTTCTACAACATGCAGTATTCAGGTTTGTAAATTGTCCAAATAGGGTGTAAGATATGGAGCCGAGAAATAGGGTTAAATTTGGAAAAAAAATGTAAAAATCCACAAATGACGTTAGTTTTTGCTTAATAACTTACTTTTAGTGCGTTTTACAGACAAAAGAACTCTCAACATTTTGTAGAGCAGAAAATTCTCTACAACATGCAGTATTCATATTTGTAAATTGTCCAAATAGGGGGTAAGATATGGAGCCGGGAAAATAGGGTAAAATTTGCAAAAATCCACTAAAGACATTAGCTTTTGTTTAATAACCTACTTTTAGTGCGTTTTAGAGACAAAAACACTTTCAACATTTTGTAGAGCAGAAAGTTTTCTACAACATGCAGTATTCAGGTTTGTAAATTGTCCAAATAGGGGGTAAGATATGGAGCCGAGAAATAGGGTTAAATTTGGAAAAAAAATGTAAAAATCCACAAATGACGTTAGTTTTTGCTTAATAACTTACTTTTAGTGCGTTTTAGAGACAAAAACACTTTCAACGTTTTGTAGAGCAGAAAGTTCTCTACAACATGCAGTATTCATATTTGTAAATTGTCCAAATAGGGGGTAAGATATGGAGCCGGGAAAATAGGGTAAAATTTGCAAAAATCCACTAAAGACATTAGCTTTTGCTTAATAACCTACTTTTAGTGCGTTTTAGAGACAAAAACACTTTCAACATTTTGTAGAGCAGAAAGTTTTCTACAACATGCAGTATTCAGGTTTGTAAATTGTCCAAATAGGGGGTAAGATATGGAGCCGAGAAATAGGGTTAAATTTGGAAAAAAAATGTAAAAATCCACAAATGACGTTAGTTTTTGCTTAATAACTTACTTTTAGTGCGTTTTAGAGACAAAAACACTTTCAACATTTTGTAGAGCAGAAAGTTCTCTACAACATGCAGTATTCAGGTTTGTAAATTGTCCAAATTGGGGGTAAGATATAGAGCCGAGAAATAGGGTTAAATTTGGAAAAAAATGTAAAAATCCACAAATGACGTTAGTTTTTGCTTCATAACTTACTTTTAGTGCGTTTTAGAGACAAAAGAACTTTCAACATTTTGTAGAGCAGAAAATTCTCTACAACATGCAGTATTCATATTTGTAAATTGTCCAAATAGGGGGTAAGATATGGAGCCGGGAAAATAGGGTAAAATTTGCAAAAATCCACTAAAGACATTAGCTTTTGCTTAATAACCTACTTTGAATGCGTTTTACAGACAAAAGCACTTTTACCATTTTGTAGAGCATAACATTCTCTACAACATGCAGTATTCATGTTTGTAAATTGTCCAAATAGGGGGTAAGATATGGTGCCGGGAATATAGGGTTAAATTTGGAAAAAATGTAAAAATCCACAAATGACGTTAGTTTTTGCTTAATAACCTACTTTTAGTGCGTTTTAGAGACAAAAACACTTTCAACATTTTGTAGAGCAGAAAGTTTTCTACAACATGCAGTATTCAGGTTTGTAAATTGTCCAAATAGGGGGTAAGATATGGAGCCGAGAAATAGGGTTAAATTTGGAAAAAAAATGTAAAAATCCACAAATGACGTTAGTTTTTGCTTAATAACTTACTTTTAGTGCGTTTTAGAGACAAAAACACTTTCAACATTTTGTAGAGCAGAAAGTTCTCTACAACATGCAGTATTCAGGTTTGTAAATTGTCCAAATTGGGGGTAAGATATAGAGCCGAGAAATAGGGTTAAATTTGGAAAAAAATGTAAAAATCCACAAATGACGTTAGTTTTTGCTTCATAACTTACTTTTAGTGCGTTTTAGAGACAAAAGAACTTTCAACATTTTGTAGAGCAGAAAATTCTCTACAACATGCAGTATTCATATTTGTAAATTGTCCAAATAGGGGGTAAGATATGGAGCCGGGAAAATAGGGTAAAATTTGCAAAAATCCACTAAAGACATTAGCTTTTGCTTAATAACCTACTTTTAGTGCGTTTTAGAGACAAAAACACTTTCAACATTTTGTAGAGCAGAAAGTTTTCTACAACATGCAGTATTCAGGTTTGTAAATTGTCCAAATAGGGGGTAAGATATGGAGCCGAGAAATAGGGTTAAATTTGGAAAAAAAAATGTAAAAATCCACAAATGACGTTAGTTTTTGCTTAATAACTTACTTTTAGTGCGTTTTAGAGACAAAAACACTTTCAACATTTTGTAGAGCAGAAAGTTCTCTACAACATGCAGTATTCAGGTTTGTAAATTGTCCAAATTGGGGGTAAGATATAGAGCCGAGAAATAGGGTTAAATTTGGAAAAAAATGTAAAAATCCACAAATGACGTTAGTTTTTGCTTCATAACTTACTTTTAGTGCGTTTTAGAGACAAAAGAACTTTCAGCATTTTGTAGAGCAGAATATTCTCTACAACATGCAGTATTCATATTTGTAAATTGTCCAAATAGGGGGTAAGATATGGAGCCGGGAAAATAGGGTAAAATTTGCAAAAATCCACTAAAGACATTAGCTTTTGCTTAATAACCTACTTTGAATGCGTTTTACAGACAAAAGCACTTTTACCATTTTGTAGAGCATAACATTCTCTACAACATGCAGTATTCATGTTTGTAAATTGTCCAAATAGGGGGTAAGATATGGTGCCGGGAATATAGGGTTAAATTTGGAAAAAATGTAAAAATCCACAAATGACGTTAGTTTTTGCTTAATAACCTACTTTTAGTGCGTTTTAGAGACAAAAACACTTTCAACATTTTGTAGAGCAAAAAGTTTTCTACAACATGCAGTATTCAGGTTTGTAAATTGTCCAAATAGGGGGTAAGATATGGAGCCGAGAAATAGGGTTAAATTTGGAAAAAAAATGTAAAAATCCACAAATGACGTTAGTTTTTGCTTAATAACTTACTTTTAGTGCGTTTTACAGACAAAAGAACTCTCAACATTTTGTAGAGCAGAAAATTCTCTACAACTTGCAGTATTCATATTTGTAAATTGTCCAAATAGGGGGTAAGATATGGAGCCGGGAAAATAGGGTAAAATTTGCAAAAATCCACTAAAGACATTAGCTTTTGCTTAATAACCTACTTTTAGTGCGTTTTAGAGACAAAAACACTTTCAACATTTTGTAGAGCAGAAAGTTTTCTACAACATGCAGTATTCAGGTTTGTAAATTGTCCAAATAGGGGGTAAGATATGGAGCCGAGAAATAGGGTTAAATTTGGAAAAAAAATGTAAAAATCCACAAATGACGTTAGTTTTTGCTTAATAACTTACTTTTAGTGCGTTTTAGAGACAAAAACACTTTCAACGTTTTGTAGAGCAGAAAGTTCTCTACAACATGCAGTATTCATATTTGTAAATTGTCCAAATAGGGGGTAAGATATGGAGCCGGGAAAATAGGGTAAAATTTGCAAAAATCCACTAAAGACATTAGCTTTTGCTTAATAACCTACTTTTAGTGCGTTTTAGAGACAAAAACACTTTCAACATTTTGTAGAGCAGAAAGTTTTCTACAACATGCAGTATTCAGGTTTGTAAATTGTCCAAATAGGGGGTAAGATATGGAGCCGAGAAATAGGGTTAAATTTGGAAAAAAAATGTAAAAATCCACAAATGACGTTAGTTTTTGCTTAATAACTTACTTTTAGTGCGTTTTAGAGACAAAAACACTTTCAACATTTTGTAGAGCAGAAAGTTCTCTACAACATGCAGTATTCAGGTTTGTAAATTGTCCAAATTGGGGGTAAGATATAGAGCCGAGAAATAGGGTTAAATTTGGAAAAAAATGTAAAAATCCACAAATGACGTTAGTTTTTGCTTCATAACTTACTTTTAGTGCGTTTTAGAGACAAAAGAACTTTCAACATTTTGTAGAGCAGAAAATTCTCTACAACATGCAGTATTCATATTTGTAAATTGTCCAAATAGGGGGTAAGATATGGAGCCGGGAAAATAGGGTAAAATTTGCAAAAATCCACTAAAGACATTAGCTTTTGCTTAATAACCTACTTTGAATGCGTTTTACAGACAAAAGCACTTTTACCATTTTGTAGAGCATAACATTCTCTACAACATGCAGTATTCATGTTTGTAAATTGTCCAAATAGGGGGTAAGATATGGTGCCGGGAATATAGGGTTAAATTTGGAAAAAATGTAAAAATCCACAAATGACGTTAGTTTTTGCTTAATAACCTACTTTTAGTGCGTTTTAGAGACAAAAACACTTTCAACATTTTGTAGAGCAAAAAGTTTTCTACAACATGCAGTATTCAGGTTTGTAAATTGTCCAAATAGGGGGTAAGATATGGAGCCGAGAAATAGGGTTAAATTTGGAAAAAAAATGTAAAAATCCACAAATGACGTTAGTTTTTGCTTAATAACTTACTTTTAGTGCGTTTTACAGACAAAAGAACTCTCAACATTTTGTAGAGCAGAAAATTCTCTACAACTTGCAGTATTCATATTTGTAAATTGTCCAAATAGGGGGTAAGATATGGAGCCGGGAAAATAGGGTAAAATTTGCAAAAATCCACTAAAGACATTAGCTTTTGCTTAATAACCTACTTTTAGTGCGTTTTAGAGACAAAAACACTTTCAACATTTTGTAGAGCAGAAAGTTTTCTACAACATGCAGTATTCAGGTTTGTAAATTGTCCAAATAGGGGGTAAGATATGGAGCCGAGAAATAGGGTTAAATTTGGAAAAAAAATGTAAAAATCCACAAATGACGTTAGTTTTTGCTTAATAACTTACTTTTAGTGCGTTTTAGAGACAAAAACACTTTCAACGTTTTGTAGAGCAGAAAGTTCTCTACAACATGCAGTATTCATATTTGTAAATTGTCCAAATAGGGGGTAAGATATGGAGCCGGGAAAATAGGGTAAAATTTGCAAAAATCCACTAAAGACATTAGCTTTTGCTTAATAACCTACTTTTAGTGCGTTTTAGAGACAAAAACACTTTCAACATTTTGTAGAGCAGAACGTTTTCTACAACATGCAGTATTCAGGTTTGTAAATTGTCCAAATAGGGGGTAAGATATGGAGCCGAGAAATAGGGTTAAATTTGGAAAAAAAATGTAAAAATCCACAAATGACGTTAGTTTTTGCTTAATAACTTACTTTTAGTGCGTTTTAGAGACAAAAACACTTTCAACATTTTGTAGAGCAGAAAGTTCTCTACAACATGCAGTATTCAGGTTTGTAAATTGTCCAAATTGGGGGTAAGATATAGAGCCGAGAAATAGGGTTAAATTTGGAAAAAAATGTAAAAATCCACAAATGACGTTAGTTTTTGCTTCATAACTTACTTTTAGTGCGTTTTAGAGACAAAAGAACTTTCAACATTTTGTAGAGCAGAAAATTCTCTACAACATGCAGTATTCATATTTGTAAATTGTCCAAATAGGGGGTAAGATATGGAGCCGGGAAAATAGGGTAAAATTTGCAAAAATCCACTAAAGACATTAGCTTTTGCTTAATAACCTACTTTGAATGCGTTTTACAGACAAAAGCACTTTTACCATTTTGTAGAGCATAACATTCTCTACAACATGCAGTATTCATGTTTGTAAATTGTCCAAATAGGGGGTAAGATATGGTGCCGGGAATATAGGGTTAAATTTGGAAAAAATGTAAAAATCCACAAATGACGTTAGTTTTTGCTTAATAACCTACTTTTAGTGCGTTTTAGAGACAAAAACACTTTCAACATTTTGTAGAGCAGAAAGTTTTCTACAACATGCAGTATTCAGGTTTGTAAATTGTCCAAATAGGGGGTAAGATATGGAGCCGAGAAATAGGGTTAAATTTTAAAAAAAAATGTTAAAATCCACAAATGACGTTAGTTTTTGCTTAATAACTTACTTTTAGTGCGTTTTACAGACAAAAGAACTCTCAACATTTTGTAGAGCAGAAAATTCTCTACAACATGCAGTATTCATATTTGTAAATTGTCCAAATAGGGGGTAAGATATGGAGCCGGGAAAATAGGGTAAAATTTGCAAAAATCCACTAAAGACATTAGCTTTTGCTTAATAACCTACTTTTAGTGCGTTTTAGAGACAAAAACACTTTCAACATTTTGTAGAGCAGAACGTTTTCTACAACATGCAGTATTCAGGTTTGTAAATTGTCCAAATAGGGGGTAAGATATGGAGCCGAGAAATAGGGTTAAATTTGGAAAAAAAATGTAAAAATCCACAAATGACGTTAGTTTTTGCTTAATAACTTACTTTTAGTGCGTTTTAGAGACAAAAACACTTTCAACATTTTGTAGAGCAGAAAGTTCTCTACAACATGCAGTATTCAGGTTTGTAAATTGTCCAAATTGGGGGTAAGATATAGAGCCGAGAAATAGGGTTAAATTTGGAAAAAAATGTAAAAATCCACAAATGACGTTAGTTTTTGCTTCATAACTTACTTTTAGTGCGTTTTAGAGACAAAAGAACTTTCAACATTTTGTAGAGCAGAAAATTCTCTACAACATGCAGTATTCATATTTGTAAATTGTCCAAATAGGGGGTAAGATATGGAGCCGGGAAAATAGGGTAAAATTTGCAAAAATCCACTAAAGACATTAGCTTTTGCTTAATAACCTACTTTGAATGCGTTTTACAGACAAAAGCACTTTTACCATTTTGTAGAGCATAACATTCTCTACAACATGCAGTATTCATGTTTGTAAATTGTCCAAATAGGGGGTAAGATATGGTGCCGGGAATATAGGGTTAAATTTGGAAAAAATGTAAAAATCCACAAATGACGTTAGTTTTTGCTTAATAACCTACTTTTAGTGCGTTTTAGAGACAAAAACACTTTCAACATTTTGTAGAGCAGAAAGTTTTCTACAACATGCAGTATTCAGGTTTGTAAATTGTCCAAATAGGGGGTAAGATATGGAGCCGAGAAATAGGGTTAAATTTTAAAAAAAAATGTTAAAATCCACAAATGACGTTAGTTTTTGCTTAATAACTTACTTTTAGTGCGTTTTACAGACAAAAGAACTCTCAACATTTTGTAGAGCAGAAAATTCTCTACAACATGCAGTATTCATATTTGTAAATTGTCCAAATAGGGGGTAAGATATGGAGCCGGGAAAATAGGGTAAAATTTGCAAAAATCCACTAAAGACATTAGCTTTTGCTTAATAACCTACTTTTAGTGCGTTTTAGAGACAAAAACACTTTCAACATTTTGTAGAGCAGAAAGTTTTCTACAACATGCAGTATTCAGGTTTGTAAATTGTCCAAATAGGGGGTAAGATATGGAGCCGAGAAATAGGGTTAAATTTGGAAAAAGAATGTAAAAATCCACAAATGACGTTAGTTTTTGCTTAATAACTTACTTTTAGTGCGTTTTAGAGACAAAAACACTTTCAACATTTTGTAGAGCAGAAAGTTCTCTACAACATGCAGTATTCAGGTTTGTAAATTGTCCAAATTGGGGGTAAGATATAGAGCCGAGAAATAGGGTTAAATTTGGAAAAAAATGTAAAAATCCACAAATGACGTTAGTTTTTGCTTCATAACTTACTTTTAGTGCGTTTTAGAGACAAAAGAACTTTCAGCATTTTGTAGAGCAGAATATTCTCTACAACATGCAGTATTCATATTTGTAAATTGTCCAAATAGGGGGTAAGATATGGAGCCGGGAAAATAGGGTAAAATTTGCAAAAATCCACTAAAGACATTAGCTTTTGCTTAATAACCTACTTTGAATGCGTTTTACAGACAAAAGCACTTTTACCATTTTGTAGAGCATAACATTCTCTACAACATGCAGTATTCATGTTTGTAAATTGTCCAAATAGGGGGTAAGATATGGTGCCGGGAATATAGGGTTAAATTTGGAAAAAATGTAAAAATCCACAAATGACGTTAGTTTTTGCTTAATAACCTACTTTTAGTGCGTTTTAGAGACAAAAACACTTTCAACATTTTGTAGAGCAAAAAGTTTTCTACAACATGCAGTATTCAGGTTTGTAAATTGTCCAAATAGGGGGTAAGATATGGAGCCGAGAAATAGGGTTAAATTTGGAAAAAAAATGTAAAAATCCACAAATGACGTTAGTTTTTGCTTAATAACTTACTTTTAGTGCGTTTTACAGACAAAAGAACTCTCAACATTTTGTAGAGCAGAAAATTCTCTACAACTTGCAGTATTCATATTTGTAAATTGTCCAAATAGGGGGTAAGATATGGAGCCGGGAAAATAGGGTAAAATTTGCAAAAATCCACTAAAGACATTAGCTTTTGCTTAATAACCTACTTTTAGTGCGTTTTAGAGACAAAAACACTTTCAACATTTTGTAGAGCAGAAAGTTTTCTACAACATGCAGTATTCAGGTTTGTAAATTGTCCAAATAGGGGGTAAGATATGGAGCCGAGAAATAGGGTTAAATTTGGAAAAAAAATGTAAAAATCCACAAATGACGTTAGTTTTTGCTTAATAACTTACTTTTAGTGCGTTTTAGAGACAAAAACACTTTCAACATTTTGTAGAGCAGAAAGTTCTCTACAACATGCAGTATTCAGGTTTGTAAATTGTCCAAATTGGGGGTAAGATATAGAGCCGAGAAATAGGGTTAAATTTGGAAAAAAATGTAAAAATCCACAAATGACGTTAGTTTTTGCTTCATAACTTACTTTTAGTGCGTTTTAGAGACAAAAGAACTTTCAACATTTTGTAGAGCAGAAAATTCTCTACAACATGCAGTATTCATATTTGTAAATTGTCCAAATAGGGGGTAAGATATGGAGCCGGGAAAATAGGGTAAAATTTGCAAAAATCCACTAAAGACATTAGCTTTTGCTTAATAACCTACTTTGAATGCGTTTTACAGACAAAAGCACTTTTACCATTTTGTAGAGCATAACATTCTCTACAACATGCAGTATTCATGTTTGTAAATTGTCCAAATAGGGGGTAAGATATGGTGCCGGGAATATAGGGTTAAATTTGGAAAAAATGTAAAAATCCACAAATGACGTTAGTTTTTGCTTAATAACCTACTTTTAGTGCGTTTTAGAGACAAAAACACTTTCAACATTTTGTAGAGCAGAAAGTTTTCTACAACATGCAGTATTCAGGTTTGTAAATTGTCCAAATAGGGGGTAAGATATGGAGCCGAGAAATAGGGTTAAATTTGGAAAAAAAATGTAAAAATCCACAAATGACGTTAGTTTTTGCTTAATAACTTACTTTTAGTGCGTTTTACAGACAAAAGAACTCTCAACATTTTGTAGAGCAGAAAATTCTCTACAACATGCAGTATTCATATTTGTAAATTGTCCAAATAGGGGGTAAGATATGGAGCCGGGAAAATAGGGTAAAATTTGCAAAAATCCACTAAAGACATTAGCTTTTGCTTAATAACCTACTTTTAGTGCGTTTTAGAGACAAAAACACTTTCAACATTTTGTAGAGCAGAAAGTTTTCTACAACATGCAGTATTCAGGTTTGTAAATTGTCCAAATAGGGGGTAAGATATGGAGCCGAGAAATAGGGTTAAATTTGGAAAAAAAATGTAAAAATCCACAAATGACGTTAGTTTTTGCTTAATAACTTACTTTTAGTGCGTTTTAGAGACAAAAACACTTTCAACATTTTGTAGAGCAGAAAGTTCTCTACAACATGCAGTATTCAGGTTTGTAAATTGTCCAAATTGGGGGTAAGATATAGAGCCGAGAAATAGGGTTAAATTTGGAAAAAAATGTAAAAATCCACAAATGACGTTAGTTTTTGCTTCATAACTTACTTTTAGTGCGTTTTAGAGACAAAAGAACTTTCAACATTTTGTAGAGCAGAAAATTCTCTACAACATGCAGTATTCATATTTTTAAATTGTCCAAATAGGGGGTAAGCTACGGAGCCAGGAAAATAGTGTTAAATTTGCAAAAATCCACTAAAGACATTAGCTTTTGCTTAATAACCTACTTTGAATGCGTTTTACAGACAAAAGCACTTTTACCATTTTGTAGAGCATAACATTCTCTAGAACATACAGTATTCATGTTTGCAAATTGTCCAAATAGGGGGTAAGCTACGGAGCCAGGAAAATAGTGTTAAATTTGGAAAAAATGTAAAAATCCACAAATGACGTTAGTTTTTGCTTAATAACCTACTTTTAGTGCGTTTTAGAGACAAAAACACTTTCAACATTTTGTAGAGCAAAAAGTTTTCTACAACATGCAGTATTCAGGTTTGTAAATTGTCCAAATAGGGGGTAAGATATAGAGCCGAGAAATAGGGTTAAATTTGGAAAAAAAATGTAAAAATCCACAAATGACGTTAGTTTTTGCTTAATAACTTACTTTTAGTGCGTTTTACAGACAAAAGAACTCTCAACATTTTGTAGAGCAGAAAATTCTCTACAACATGCAGTATTCATATTTGTAAATTGTCCAAATAGGGGGTAAGATATGGAGCCGGGAAAATAGGGTAAAATTTGCAAAAATCCACTAAAGACATTAGCTTTTGCTTAATAACCTACTTTTAGTGCGTTTTAGAGACAAAAACACTTTCAACATTTTGTAGAGCAGAAAGTTTTCTACAACATGCAGTATTCAGGTTTGTAAATTGTCCAAATAGGGGGTAAGATATGGAGCCGAGAAATAGGGTTAAATTTGGAAAAAAAATGTAAAAATCCACAAATGACGTTAGTTTTTGCTTAATAACTTACTTTTAGTGCGTTTTAGAGACAAAAACACTTTCAACATTTTGTAGAGCAGAAAGTTCTCTACAACATGCAGTATTCAGGTTTGTAAATTGTCCAAATTGGGGGTAAGATATAGAGCCGAGAAATAGGGTTAAATTTGGAAAAAAATGTAAAAATCCACAAATGACGTTAGTTTTTGCTTCATAACTTACTTTTAGTGCGTTTTAGAGACAAAAGAACTTTCAACATTTTGTAGAGCAGAAAATTCTCTACAACATGCAGTATTCATATTTGTAAATTGTCCAAATAGGGGGTAAGATATGGAGCCGGGAAAATAGGGTAAAATTTGCAAAAATCCACTAAAGACATTAGCTTTTGCTTAATAACCTACTTTGAATGCGTTTTACAGACAAAAGCACTTTTACCATTTTGTAGAGCATAACATTCTCTACAACATGCAGTATTCATGTTTGTAAATTGTCCAAATAGGGGGTAAGATATGGTGCCGGGAATATAGGGTTAAATTTGGAAAAAATGTAAAAATCCACAAATGACGTTAGTTTTTGCTTAATAACCTACTTTTAGTGCGTTTTAGAGACAAAAACACTTTCAACATTTTGTAGAGCAGAAAGTTTTCTACAACATGCAGTATTCAGGTTTGTAAATTGTCCAAATAGGGGGTAAGATATGGAGCCGAGAAATAGGGTTAAATTTGGAAAAAAAATGTAAAAATCCACAAATGACGTTAGTTTTTGCTTAATAACTTACTTTTAGTGCGTTTTACAGACAAAAGAACTCTCAACATTTTGTAGAGCAGAAAATTCTCTACAACATGCAGTATTCATATTTGTAAATTGTCCAAATAGGGGGTAAGATATGGAGCCGGGAAAATAGGGTAAAATTTGCAAAAATCCACTAAAGACATTAGCTTTTGCTTAATAACCTACTTTTAGTGCGTTTTAGAGACAAAAACACTTTCAACATTTTGTAGAGCAGAAAGTTTTCTACAACATGCAGTATTCAGGTTTGTAAATTGTCCAAATAGGGGGTAAGATATGGAGCCGAGAAATAGGGTTAAATTTGGAAAAAAAATGTAAAAATCCACAAATGACGTTAGTTTTTGCTTAATAACTTACTTTTAGTGCGTTTTAGAGACAAAAACACTTTCAACATTTTGTAGAGCAGAAAGTTCTCTACAACATGCAGTATTCAGGTTTGTAAATTGTCCAAATTGGGGGTAAGATATAGAGCCGAGAAATAGGGTTAAATTTGGAAAAAAATGTAAAAATCCACAAATGACGTTAGTTTTTGCTTCATAACTTACTTTTAGTGCGTTTTAGAGACAAAAGAACTTTCAACATTTTGTAGAGCAAAAAATTCTCTACAACATGCAGTATTCATATTTTTAAATTGTCCAAATAGGGGGTAAGCTACGGAGCCAGGAAAATAGTGTTAAATTTGCAAAAATCCACTAAAGACATTAGCTTTTGCTTAATAACCTACTTTGAATGCGTTTTACAGACAAAAGCACTTTTACCATTTTGTAGAGCATAACATTCTCTACAACATGCAGTATTCATGTTTGTAAATTGTCCAAATAGGGGGTAAGATATGGTGCCGGGAATATAGGGTTAAATTTGGAAAAAATGTAAAAATCCACAAATGACGTTAGTTTTTGCTTAATAACCTACTTTTAGTGCGTTTTAGAGACAAAAACACTTTCAACATTTTGTAGAGCAGAAAGTTTTCTACAACATGCAGTATTCAGGTTTGTAAATTGTCCAAATAGGGGGTAAGATATGGAGCCGAGAAATAGGGTTAAATTTGGAAAAAAAATGTAAAAATCCACAAATGACGTTAGTTTTTGCTTAATAACTTACTTTTAGTGCGTTTTACAGACAAAAGAACTCTCAACATTTTGTAGAGCAGAAAATTCTCTACAACATGCAGTATTCATATTTGTAAATTGTCCAAATAGGGGGTAAGATATGGAGCCGGGAAAATAGGGTAAAATTTGCAAAAATCCACTAAAGACATTAGCTTTTGCTTAATAACCTACTTTTAGTGCGTTTTAGAGACAAAAACACTTTCAACATTTTGTAGAGCAGAAAGTTTTCTACAACATGCAGTATTCAGGTTTGTAAATTGTCCAAATAGGGGGTAAGATATGGAGCCGAGAAATAGGGTTAAATTTGGAAAAAAAATGTAAAAATCCACAAATGACGTTAGTTTTTGCTTAATAACTTACTTTTAGTGCGTTTTAGAGACAAAAACACTTTCAACATTTTGTAGAGCAGAAAGTTCTCTACAACATGCAGTATTCAGGTTTGTAAATTGTCCAAATTGGGGGTAAGATATAGAGCCGAGAAATAGGGTTAAATTTGGAAAAAAATGTAAAAATCCACAAATGACGTTAGTTTTTGCTTCATAACTTACTTTTAGTGCGTTTTAGAGACAAAAGAACTTTCAACATTTTGTAGAGCAGAAAATTCTCTACAACATGCAGTATTCATATTTTTAAATTGTCCAAATAGGGGGTAAGCTACGGAGCCAGGAAAATAGTGTTAAATTTGCAAAAATCCACTAAAGACATTAGCTTTTGCTTAATAACCTACTTTGAATGCGTTTTACAGACAAAAGCACTTTTACCATTTTGTAGAGCATAACATTCTCTAGAACATACAGTATTCATGTTTGCAAATTGTCCAAATAGGGGGTAAGCTACGGAGCCAGGAAAATAGTGTTAAATTTGGAAAAAATGTAAAAATCCACAAATGACGTTAGTTTTTGCTTAATAACCTACTTTTAGTGCATTTTAGAGACAAAAACACTTTCAACATTTTGTAGAGCAAAAAGTTTTCTACAACATGCAGTATTCAGGTTTGTAAATTGTCCAAATAGGGGGTAAGATATAGAGCCGAGAAATAGGGTTAAATTTGGAAAAAAAATGTAAAAATCCACAAATGACGTTAGTTTTTGCTTAATAACTTACTTTTAGTGCGTTTTACAGACAAAAGAACTCTCAACATTTTGTAGAGCAGAAAATTCTCTACAACATGCAGTATTCATATTTGTAAATTGTCCAAATAGGGGGTAAGATATGGAGCCGGGAAAATAGGGTAAAATTTGCAAAAATCCACTAAAGACATTAGCTTTTGCTTAATAACCTACTTTTAGTGCGTTTTAGAGACAAAAACACTTTCAACATTTTGTAGAGCAGAAAGTTTTCTACAACATGCAGTATTCAGGTTTGTAAATTGTCCAAATAGGGGGTAAGATATGGAGCCGAGAAATAGGGTTAAATTTGGAAAAAAAATGTAAAAATCCACAAATGACGTTAGTTTTTGCTTAATAACTTACTTTTAGTGCGTTTTAGAGACAAAAACACTTTCAACATTTTGTAGAGCAGAAAGTTCTCTACAACATGCAGTATTCAGGTTTGTAAATTGTCCAAATTGGGGGTAAGATATAGAGCCGAGAAATAGGGTTAAATTTGGAAAAAAATGTAAAAATCCACAAATGACGTTAGTTTTTGCTTCATAACTTACTTTTAGTGCGTTTTAGAGACAAAAGAACTTTCAGCATTTTGTAGAGCAGAAAATTCTCTACAACATGCAGTATTCATATTTGTAAATTGTCCAAATAGGGGGTAAGATATGGAGCCGGGAAAATAGGGTAAAATTTGCAAAAATCCACTAAAGACATTAGCTTTTGCTTAATAACCTACTTTGAATGCGTTTTACAGACAAAAGCACTTTTACCATTTTGTAGAGCATAACATTCTCTACAACATGCAGTATTCATGTTTGTAAATTGTCCAAATAGGGGGTAAGATATGGTGCCGGGAATATAGGGTTAAATTTGGAAAAAATGTAAAAATCCACAAATGACGTTAGTTTTTGCTTAATAACCTACTTTTAGTGCGTTTTAGAGACAAAAACACTTTCAACATTTTGTAGAGCAGAAAGTTTTCTACAACATGCAGTATTCAGGTTTGTAAATTGTCCAAATAGGGGGTAAGATATGGAGCCGAGAAATAGGGTTAAATTTGGAAAAAAAATGTAAAAATCCACAAATGACGTTAGTTTTTGCTTAATAACTTACTTTTAGTGCGTTTTACAGACAAAAGAACTCTCAACATTTTGTAGAGCAGAAAAGTCTCTACAACTTGCAGTATTCATATTTGTAAATTGTCCAAATAGGGGGTAAGATATGGAGCCGGGAAAATAGGGTAAAATTTGCAAAAATCCACTAAAGACATTAGATTTTGCTTAATAACCTACTTTTAGTGCGTTTTAGAGACAAAAACACTTTCAACATTTTGTAGAGCAGAAAGTTTTCTACAACATGCAGTATTCAGGTTTGTAAATTGTCCAAATAGGGGGTAAGATATGGAGCCGAGAAATAGGGTTAAATTTGGAAAAAAAATGTAAAAATCCACAAATGACGTTAGTTTTTGCTTAATAACTTACTTTTAGTGCGTTTTAGAGACAAAAACACTTTCAACATTTTGTAGAGCAGAAAGTTCTCTACAACATGCAGTATTCAGGTTTGTAAATTGTCCAAATTGGGGGTAAGATATAGAGCCGAGAAATAGGGTTAAATTTGGAAAAAAATGTAAAAATCCACAAATGACGTTAGTTTTTGCTTCATAAGTTACTTTTAGTGCGTTTTAGAGACAAAAGAACTTTCAACATTTTGTAGAGCAGAAAATGCTCTACAACATGCAGTATTCATATTTGTAAATTGTCCAAATAGGGGGTAAGCTACGGAGCCAGGAAAATAGTGTTAAATTTGCAAAAATCCACTAAAGACATTAGCTTTTGCTTAATAACCTACTTTGAATGCGTTTTACAGACAAAAGCACTTTTACCATTTTGTAGAGCATAACATTCTCTACAACATACAGTATTCATGTTTGCAAATTGTCCAAATAGGGGGTAAGCTACGGAGCCAGGAAAATAGTGTTAAATTTGGAAAAAATGTAAAAATCCACAAATGACGTTAGTTTTTGCTAAATAACCTACTTTTAGTGCGTTTTAGAGACAAAAGCACTTTCAACATTTTGTAGAACAGAAAGTTTTCTACAACATGCAGTATTCAGGTTTGTAAATTGTCCAAATAGGGGGTAAGATATGGAGCCGAGAAATAGGGTTAAATTTGGAAAAAAAATGTAAAAATCCACAAATGACGTTAGTTTTCGCTTAATAACTTACTTTTAGTGCGTCTTAGAGACAAAAGCACTTTCATCATTTTGTAGAGCAGAAAATTCTCTACAACATGCAGTATTCATATTTGTAAATTGTCCAAATAGGGGGTAAGATATGGTGCCGGGAATATAGGGTTATATTTAGAAAAAAATGTAAAAATCCACAAATGACGTTAGTTTTTGCTTAATAACCTACTTTTAGTGCGTTTTAGAGACAAAAACACTTTCAACATTTTGTAGAGCAAAAAGTTTTTTACAACATGCAGTATTCAGGTTTGTAAATTGTCCAAATAGGGGGTAAGATATGGAGCCGAGAAATAGGGTTAAATTTAAAAAAAAAATGTTAAAATCCACAAATGACGTTAGTTTTTGCTTAATAACTTACTTTTAGTGCGTTTTACAGACAAAAGAACTCTCAACATTTTGTAGAGCAGAAAATTCTCTACAACATGCAGTATTCATATTTGTAAATTGTCCAAATAGGGGGTAAGATATGGAGCCGGGAAAATAGGGTAAAATTTGCAAAAATCCACTAAAGACATTAGCTTTTGCTTAATAACCTACTTTTAGTGCGTTTTAGAGACAAAAACACTTTCAACATTTTGTAGAGCAGAAAGTTTTCTACAACATGCAGTATTCAGGTTTGTAAATTGTCCAAATAGGGGGTAAGATATGGAGCCGAGAAATAGGGTTAAATTTGGAAAAAAAATGTAAAAATCCACAAATGACGTTAGTTTTTGCTTAATAACTTACTTTTAGTGCGTTTTAGAGACAAAAACACTTTCAACATTTTGTAGAGCAGAAAGTTCTCTACAACATGCAGTATTCAGGTTTGTAAATTGTCCAAATTGGGGGTAAGATATAGAGCCGAGAAATAGGGTTAAATTTGGAAAAAAATGTAAAAATCCACAAATGACGTTAGTTTTTGCTTCATAACTTACTTTTAGTGCGTTTTAGAGACAAAAGAACTTTCAGCATTTTGTAGAGCAGAAAATTCTCTACAACATGCAGTATTCATATTTGTAAATTGTCCAAATAGGGGGTAAGATATGGAGCCGGGAAAATAGGGTAAAATTTGCAAAAATCCACTAAAGACATTAGCTTTTGCTTAATAACCTACTTTGAATGCGTTTTACAGACAAAAGCACTTTTACCATTTTGTAGAGCATAACATTCTCTACAACATGCAGTATTCATGTTTGTAAATTGTCCAAATAGGGGGTAAGATATGGTGCCGGGAATATAGGGTTAAATTTGGAAAAAATGTAAAAATCCACAAATGACGTTAGTTTTTGCTTAATAACCTACTTTTAGTGCGTTTTAGAGACAAAAACACTTTCAACATTTTGTAGAGCAGAAAGTTTTCTACAACATGCAGTATTCAGGTTTGTAAATTGTCCAAATAGGGGGTAAGATATGGAGCCGAGAAATAGGGTTAAATTTGGAAAAAAAATGTAAAAATCCACAAATGACGTTAGTTTTTGCTTAATAACTTACTTTTAGTGCGTTTTACAGACAAAAGAACTCTCAACATTTTGTAGAGCAGAAAAGTCTCTACAACTTGCAGTATTCATATTTGTAAATTGTCCAAATAGGGGGTAAGATATGGAGCCGGGAAAATAGGGTAAAATTTGCAAAAATCCACTAAAGACATTAGATTTTGCTTAATAACCTACTTTTAGTGCGTTTTAGAGACAAAAACACTTTCAACATTTTGTAGAGCAGAAAGTTTTCTACAACATGCAGTATTCAGGTTTGTAAATTGTCCAAATAGGGGGTAAGATATGGAGCCGAGAAATAGGGTTAAATTTGGAAAAAAAATGTAAAAATCCACAAATGACGTTAGTTTCTGCTTAATAACTTACTTTTAGTGCGTTTTAGAGACAAAAACACTTTCAACATTTTGTAGAGCAGAAAGTTCTCTACAACATGCAGTATTCAGGTTTGTAAATTGTCCAAATTGGGGGTAAGATATAGAGCCGAGAAATAGGGTTAAATTTGGAAAAAAATGTAAAAATCCACAAATGACGTTAGTTTTTGCTTCATAACTTACTTTTAGTGCGTTTTAGAGACAAAAGAACTTTCAACATTTTGTAGAGCAGAAAATTCTCTACAACATGCAGTATTCATATTTGTAAATTGTCCAAATAGGGGGTAAGATATGGAGCCGGGAAAATAGGGTAAAATTTGCAAAAATCCACTAAAGACATTAGCTTTTGCTTAATAACCTACTTTGAATGCGTTTTACAGACAAAAGCACTTTTACCATTTTGTAGAGCATAACATTCTCTACAACATGCAGTATTCATGTTTGTAAATTGTCCAAATAGGGGGTAAGATATGGTGCCGGGAATATAGGGTTAAATTTGGAAAAAATGTAAAAATCCACAAATGACGTTAGTTTTTGCTTAATAACCTACTTTTAGTGCGTTTTAGAGACAAAAACACTTTCAACATTTTGTAGAGCAGAAAGTTTTCTACAACATGCAGTATTCAGGTTTGTAAATTGTCCAAATAGGGGGTAAGATATGGAGCCGAGAAATAGGGTTAAATTTGGAAAAAAAATGTAAAAATCCACAAATGACGTTAGTTTTTGCTTAATAACTTACTTTTAGTGCGTTTTACAGACAAAAGAACTCTCAACATTTTGTAGAGCAGAAAATTCTCTACAACATGCAGTATTCATATTTGTAAATTGTCCAAATAGGGGGTAAGATATGGAGCCGGGAAAATAGGGTAAAATTTGCAAAAATCCACTAAAGACATTAGCTTTTGCTTAATAACCTACTTTTAGTGCGTTTTAGAGACAAAAACACTTTCAACATTTTGTAGAGCAGAAAGTTTTCTACAACATGCAGTATTCAGGTTTGTAAATTGTCCAAATAGGGGGTAAGATATGAAGCCGAGAAATAGGGTTAAATTTGGAAAAAAAATGTAAAAATCCACAAATGACGTTAGTTTTTGCTTAATAACTTACTTTTAGTGCGTTTTAGAGACAAAAGAACTTTCAGCATTTTGTAGAGCAGAAAATTCTCTACAACATGCAGTATTCATATTTGTAAATTGTCCAAATAGGGGGTAAGATATGGAGCCGGGAAAATAGGGTAAAATTTGCAAAAATCCACTAAAGACATTAGCTTTTGCTTAATAACCTACTTTGAATGCGTTTTACAGACAAAAGCACTTTTACCATTTTGTAGAGCATAACATTCTCTACAACATGCAGTATTCATGTTTGTAAATTGTCCAAATAGGGGGTAAGATATGGTGCCGGGAATATAGGGTTAAATTTGGAAAAAATGTAAAAATCCACAAATGACGTTAGTTTTTGCTTAATAACCTACTTTTAGTGCGTTTTAGAGACAAAAACACTTTCAACATTTTGTAGAGCAGAAAGTTTTCTACAACATGCAGTATTCAGGTTTGTAAATTGTCCAAATAGGGGGTAAGATATGGAGCCGAGAAATAGGGTTAAATTTGGAAAAAAAATGTAAAAATCCACAAATGACGTTAGTTTTTGCTTAATAACTTACTTTTAGTGCGTTTTACAGACAAAAGAACTCTCAACATTTTGTAGAGCAGAAAAGTCTCTACAACTTGCAGTATTCATATTTGTAAATTGTCCAAATAGGGGGTAAGATATGGAGCCGGGAAAATAGGGTAAAATTTGCAAAAATCCACTAAAGACATTAGCTTTTGCTTAATAACCTACTTTTAGTGCGTTTTAGAGACAAAAACACTTTCAACATTTTGTAGAGCAGAAAGTTTTCTACAACATGCAGTATTCAGGTTTGTAAATTGTCCAAATAGGGGGTAAGATATGGAGCCGAGAAATAGGGTTAAATTTGGAAAAAAAATGTAAAAATCCACAAATGACGTTAGTTTTTGCTTAATAACTTACTTTTAGTGCGTTTTACAGACAAAAGAACTCTCAACATTTTGTAGAGCAGAAAATTCTCTACAACATGCAGTATTCATATTTGTAAATTGTCCAAATAGGGGGTAAGATATGGAGCCGGGAAAATAGGGTAAAATTTGCAAAAATCCACTAAAGACATTAGCTTTTGCTTAATAACCTACTTTTAGTGCGTTTTAGAGACAAAAACACTTTCAACATTTTGTAGAGCAGAAAGTTTTCTACAACATGCAGTATTCAGGTTTGTAAATTGTCCAAATAGGGGGTAAGATATGGAGCCGAGAAATAGGGTTAAATTTGGAAAAAAATGTAAAAATCCACAAATGACGTTAGTTTTTGCTTAATAACTTACTTTTAGTGCGTTTTAGAGACAAAAACACTTTCAACATTTTGTAGAGCAGAAAATTCTCTACAACATGCAGTATTCATATTTGTAAATTGTCCAAATAGGGGGTAAGATATGGAGCCGGGAAAATAGGGTAAAATTTGCAAAAATCCACTAAAGACATTAGCTTTTGCTTAATAACCTACTTTTAGTGCGTTTTAGAGACAAAAACACTTTCAACATTTTGTAGAGCAGAAAATTCTCTACAACATGCAGTATTCATATTTGTAAATTGTCCAAATAGGGGGTAAGATATGGAGCCGGGAAAATAGGGTAAAATTTGCAAAAATCCACTAAAGACATTAGCTTTTGCTTAATAACCTACTTTGAATGCGTTTTACAGACAAAAGCACTTTTACCATTTTGTAGAGCATAACATTCTCTACAACATGCAGTATTCATGTTTGTAAATTGTCCAAATAGGGGGTAAGATATGGTGCCGGGAATATAGGGTTAAATTTGGAAAAAATGTAAAAATCCACAAATGACGTTAGTTTTTGCTTAATAACCTACTTTTAGTGCGTTTTAGAGACAAAAACACTTTCAACATTTTGTAGAGCAGAAAGTTTTCTACAACATGCAGTATTCAGGTTTGTAAATTGTCCAAATAGGGGGTAAGATATGGAGCCGAGAAATAGGGTTAAATTTGGAAAAAAAATGTAAAAATCCACAAATGACGTTAGTTTTTGCTTAATAACTTACTTTTAGTGCGTTTTACAGACAAAAGAACTCTCAACATTTTGTAGAGCAGAAAATTCTCTACAACTTGCAGTATTCATATTTGTAAATTGTCCAAATAGGGGGTAAGATATGGAGCCGGGAAAATAGGGTAAAATTTGCAAAAATCCACTAAAGACATTAGCTTTTGCTTAATAACCTACTTTTAGTGCGTTTTAGAGACAAAAACACTTTCAACATTTTGTAGAGCAGAAAGTTTTCTACAACATGCAGTATTCAGGTTTGTAAATTGTCCAAATAGGGGGTAAGATATGGAGCCGAGAAATAGGGTTAAATTTGGAAAAAAAATGTAAAAATCCACAAATGACGTTAGTTTTTGCTTAATAACTTACTTTTAGTGCGTTTTAGAGACAAAAACACTTTCAACATTTTGTAGAGCAGAAAGTTCTCTACAACATGCAGTATTCAGGTTTGTAAATTGTCCAAATTGGGGGTAAGATATAGAGCCGAGAAGTAGGGTTAAATTTGGAAAAAAATGTAAAAATCCACAAATGACGTTAGCTTTTGCTTAATAACCTACTTTTAGTGCGTTTTAGAGACAAAAACACTTTCAACATTTTGTAGAGCAGAAAATTCTCTACAACATGCAGTATTCATATTTGTAAATTGTCCAAATAGGGGGTAAGATATGGAGCCGGGAAAATAGGGTAAAATTTGCAAAAATCCACTAAAGACATTAGCTTTTGCTTAATAACCTACTTTGAATGCGTTTTACAGACAAAAGCACTTTTACCATTTTGTAGAGCATAACATTCTCTACAACATGCAGTATTCATGTTTGTAAATTGTCCAAATAGGGGGTAAGATATGGTGCCGGGAATATAGGGTTAAATTTGGAAAAAATGTAAAAATCCACAAATGACGTTAGTTTTTGCTTAATAACCTACTTTTAGTGCGTTTTAGAGACAAAAACACTTTCAACATTTTGTAGAGCAGAAAGTTTTCTACAACATGCAGTATTCAGGTTTGTAAATTGTCCAAATAGGGGGTAAGATATGGAGCCGAGAAATAGGGTTAAATTTGGAAAAAAAATGTAAAAATCCACAAATGACGTTAGTTTTTGCTTAATAACTTACTTTTAGTGCGTTTTACAGACAAAAGAACTCTCAACATTTTGTAGAGCAGAAAATTCTCTACAACATGCAGTATTCATATTTGTAAATTGTCCAAATAGGGGGTAAGATATGGAGCCGGGAAAATAGGGTAAAATTTGCAAAAATCCACTAAAGACATTAGCTTTTGCTTAATAACCTACTTTTAGTGCGTTTTAGAGACAAAAACACTTTCAACATTTTGTAGAGCAGAAAGTTTTCTACAACATGCAGTATTCAGGTTTGTAAATTGTCCAAATAGGGGGTAAGATATGGAGCCGAGAAATAGGGTTAAATTTGGAAAAAAAATGTAAAAATCCACAAATGACGTTAGTTTTTGCTTAATAACTTACTTTTAGTGCGTTTTAGAGACAAAAACACTTTCAACATTTTGTAGAGCAGAAAGTTCTCTACAACATGCAGTATTCAGGTTTGTAAATTGTCCAAATTGGGGGTAAGATATAGAGCCGAGAAATAGGGTTAAATTTGGAAAAAAATGTAAAAATCCACAAATGACGTTAGTTTTTGCTTCATAACTTACTTTTAGTGCGTTTTAGAGACAAAAGAACTTTCAACATTTTGTAGAGCAGAAAATTCTCTACAACATGCAGTATTCATATTTTTAAATTGTCCAAATAGGGGGTAAGCTACGGAGCCAGGAAAATAGTGTTAAATTTGCAAAAATCCACTAAAGACATTAGCTTTTGCTTAATAACCTACTTTGAATGCGTTTTACAGACAAAAGCACTTTTACCATTTTGTAGAGCATAACATTCTCTAGAACATACAGTATTCATGTTTGCAAATTGTCCAAATAGGGGGTAAGCTACGGAGCCAGGAAAATAGTGTTAAATTTGGAAAAAATGTAAAAATCCACAAATGACGTTAGTTTTTGCTAAATAACCTACTTTTAGTGCGTTTTAGAGACAAAAGCACTTTCAACATTTTGTAGAACAGAAAGTTTTCTACAACATGCAGTATTCAGGTTTGTAAATTGTCCAAATAGGGGGTAAGCTACGGAGCCAGGAAAATAGTGTTAAATTTGCAAAAATCCACTAAAGACATTAGCTTTTGCTTAATAACCTACTTTGAATGCGTTTTACAGACAAAAGCACTTTTACCATTTTGTAGAGCAGAAAATTCTCTACAACATGCAGTATTCATATTTGTAAATTGTCCAAATAGGGGGTAAGATATGGTGCCGGGAATATAGGGTTATATTTAGAAAAAAATGTAAAAATCCACAAATGACGTTAGTTTTTGCTTAATAACCTACTTTTAGTGCGTTTTAGAGACAAAAACACTTTCAACATTTTGTAGAGCAAAAAGTTTTCTACAACATGCAGTATTCAGGTTTGTAAATTGTCCAAATAGGGGGTAAGATATAGAGCCGAGAAATAGGGTTAAATTTGGAAAAAAAATGTAAAAATCCACAAATGACGTTAGTTTTTGCTTAATAACTTACTTTTAGTGCGTTTTACAGACAAAAGAACTCTCAACATTTTGTAGAGCAGAAAATTCTCTACAACATGCAGTATTCATATTTGTAAATTGTCCAAATAGGGGGTAAGATATGGAGCCGGGAAAATAGGGTAAAATTTGCAAAAATCCACTAAAGACATTAGCTTTTGCTTAATAACCTACTTTTAGTGCGTTTTAGAGACAAAAACACTTTCAACATTTTGTAGAGCAGAAAGTTTTCTACAACATGCAGTATTCAGGTTTGTAAATTGTCCAAATAGGGGGTAAGATATGGAGCCGAGAAATAGGGTTAAATTTGGAAAAAAAATGTAAAAATCCACAAATGACGTTAGTTTTTGCTTAATAACTTACTTTTAGTGCGTTTTAGAGACAAAAACACTTTCAACATTTTGTAGAGCAGAAAGTTCTCTACAACATGCAGTATTCAGGTTTGTAAATTGTCCAAATTGGGGGTAAGATATAGAGCCGAGAAATAGGGTTAAATTTGGAAAAAAATGTAAAAATCCACAAATGACGTTAGTTTTTGCTTTATAACTTACTTTTAGTGCGTTTTAGAGACAAAAGAACTTTCGACATTTTGTAGAGCAGAAAATTCTCTACAACATGCAGTATTCATATTTGTAAATTGTCCAAATAGGGGGTAAGATATGGAGCCGGGAAAATAGGGTAAAATTTGCAAAAATCCACTAAAGACATTAGCTTTTGCTTAATAACCTACTTTGAATGCGTTTTACAGACAAAAGCACTTTTACCATTTTGTAGAGCATAACATTCTCTACAACATGCAGTATTCATGTTTGTAAATTGTCCAAATAGGGGGTAAGATATGGTGCCGGGAATATAGGGTTAAATTTGGAAAAAATGTAAAAATCCACAAATGACGTTAGTTTTTGCTTAATAACCTACTTTTAGTGCGTTTTAGAGACAAAAACACTTTCAACATTTTGTAGAGCAGAAAGTTTTCTACAACATGCAGTATTCAGGTTTGTAAATTGTCCAAATAGGGGGTAAGATATGGAGCCGAGAAATAGGGTTAAATTTGGAAAAAAAATGTAAAAATCCACAAATGACGTTAGTTTTTGCTTAATAACTTACTTTTAGTGCGTTTTACAGACAAAAGAACTCTCAACATTTTGTAGAGCAGAAAATTCTCTACAACATGCAGTATTCATATTTGTAAATTGTCCAAATAGGGGGTAAGATATGGAGCCGGGAAAATAGGGTAAAATTTGCAAAAATCCACTAAAGACATTAGCTTTTGCTTAATAACCTACTTTTAGTGCGTTTTAGAGACAAAAACACTTTCAACATTTTGTAGAGCAGAAAGTTTTCTACAACATGCAGTATTCAGGTTTGTAAATTGTCCAAATAGGGGGTAAGATATGGAGCCGAGAAATAGGGTTAAATTTGGAAAAAAAATGTAAAAATCCACAAATGACGTTAGTTTTTGCTTAATAACTTACTTTTAGTGCGTTTTAGAGACAAAAACACTTTCAACATTTTGTAGAGCAGAAAGTTCTCTACAACATGCAGTATTCAGGTTTGTAAATTGTCCAAATTGGGGGTAAGATATAGAGCCGAGAAATAGGGTTAAATTTGGAAAAAAATGTAAAAATCCACAAATGACGTTAGTTTTTGCTTCATAACTTACTTTTAGTGCGTTTTAGAGACAAAAGAACTTTCAACATTTTGTAGAGCAGAAAATTCTCTACAACATGCAGTATTCATATTTTTAAATTGTCCAAATAGGGGGTAAGCTACGGAGCCAGGAAAATAGTGTTAAATTTGCAAAAATCCACTAAAGACATTAGCTTTTGCTTAATAACCTACTTTGAATGCGTTTTACAGACAAAAGCACTTTTACCATTTTGTAGAGCATAACATTCTCTAGAACATACAGTATTCATGTTTGCAAATTGTCCAAATAGGGGGTAAGCTACGGAGCCAGGAAAATAGTGTTAAATTTGGAAAAAATGTAAAAATCCACAAATGACGTTAGTTTTTGCTAAATAACCTACTTTTAGTGCGTTTTAGAGACAAAAGCACTTTCAACATTTTGTAGAACAGAAAGTTTTCTACAACATGCAGTATTCAGGTTTGTAAATTGTCCAAATAGGGGGTAAGATATGGAGCCGAGAAATAGGGTTAAATTTGGAAAAAAAATGTAAAAATCCACAAATGACGTTAGTTTTCGCTTAATAACTTACTTTTAGTGCGTCTTAGAGACAAAAGCACTTTCATCAGTTTGTAGAGCAGAAAATTCTCTACAACATGCAGTATTCATATTTGTAAATTGTCCAAATAGGGGGTAAGATATGGTGCCGGGAATATAGGGTTATATTTAGAAAAAAATGTAAAAATCCACAAATGACGTTAGTTTTTGCTTAATAACCTACTTTTAGTGCGTTTTAGAGACAAAAACACTTTCAACATTTTGTAGAGCAAAAAGTTTTCTACAACATGCAGTATTCAGGTTTGTAAATTGTCCAAATAGGGGGTAAGATATAGAGCCGAGAAATAGGGTTAAATTTGGAAAAAAAATGTAAAAATCCACAAATGACGTTAGTTTTTGCTTAATAACTTACTTTTAGTGCGTTTTACAGACAAAAGAACTCTCAACATTTTGTAGAGCAGAAAATTCTCTACAACATGCAGTATTCATATTTGTAAATTGTCCAAATAGGGGGTAAGATATGGAGCCGGGAAAATAGGGTAAAATTTGCAAAAATCCACTAAAGACATTAGCTTTTGCTTAATAACCTACTTTTAGTGCGTTTTAGAGACAAAAACACTTTCAACATTTTGTAGAGCAGAAAGTTTTCTACAACATGCAGTATTCAGGTTTGTAAATTGTCCAAATAGGGGGTAAGATATGGAGCCGAGAAATAGGGTTAAATTTGGAAAAAAAATGTAAAAATCCACAAATGACGTTAGTTTTTGCTTAATAACTTACTTTTAGTGCGTTTTAGAGACAAAAACACTTTCAACATTTTGTAGAGCAGAAAGTTCTCTACAACATGCAGTATTCAGGTTTGTAAATTGTCCAAATTGGGGGTAAGATATAGAGCCGAGAAATAGGGTTAAATTTGGAAAAAAATGTAAAAATCCACAAATGACGTTAGTTTTTGCTTCATAACTTACTTTTAGTGCGTTTTAGAGACAAAAGAACTTTCGACATTTTGTAGAGCAGAAAATTCTCTACAACATGCAGTATTCATATTTGTAAATTGTCCAAATAGGGGGTAAGATATGGAGCCGGGAAAATAGGGTAAAATTTGCAAAAATCCACTAAAGACATTAGCTTTTGCTTAATAACCTACTTTGAATGCGTTTTACAGACAAAAGCACTTTTACCATTTTGTAGAGCATAACATTCTCTACAACATGCAGTATTCATGTTTGTAAATTGTCCAAATAGGGGGTAAGATATGGAGCCGAGAAATAGGGTTAAATTTGGAAAAAAAATGTAAAAATCCACAAATGACGTTAGTTTTTGCTTAATAACTTACTTTTAGTGCGTTTTACAGACAAAAGAACTCTCAACATTTTGTAGAGCAGAAAATTCTCTACAACATGCAGTATTCATATTTGTAAATTGTCCAAATAGGGGGTAAGATATGGAGCCGGGAATATAGGGTAAAATTTGCAAAAATCCACTAAAGACATTAGCTTTTGCTTAATAACCTACTTTTAGTGCGTTTTAGAGACAAAAACACTTTCAACATTTTGTAGAGCAGAAAGTTTTCTACAACATGCAGTATTCAGGTTTGTAAATTGTCCAAATAGGGGGTAAGATATGGAGCCGAGAAATAGGGTTAAATTTGGAAAAAAAATGTAAAAATCCACAAATGACGTTAGTTTTTGCTTAATAACTTACTTTTAGTGCGTTTTAGAGACAAAAACACTTTCAACATTTTGTAGAGCAGAAAGTTCTCTACAACATGCAGTATTCAGGTTTGTAAATTGTCCAAATTGGGGGTAAGATATAGAGCCGAGAAATAGGGTTAAATTTGGAAAAAAATGTAAAAATCCACAAATGACGTTAGTTTTTGCTTCATAACTTACTTTTAGTGCGTTTTAGAGACAAAAGAACTTTCAACATTTTGTAGAGCATAACATTCTCTACAACATGCAGTATTCATGTTTGTAAATTGTCCAAATAGGGGGTAAGATATGGTGCCGGGAATATAGGGTTAAATTTGGAAAAAATGTAAAAATCCACAAATGACGTTAGTTTTTGCTTAATAACCTACTTTTAGTGCGTTTTAGAGACAAAAACACTTTCAACATTTTGTAGAGCAGAAAGTTTTCTACAACATGCAGTATTCAGGTTTGTAAATTGTCCAAATAGGGGGTAAGATATGGAGCCGAGAAATAGGGTTAAATTTAGAAAAAAAATGTAAAAATCCACAAATGACGTTAGTTTTTGCTTAATAACTTACTTTTAGTGCGTTTTACAGACAAAAGAACTCTCAACATTTTGTAGAGCAGAAAATTCTCTACAACATGCAGTATTCATATTTGTAAATTGTCCAAATAGGGGGTAAGATATGGAGCCGGGAAAATAGGGTAAAATTTGCAAAAATCCACTAAAGACATTAGCTTTTGCTTAATAACCTACTTTGAATGCGTTTTACAGACAAAAGCACTTTTACCATTTTGTAGAGCATAACATTCTCTACAACATGCAGTATTCATGTTTGTAAATTGTCCAAATAGGGGGTAAGATATGGTGCCGGGAATATAGGGTTAAATTTGGAAAAAATGTAAAAATCCACAAATGACGTTAGTTTTTGCTTAATAACTTACTTTTAGTGCGTTTTACAGACAAAAGAACTGTCAACATTTTGTAGAGCAGAAAATTCTCTACAACATGCAGTATTCATATTTGTAAATTGTCCAAATAGGGGGTAAGATATGGAGCCGGGAAAATAGGGTAAAATTTGCAAAAATCCACTAAAGACATTAGCTTTTGCTTAATAACCTACTTTTAGTGCGTTTTAGAGACAAAAACACTTTCAACATTTTGTAGAGCAGAAAGTTTTCTACAACATGCAGTATTCAGGTTTGTAAATTGTCCAAATAGGGGGTAAGATATGGAGCCGAGAAATAGGGTTAAATTTGGAAAAAAAATGTAAAAATCCACAAATGACGTTAGTTTTTGCTTAATAACTTACTTTTAGTGCGTTTTAGAGACAAAAACACTTTCAACATTTTGTAGAGCAGAAAGTTCTCTACAACATGCAGTATTCAGGTTTGTAAATTGTCCAAATTGGGGGTAAGATATAGAGCCGAGAAATAGGGTTAAATTAAAAAAAAAATGTAAAAATCCACAAATGACGTTAGTTTTTGCTTCATAACTTACTTTTAGTGCGTTTTAGAGACAAAAGAACTTTCAACATTTTGTAGAGCAGAAAATTCTCTACAACATGCAGTATTCATATTTGTAAATTGTCCAAATAGGGGGTAAGATATGGTGCCGGGAATATAGGGTTATATTTAGAAAAAAATGTAAAAATCCACAAATGACGTTAGTTTTTGCTTAATAACCTACTTTTAGTGCGTTTTAGAGACAAAAACACTTTCAACATTTTGTAGAGCAAAAAGTTTTCTACAACATGCAGTATTCAGGTTTGTAAATTGTCCAAATAGGGGGTAAGATATGGAGCCGAGAAATAGGGTTAAATTTGGAAAAAAAATGTAAAAATCCACAAATGACGTTAGTTTTTGCTTAATAACTTACTTTTAGTGCGTTTTACAGACAAAAGAACTCTCAACATTTTGTAGAGCAGAAAATGCTCTACAACATGCAGTATTCATATTTGTAAATTGTCCAAATAGGGGGTAAGATATGGAGCCGGGAAAATAGGGTAAAATTTGCAAAAATCCACTAAAGACATTAGCTTTTGCTTAATAACCTACTTTTAGTGCGTTTTAGAGACAAAAACACTTTCAACATTTTGTAGAGCAGAAAGTTTTCTACAACATGCAGTATTCAGGTTTGTAAATTGTCCAAATAGGGGGTAAGATATGGAGCCGAGAATTAGGGTTAAATTTGGAAAAAAAATGTAAAAATCCACAAATGACGTTAGTTTTTGCTTAATAACTTACTTTTAGTGCGTTTTAGAGACAAAAACACTTTCAACATTTTGTAGAGCAGAAAGTTCTCTACAACATGCAGTATTCAGGTTTGTAAATTGTCCAAATTGGGGGTAAGATATAGAGCCGAGAAATAGGGTTAAATTTGGAAAAAAAATGTAAAAATCCACAAATGACGTTAGTTTTTGCTTAATAACTTACTTTTAGTGCGTTTTACAGACAAAAGAACTCTCAACATTTTGTAGAGCAGAAAATTCTCTACAACATGCAGTACTCATATTTGTAAATTGTCCAAATAGGGGGTAAGATATGGAGCCGGGAAAATAGGGTAAAATTTGCAAAAATCCACTAAAGACATTAGCTTTTGTTTAATAACCTACTTTTAGTGCGTTTTAGAGACAAAAACACTTTCAACATTTTGTAGAGCAGAAAGTTTTCTACAACATGCAGTATTCAGGTTTGTAAATTGTCCAAATAGGGGGTAAGATATGGAGCCGAGAAATAGGGTTAAATTTGGAAAAAAAATGTAAAAATCCACAAATGACGTTAGTTTTTGCTTAATAACTTACTTTTAGTGCGTTTTAGAGACAAAAACACTTTCAACATTTTGTAGAGCAGAAAGTTCTCTACAACATGCAGTATTCAGGTTTGTAAATTGTCCAAATTGGGGGTAAGATATAGAGCCGAGAAATAGGGTTAAATTTGGAAAAAAATGTAAAAATCCACAAATGACGTTAGTTTTTGCTTCATAACTTACTTTTAGTGCGTTTTAGAGACAAAAGAACTTTCAACATTTTGTAGAGCAGAAAATTCTCTACAACATGCAGTATTCATATTTGTAAATTGTCCAAATAGGGGGTAAGATATGGAGCCGGGAAAATAGGGTAAAATTTGCAAAAATCCACTAAAGACATTAGCTTTTGCTTAATAACCTACTTTGAATGCGTTTTACAGACAAAAGCACTTTTACCATTTTGTAGAGCATAACATTCTCTACAACATGCAGTATTCATGTTTGTAAATTGTCCAAATAGGGGGTAAGATATGGTGCCGGGAATATAGGGTTAAATTTGGAAAAAATGTAAAAATCCACAAATGACGTTAGTTTTTGCTTAATAACCTACTTTTAGTGCGTTTTAGAGACAAAAACACTTTCAACATTTTGTAGAGCAGAAAGTTTTCTACAACATGCAGTATTCAGGTTTGTAAATTGTCCAAATAGGGGGTAAGATATGGAGCCGAGAAATAGGGTTAAATTTAGAAAAAAAATGTAAAAATCCACAAATGACGTTAGTTTTTGCTTAATAACTTACTTTTAGTGCGTTTTACAGACAAAAAAACTCTCAACATTTTGTAGAGCAGAAAATTCTCTACAACATGCAGTATTCATATTTGTAAATTGTCCAAATAGGGGGTAAGATATGGAGCCGGGAAAATAGGGTAAAATTTGCAAAAATCCACTAAAGACATTAGCTTTTGCTTAATAACCTACTTTTAGTGCGTTTTAGAGACAAAAACACTTTCAACATTTTGTAGAGCAGAAAGTTTTCTACAACATGCAGTATTCAGGTTTGTAAATTGTCCAAATAGGGGGTAAGATATGGAGCCGAGAAATAGGGTTAAATTTGGAAAAAAAATGTAAAAATCCACAAATGACGTTAGTTTTTGCTTAATAACTTACTTTTAGTGCGTTTTAGAGACAAAAACACTTTCAACATTTTGTAGAGCAGAAAGTTCTCTACAACATGCAGTATTCAGGTTTGTAAATTGTCCAAATTGGGGGTAAGATATAGAGCCGAGAAATAGGGTTAAATTAAAAAAAAAATGTAAAAATCCACAAATGACGTTAGTTTTTGCTTCATAACTTACTTTTAGTGCGTTTTAGAGACAAAAGAACTTTCAACATTTTGTAGAGCAGAAAATTCTCTACAACATGCAGTATTCATATTTGTAAATTGTCCAAATAGGGGGTAAGCTACGGAGCCAGGAAAATAGTGTTAAATTTGCAAAAATCCACTAAAGACATTAGCTTTTGCTTAATAACCTACTTTGAATGCGTTTTACAGACAAAAGCACTTTTACCATTTTGTAGAGCATAACATTCTCTACAACATACAGTATTCATGTTTGCAAATTGTCCAAATAGGGGGTAAGCTACGGAGCCAGGAAAATAGTGTTAAATTTGGAAAAAATGTAAAAATCCACAAATGACGTTAGTTTTTGCTAAATAACCTACTTTTAGTGCGTTTTAGAGACAAAAGCACTTTCAACATTTTGTAGAACAGAAAGTTTTCTACAACATGCAGTATTCAGGTTTGTAAATTGTCCAAATAGGGGGTAAGATATGGAGCCGAGAAATAGGGTTAAATTTGGAAAAAAAATGTAAAAATCCACAAATGACGTTAGTTTTCGCTTAATAACTTACTTTTAGTGCGTCTTAGAGACAAAAGCACTTTCATCATTTTGTAGAGCAGAAAATTCTCTACAACATGCAGTATTCATATTTGTAAATTGTCCAAATAGGGGGTAAGATATAGAGCCGAGAAATAGGGTTAAATTTGGAAAAAAATGTAAAAATCCACAAATGACGTTAGTTTTTGCTTCATAACTTACTTTTAGTGCGTTTTAGAGACAAAAGAACTTTCAACATTTTGTAGAGCAGAAAATTCTCTACAACATGCAGTATTCATATTTGTAAATTGTCCAAATAGGGGGTAAGATATGGAGCCGGGAAAATAGGGTAAAATTTGCAAAAATCCACTAAAGACATTAGCTTTTGCTTAATAACCTACTTTGAATGCGTTTTACAGACAAAAGCACTTTTACCATTTTGTAGAGCATAACATTCTCTACAACATGCAGTATTCATGTTTGTAAATTGTCCAAATAGGGGGTAAGATATGGTGCCGGGAATATAGGGTTAAATTTGGAAAAAATGTAAAAATCCACAAATGACGTTAGTTTTTGCTTAATAACCTACTTTTAGTGCGTTTTAGAGACAAAAACACTTTCAACATTTTGTAGAGCAGAAAGTTTTCTACAACATGCAGTATTCAGGTTTGTAAATTGTCCAAATAGGGGGTAAGATATGGAGCCGAGAAATAGGGTTAAATTTGGAAAAAAAATGTAAAAATCCACAAATGACGTTAGTTTTTGCTTAATAACTTACTTTTAGTGCGTTTTACAGACAAAAGAACTCTCAACATTTTGTAGAGCAGAAAATTCTCTACAACATGCAGTATTCATATTTGTAAATTGTCCAAATAGGGGGTAAGATATGGAGCCGGGAAAATAGGGTAAAATTTGCAAAAATCCACTAAAGACATTAGCTTTTGCTTAATAACCTACTTTTAGTGCGTTTTAGAGACAAAAACACTTTCAACATTTTGTAGAGCAGAAAGTTTTCTACAACATGCAGTATTCAGGTTTGTAAATTGTCCAAATAGGGGGTAAGATATGGAGCCGAGAAATAGGGTTAAATTTGGAAAAAAAATGTAAAAATCCACAAATGACGTTAGTTTTTGCTTAATAACTTACTTTTAGTGCGTTTTAGAGACAAAAACACTTTCAACATTTTGTAGAGCAGAAAGTTCTCTACAACATGCAGTATTCAGGTTTGTAAATTGTCCAAATTGGGGGTAAGATATAGAGCCGAGAAATAGGGTTAAATTTGGAAAAAAATGTAAAAATCCACAAATGACGTTAGTTTTTGCTTCATAACTTACTTTTAGTGCGTTTTAGAGACAAAAGAACTTTCAACATTTTGTAGAGCAGAAAATTCTCTACAACATGCAGTATTCATATTTGTAAATTGTCCAAATAGGGGGTAAGATATGGAGCCGGGAAAATAGGGTAAAATTTGCAAAAATCCACTAAAGACATTAGCTTTTGCTTAATAACCTACTTTGAATGCGTTTTACAGACAAAAGCACTTTTACCATTTTGTAGAGCATAACATTCTCTACAACATGCAGTATTCATGTTTGTAAATTGTCCAAATAGGGGGTAAGATATGGTGCCGGGAATATAGGGTTAAATTTGGAAAAAATGTAAAAATCCACAAATGACGTTAGTTTTTGCTTAATAACCTACTTTTAGTGCGTTTTAGAGACAAAAACACTTTCAACATTTTGTAGAGCAGAAAGTTTTCTACAACATGCAGTATTCAGGTTTGTAAATTGTCCAAATAGGGGGTAAGATATGGAGCCGAGAAATAGGGTTAAATTTAGAAAAAAAATGTAAAAATCCACAAATGACGTTAGTTTTTGCTTAATAACTTACTTTTAGTGCGTTTTACAGACAAAAGAACTCTCAACATTTTGTAGAGCAGAAAATTCTCTACAACATGCAGTATTCATATTTGTAAATTGTCCAAATAGGGGGTAAGATATGGAGCCGGGAAAATAGGGTAAAATTTGCAAAAATCCACTAAAGACATTAGCTTTTGCTTAATAACCTACTTTGAATGCGTTTTACAGACAAAAGCACTTTTACCATTTTGTAGAGCATAACATTCTCTACAACATGCAGTATTCATGTTTGTAAATTGTCCAAATAGGGGGTAAGATATGGTGCCGGGAATATAGGGTTAAATTTGGAAAAAATGTAAAAATCCACAAATGACGTTAGTTTTTGCTTAATAACTTACTTTTAGTGCGTTTTACAGACAAAAGAACTGTCAACATTTTGTAGAGCAGAAAATTCTCTACAACATGCAGTATTCATATTTGTAAATTGTCCAAATAGGGGGTAAGATATGGAGCCGGGAAAATAGGGTAAAATTTGCAAAAATCCACTAAAGACATTAGCTTTTGCTTAATAACCTACTTTTAGTGCGTTTTAGAGACAAAAACACTTTCAACATTTTGTAGAGCAGAAAGTTTTCTACAACATGCAGTATTCAGGTTTGTAAATTGTCCAAATAGGGGGTAAGATATGGAGCCGAGAAATAGGGTTAAATTTGGAAAAAAAATGTAAAAATCCACAAATGACGTTAGTTTTTGCTTAATAACTTACTTTTAGTGCGTTTTAGAGACAAAAACACTTTCAACATTTTGTAGAGCAGAAAGTTCTCTACAACATGCAGTATTCAGGTTTGTAAATTGTCCAAATTGGGGGTAAGATATAGAGCCGAGAAATAGGGTTAAATTAAAAAAAAAATGTAAAAATCCACAAATGACGTTAGTTTTTGCTTCATAACTTACTTTTAGTGCGTTTTAGAGACAAAAGAACTTTCAACATTTTGTAGAGCAGAAAATTCTCTACAACATGCAGTATTCATATTTGTAAATTGTCCAAATAGGGGGTAAGCTACGGAGCCAGGAAAATAGTGTTAAATTTGCAAAAATCCACTAAAGACATTAGCTTTTGCTTAATAACCTACTTTGAATGCGTTTTACAGACAAAAGCACTTTTACCATTTTGTAGAGCATAACATTCTCTACAACATACAGTATTCATGTTTGCAAATTGTCCAAATAGGGGGTAAGCTACGGAGCCAGGAAAATAGTGTTAAATTTGGAAAAAATGTAAAAATCCACAAATGACGTTAGTTTTTGCTAAATAACCTACTTTTAGTGCGTTTTAGAGACAAAAGCACTTTCAACATTTTGTAGAACAGAAAGTTTTCTACAACATGCAGTATTCAGGTTTGTAAATTGTCCAAATAGGGGGTAAGATATGGAGCCGAGAAATAGGGTTAAATTTGGAAAAAAAATGTAAAAATCCACAAATGACGTTAGTTTTCGCTTAATAACTTACTTTTAGTGCGTCTTAGAGACAAAAGCACTTTCATCATTTTGTAGAGCAGAAAATTCTCTACAACATGCAGTATTCATATTTGTAAATTGTCCAAATAGGGGGTAAGATATGGTGCCGGGAATATAGGGTTATATTTAGAAAAAAATGTAAAAATCCACAAATGACGTTAGTTTTTGCTTAATAACCTACTTTTAGTGCGTTTTAGAGACAAAAACACTTTCAACATTTTGTAGAGCAAAAAGTTTTCTACAACATGCAGTATTCAGGTTTGTAAATTGTCCAAATAGGGGGTAAGATATGGAGCCGAGAAATAGGGTTAAATTTGGAAAAAAAATGTAAAAATCCACAAATGACGTTAGTTTTTGCTTAATAACTTACTTTTAGTGCGTTTTACAGACAAAAGAACTCTCAACATTTTGTAGAGCAGAAAATTCTCTACAACATGCAGTATTCATATTTGTAAATTGTCCAAATAGGGGGTAAGATATGGAGCCGGGAAAATAGGGTAAAATTTGCAAAAATCCACTAAAGACATTAGCTTTTGCTTAATAACCTACTTTTAGTGCGTTTTAGAGACAAAAACACTTTCAACATTTTGTAGAGCAGAAAGTTTTCTACAACATGCAGTATTCAGGTTTGTAAATTGTCCAAATAGGGGGTAAGATATGGAGCCGAGAAATAGGGTTAAATTTGGAAAAAAAATGTAAAAATCCACAAATGACGTTAGTTTTTGCTTAATAACTTACTTTTAGTGCGTTTTAGAGACAAAAACACTTTCAACATTTTGTAGAGCAGAAAGTTCTCTACAACATGCAGTATTCAGGTTTGTAAATTGTCCAAATTGGGGGTAAGATATAGAGCCGAGAAATAGGGTTAAATTTGGAAAAAAAATGTAAAAATCCACAAATGACGTTAGTTTTTGCTTAATAACTTACTTTTAGTGCGTTTTACAGACAAAAGAACTCTCAACATTTTGTAGAGCAGAAAATTCTCTACAACATGCAGTATTCATATTTGTAAATTGTCCAAATAGGGGGTAAGATATGGAGCCGGGAAAATAGGGTAAAATTTGCAAAAATCCACTAAAGACATTAGCTTTTGTTTAATAACCTACTTTTAGTGCGTTTTAGAGACAAAAACACTTTCAACATTTTGTAGAGCAGAAAGTTTTCTACAACATGCAGTATTCAGGTTTGTAAATTGTCCAAATAGGGGGTAAGATATGGAGCCGAGGAATAGGGTTAAATTTGGAAAAAAAATGTAAAAATCCACAAATGACGTTAGTTTTTGCTTAATAACTTACTTTTAGTGCGTTTTAGAGACAAAAACACTTTCAACATTTTGTAGAGCAGAAAGTTCTCTACAACATGCAGTATTCAGGTTTGTAAATTGTCCAAATTGGGGGTAAGATATAGAGCCGAGAAATAGGGTTAAATTTGGAAAAAAATGTAAAAATCCACAAATGACGTTAGTTTTTGCTTCATAACTTACTTTTAGTGCGTTTTAGAGACAAAAGAACTTTCAACATTTTGTAGAGCAGAAAATTCTCTACAACATGCAGTATTCATATTTGTAAATTGTCCAAATAGGGGGTAAGATATGGAGCCGGGAAAATAGGGTAAAATTTGCAAAAATCCACTAAAGACATTAGCTTTTGCTTAATAACCTACTTTGAATGCGTTTTACAGACAAAAGCACTTTTACCATTTTGTAGAGCATAACATTCTCTACAACATGCAGTATTCATGTTTGTAAATTGTCCAAATAGGGGGTAAGATATGGTGCCGGGAATATAGGGTTAAATTTGGAAAAAATGTAAAAATCCACAAATGACGTTAGTTTTTGCTTAATAACCTACTTTTAGTGCGTTTTAGAGACAAAAACACTTTCAACATTTTGTAGAGCAGAAAGTTTTCTACAACATGCAGTATTCAGGTTTGTAAATTGTCCAAATAGGGGGTAAGATATGGAGCCGAGAAATAGGGTTAAATTTAGAAAAAAAATGTAAAAATCCACAAATGACGTTAGTTTTTGCTTAATAACTTACTTTTAGTGCGTTTTACAGACAAAAAAACTCTCAACATTTTGTAGAGCAGAAAATTCTCTACAACATGCAGTATTCATATTTGTAAATTGTCCAAATAGGGGGTAAGATATGGAGCCGGGAAAATAGGGTAAAATTTGCAAAAATCCACTAAAGACATTAGCTTTTGCTTAATAACCTACTTTTAGTGCGTTTTAGAGACAAAAACACTTTCAACATTTTGTAGAGCAGAAAGTTTTCTACAACATGCAGTATTCAGGTTTGTAAATTGTCCAAATAGGGGGTAAGATATGGAGCCGAGAAATAGGGTTAAATTTGGAAAAAAAATGTAAAAATCCACAAATGACGTTAGTTTTTGCTTAATAACTTACTTTTAGTGCGTTTTAGAGACAAAAACACTTTCAACATTTTGTAGAGCAGAAAGTTCTCTACAACATGCAGTATTCAGGTTTGTAAATTGTCCAAATTGGGGGTAAGATATAGAGCCGAGAAATAGGGTTAAATTAAAAAAAAAATGTAAAAATCCACAAATGACGTTAGTTTTTGCTTCATAACTTACTTTTAGTGCGTTTTAGAGACAAAAGAACTTTCAACATTTTGTAGAGCAGAAAATTCTCTACAACATGCAGTATTCATATTTGTAAATTGTCCAAATAGGGGGTAAGCTACGGAGCCAGGAAAATAGTGTTAAATTTGCAAAAATCCACTAAAGACATTAGCTTTTGCTTAATAACCTACTTTGAATGCGTTTTACAGACAAAAGCACTTTTACCATTTTGTAGAGCATAACATTCTCTACAACATACAGTATTCATGTTTGCAAATTGTCCAAATAGGGGGTAAGCTACGGAGCCAGGAAAATAGTGTTAAATTTGGAAAAAATGTAAAAATCCACAAATGACGTTAGTTTTTGCTAAATAACCTACTTTTAGTGCGTTTTAGAGACAAAAGCACTTTCAACATTTTGTAGAACAGAAAGTTTTCTACAACATGCAGTATTCAGGTTTGTAAATTGTCCAAATAGGGGGTAAGATATGGAGCCGAGAAATAGGGTTAAATTTGGAAAAAAAATGTAAAAATCCACAAATGACGTTAGTTTTCGCTTAATAACTTACTTTTAGTGCGTCTTAGAGACAAAAGCACTTTCATCATTTTGTAGAGCAGAAAATTCTCTACAACATGCAGTATTCATATTTGTAAATTGTCCAAATAGGGGGTAAGATATGGTGCCGGGAATATAGGGTTATATTTAGAAAAAAATGTAAAAATCCACAAATGACGTTAGTTTTTGCTTAATAACCTACTTTTAGTGCGTTTTAGAGACAAAAACACTTTCAACATTTTGTAGAGCAAAAAGTTTTCTACAACATGCAGTATTCAGGTTTGTAAATTGTCCAAATAGGGGGTAAGATATGGAGCCGAGAAATAGGGTTAAATTTGGAAAAAAAATGTAAAAATCCACAAATGACGTTAGTTTTTGCTTAATAACTTACTTTTAGTGCGTTTTACAGACAAAAGAACTCTAAACATTTTGTAGAGCAGAAAATTCTCTACAACATGCAGTATTCATATTTGTAAATTGTCCAAATAGGGGGTAAGATATAGAGCCGAGAAATAGGGTTAAATTTGGAAAAAAATGTAAAAATCCACAAATGACGTTAGTTTTTGCTTCATAACTTACTTTTAGTGCGTTTTAGAGACAAAAGAACTTTCGACATTTTGTAGAGCAGAAAATTCTCTACAACATGCAGTATTCATATTTGTAAATTGTCCAAATAGGGGGTAAGATATGGAGCCGGGAAAATAGGGTAAAATTTGCAAAAATCCACTAAAGACATTAGCTTTTGCTTAATAACCTACTTTGAATGCGTTTTACAGACAAAAGCACTTTTACCATTTTGTAGAGCATAACATTCTCTACAACATGCAGTATTCATGTTTGTAAATTGTCCAAATAGGGGGTAAGATATGGTGCCGGGAATATAGGGTTAAATTTGGAAAAAATGTAAAAATCCACAAATGACGTTAGTTTTTGCTTAATAACCTACTTTTAGTGCGTTTTAGAGACAAAAACACTTTCAACATTTTGTAGAGCAGAAAGTTTTCTACAACATGCAGTATTCAGGTTTGTAAATTGTCCAAATAGGGGGTAAGATATGGAGCCGAGAAATAGGGTTAAATTTGGAAAAAAAATGTAAAAATCCACAAATGACGTTAGTTTTTGCTTAATAACTTACTTTTAGTGCGTTTTACAGACAAAAGAACTCTCAACATTTTGTAGAGCAGAAAATTCTCTACAACATGCAGTATTCATATTTGTAAATTGTCCAAATAGGGGGTAAGATATGGAGCCGGGAAAATAGGGTAAAATTTGCAAAAATCCACTAAAGACATTAGCTTTTGCTTAATAACCTACTTTTAGTGCGTTTTAGAGACAAAAACACTTTCAACATTTTGTAGAGCAGAAAGTTTTCTACAACATGCAGTATTCAGGTTTGTAAATTGTCCAAATAGGGGGTAAGATATGGAGCCGAGAAATAGGGTTAAATTTGGAAAAAAAATGTAAAAATCCACAAATGACGTTAGTTTTTGCTTAATAACTTACTTTTAGTGCGTTTTAGAGACAAAAACACTTTCAACATTTTGTAGAGCAGAAAGTTCTCTACAACATGCAGTATTCAGGTTTGTAAATTGTCCAAATTGGGGGTAAGATATAGAGCCGAGAAATAGGGTTAAATTTGGAAAAAAATGTAAAAATCCACAAATGACGTTAGTTTTTGCTTCATAACTTACTTTTAGTGCGTTTTAGAGACAAAAGAACTTTCAACATTTTGTAGAGCAGAAAATTCTCTACAACATGCAGTATTCATATTTGTAAATTGTCCAAATAGGGGGTAAGATATGGAGCCGGGAAAATAGGGTAAAATTTGCAAAAATCCACTAAAGACATTAGCTTTTGCTTAATAACCTACTTTGAATGCGTTTTACAGACAAAAGCACTTTTACCATTTTGTAGAGCATAACATTCTCTACAACATGCAGTATTCATGTTTGTAAATTGTCCAAATAGGGGGTAAGATATGGTGCCGGGAATATAGGGTTAAATTTGGAAAAAATGTAAAAATCCACAAATGACGTTAGTTTTTGCTTAATAACCTACTTTTAGTGCGTTTTAGAGACAAAAACACTTTCAACATTTTGTAGAGCAGAAAGTTTTCTACAACATGCAGTATTCAGGTTTGTAAATTGTCCAAATAGGGGGTAAGATATGGAGCCGAGAAATAGGGTTAAATTTAGAAAAAAAATGTAAAAATCCACAAATGACGTTAGTTTTTGCTTAATAACTTACTTTTAGTGCGTTTTACAGACAAAAGAACTCTCAACATTTTGTAGAGCAGAAAATTCTCTACAACATGCAGTATTCATATTTGTAAATTGTCCAAATAGGGGGTAAGATATGGAGCCGGGAAAATAGGGTAAAATTTGCAAAAATCCACTAAAGACATTAGCTTTTGCTTAATAACCTACTTTGAATGCGTTTTACAGACAAAAGCACTTTTACCAATTTGTAGAGCATAACATTCTCTACAACATGCAGTATTCATGTTTGTAAATTGTCCAAATAGGGGGTAAGATATGGTGCCGGGAATATAGGGTTAAATTTGGAAAAAATGTAAAAATCCACAAATGACGTTAGTTTTTGCTTAATAACTTACTTTTAGTGCGTTTTACAGACAAAAGAACTGTCAACATTTTGTAGAGCAGAAAATTCTCTACAACATGCAGTATTCATATTTGTAAATTGTCCAAATAGGGGGTAAGATATGGAGCCGGGAAAATAGGGTAAAATTTGCAAAAATCCACTAAAGACATTAGCTTTTGCTTAATAACCTACTTTTAGTGCGTTTTAGAGACAAAAACACTTTCAACATTTTGTAGAGCAGAAAGTTTTCTACAACATGCAGTATTCAGGTTTGTAAATTGTCCAAATAGGGGGTAAGATATGGAGCCGAGAAATAGGGTTAAATTTGGAAAAAAAATGTAAAAATCCACAAATGACGTTAGTTTTTGCTTAATAACTTACTTTTAGTGCGTTTTAGAGACAAAAACACTTTCAACATTTTGTAGAGCAGAAAGTTCTCTACAACATGCAGTATTCAGGTTTGTAAATTGTCCAAATTGGGGGTAAGATATAGAGCCGAGAAATAGGGTTAAATTAAAAAAAAAATGTAAAAATCCACAAATGACGTTAGTTTTTGCTTCATAACTTACTTTTAGTGCGTTTTAGAGACAAAAGAACTTTCAACATTTTGTAGAGCAGAAAATTCTCTACAACATGCAGTATTCATATTTGTAAATTGTCCAAATAGGGGGTAAGCTACGGAGCCAGGAAAATAGTGTTAAATTTGCAAAAATCCACTAAAGACATTAGCTTTTGCTTAATAACCTACTTTGAATGCGTTTTACAGACAAAAGCACTTTTACCATTTTGTAGAGCATAACATTCTCTACAACATACAGTATTCATGTTTGCAAATTGTCCAAATAGGGGGTAAGCTACGGAGCCAGGAAAATAGTGTTAAATTTGGAAAAAATGTAAAAATCCACAAATGACGTTAGTTTTTGCTAAATAACCTACTTTTAGTGCGTTTTAGAGACAAAAGCACTTTCAACATTTTGTAGAACAGAAAGTTTTCTACAACATGCAGTATTCAGGTTTGTAAATTGTCCAAATAGGGGGTAAGATATGGAGCCGAGAAATAGGGTTAAATTTGGAAAAAAAATGTAAAAATCCACAAATGACGTTAGTTTTCGCTTAATAACTTACTTTTAGTGCGTCTTAGAGACAAAAGCACTTTCATCATTTTGTAGAGCAGAAAATTCTCTACAACATGCAGTATTCATATTTGTAAATTGTCCAAATAGGGGGTAAGATATGGTGCCGGGAATATAGGGTTATATTTAGAAAAAAATGTAAAAATCCACAAATGACGTTAGTTTTTGCTTAATAACCTACTTTTAGTGCGTTTTAGAGACAAAAACACTTTCAACATTTTGTAGAGCAAAAAGTTTTCTACAACATGCAGTATTCAGGTTTGTAAATTGTCCAAATAGGGGGTAAGATATGGAGCCGAGAAATAGGGTTAAATTTGGAAAAAAAATGTAAAAATCCACAAATGACGTTAGTTTTTGCTTAATAACTTACTTTTAGTGCGTTTTACAGACAAAAGAACTCTCAACATTTTGTAGAGCAGAAAATTCTCTACAACATGCAGTATTCATATTTGTAAATTGTCCAAATAGGGGGTAAGATATGGAGCCGGGAAAATAGGGTAAAATTTGCAAAAATCCACTAAAGACATTAGCTTTTGCTTAATAACCTACTTTTAGTGCGTTTTAGAGACAAAAACACTTTCAACATTTTGTAGAGCAGAAAGTTTTCTACAACATGCAGTATTCAGGTTTGTAAATTGTCCAAATAGGGGGTAAGATATGGAGCCGAGAAATAGGGTTAAATTTGGAAAAAAAATGTAAAAATCCACAAATGACGTTAGTTTTTGCTTAATAACTTACTTTTAGTGCGTTTTAGAGACAAAAACACTTTCAACATTTTGTAGAGCAGAAAGTTCTCTACAACATGCAGTATTCAGGTTTGTAAATTGTCCAAATTGGGGGTAAGATATAGAGCCGAGAAATAGGGTTAAATTTGGAAAAAAAATGTAAAAATCCACAAATGACGTTAGTTTTTGCTTATTAACTTACTTTTAGTGCGTTTTACAGACAAAAGAACTCTCAACATTTTGTAGAGCAGAAAATTCTCTACAACATGCAGTATTCATATTTGTAAATTGTCCAAATAGGGGGTAAGATATGGAGCCGGGAAAATAGGGTAAAATTTGCAAAAATCCACTAAAGACATTAGCTTTTGTTTAATAACCTACTTTTAGTGCGTTTTAGAGACAAAAACACTTTCAACATTTTGTAGAGCAGAAAGTTTTCTACAACATGCAGTATTCAGGTTTGTAAATTGTCCAAATAGGGGGTAAGATATGGAGCCGAGGAATAGGGTTAAATTTGGAAAAAAAATGTAAAAATCCACAAATGACGTTAGTTTTTGCTTAATAACTTACTTTTAGTGCGTTTTAGAGACAAAAACACTTTCAACATTTTGTAGAGCAGAAAGTTCTCTACAACATGCAGTATTCAGGTTTGTAAATTGTCCAAATTGGGGGTAAGATATAGAGCCGAGAAATAGGGTTAAATTTGGAAAAAAATGTAAAAATCCACAAATGACGTTAGTTTTTGCTTCATAACTTACTTTTAGTGCGTTTTAGAGACAAAAGAACTTTCAACATTTTGTAGAGCAGAAAATTCTCTACAACATGCAGTATTCATATTTGTAAATTGTCCAAATAGGGGGTAAGATATGGAGCCGGGAAAATAGGGTAAAATTTGCAAAAATCCACTAAAGACATTAGCTTTTGCTTAATAACCTACTTTGAATGCGTTTTACAGACAAAAGCACTTTTACCATTTTGTAGAGCATAACATTCTCTACAACATGCAGTATTCATGTTTGTAAATTGTCCAAATAGGGGGTAAGATATGGTGCCGGGAATATAGGGTTAAATTTGGAAAAAATGTAAAAATCCACAAATGACGTTAGTTTTTGCTTAATAACCTACTTTTAGTGCGTTTTAGAGACAAAAACACTTTCAACATTTTGTAGAGCAGAAAGTTTTCTACAACATGCAGTATTCAGGTTTGTAAATTGTCCAAATAGGGGGTAAGATATGGAGCCGAGAAATAGGGTTAAATTTAGAAAAAAAATGTAAAAATCCACAAATGACGTTAGTTTTTGCTTAATAACTTACTTTTAGTGCGTTTTACAGACAAAAAAACTCTCAACATTTTGTAGAGCAGAAAATTCTCTACAACATGCAGTATTCATATTTGTAAATTGTCCAAATAGGGGGTAAGATATGGAGCCGGGAAAATAGGGTAAAATTTGCAAAAATCCACTAAAGACATTAGCTTTTGCTTAATAACCTACTTTTAGTGCGTTTTAGAGACAAAAACACTTTCAACATTTTGTAGAGCAGAAAGTTTTCTACAACATGCAGTATTCAGGTTTGTAAATTGTCCAAATAGGGGGTAAGATATGGAGCCGAGAAATAGGGTTAAATTTGGAAAAAAAATGTAAAAATCCACAAATGACGTTAGTTTTTGCTTAATAACTTACTTTTAGTGCGTTTTAGAGACAAAAACACTTTCAACATTTTGTAGAGCAGAAAGTTCTCTACAACATGCAGTATTCAGGTTTGTAAATTGTCCAAATTGGGGGTAAGATATAGAGCCGAGAAATAGGGTTAAATTAAAAAAAAAATGTAAAAATCCACAAATGACGTTAGTTTTTGCTTCATAACTTACTTTTAGTGCGTTTTAGAGACAAAAGAACTTTCAACATTTTGTAGAGCAGAAAATTCTCTACAACATGCAGTATTCATATTTGTAAATTGTCCAAATAGGGGGTAAGCTACGGAGCCAGGAAAATAGTGTTAAATTTGCAAAAATCCACTAAAGACATTAGCTTTTGCTTAATAACCTACTTTGAATGCGTTTTACAGACAAAAGCACTTTTACCATTTTGTAGAGCATAACATTCTCTACAACATACAGTATTCATGTTTGCAAATTGTCCAAATAGGGGGTAAGCTACGGAGCCAGGAAAATAGTGTTAAATTTGGAAAAAATGTAAAAATCCACAAATGACGTTAGTTTTTGCTAAATAACCTACTTTTAGTGCGTTTTAGAGACAAAAGCACTTTCAACATTTTGTAGAACAGAAAGTTTTCTACAACATGCAGTATTCAGGTTTGTAAATTGTCCAAATAGGGGGTAAGATATGGAGCCGAGAAATAGGGTTAAATTTGGAAAAAAAATGTAAAAATCCACAAATGACGTTAGTTTTCGCTTAATAACTTACTTTTAGTGCGTCTTAGAGACAAAAGCACTTTCATCATTTTGTAGAGCAGAAAATTCTCTACAACATGCAGTATTCATATTTGTAAATTGTCCAAATAGGGGGTAAGATATGGTGCCGGGAATATAGGGTTATATTTAGAAAAAAATGTAAAAATCCACAAATGACGTTAGTTTTTGCTTAATAACCTACTTTTAGTGCGTTTTAGAGACAAAAACACTTTCAACATTTTGTAGAGCAAAAAGTTTTCTACAACATGCAGTATTCAGGTTTGTAAATTGTCCAAATAGGGGGTAAGATATGGAGCCGAGAAATAGGGTTAAATTTGGAAAAAAAATGTAAAAATCCACAAATGACGTTAGTTTTTGCTTAATAACTTACTTTTAGTGCGTTTTACAGACAAAAGAACTGTAAACATTTTGTAGAGCAGAAAATTCTCTACAACATGCAGTATTCATATTTGTAAATTGTCCAAATAGGGGGTAAGATATGGAGCCGGGAAAATAGGGTAAAATTTGCAAAAATCCACTAAAGACATTAGCTTTTGCTTAATAACCTACTTTTAGTGCGTTTTAGAGACAAAAACACTTTCAACATTTTGTAGAGCAGAAAGTTTTCTACAACATGCAGTATTCAGGTTTGTAAATTGTCCAAATAGGGGGTAAGATATGGAGCCGAGAAATAGGGTTAAATTTGGAAAAAAAATGTAAAAATCCACAAATGACGTTAGTTTTTGCTTAATAACTTACTTTTAGTGCGTTTTAGAGACAAAAACACTTTCAACATTTTGTAGAGCAGAAAGTTCTCTACAACATGCAGTATTCAGGTTTGTAAATTGTCCAAATTGGGGGTAAGATATAGAGCCGAGAAATAGGGTTAAGTTTGGAAAAAAATGTAAAAATCCACAAATGACGTTAGTTTTTGCTTCATAACTTACTTTTAGTGCGTTTTAGAGACAAAAGAACTTTCAACATTTTGTAGAGCAGAAAATTCTCTACAACATGCAGTATTCATATTTGTAAATTGTCCAAATAGGGGGTAAGATATGGAGCCGGGAAAATAGGGTAAAATTTGCAAAAATCCACTAAAGACATTAGCTTTTGCTTAATAACCTACTTTGAATGCGTTTTACAGACAAAAGCACTTTTACCATTTTGTAGAGCATAACATTCTCTACAACATGCAGTATTCATGTTTGTAAATTGTCCAAATAGGGGGTAAGATATGGTGCCGGGAATATAGGGTTAAATTTGGAAAAAATGTAAAAATCCACAAATGACGTTAGTTTTTGCTAAATAACCTACTTTTAGTGCGTTTTAGAGACAAAAGCACTTTCAACATTTTGTAGAACAGAAAGTTTTCTACAACATGCAGTATTCAGGTTTGTAAATTGTCCAAATAGGGGGTAAGATATGGAGCCGAGAAATAGGGTTAAATTTGGAAAAAAAATGTAAAAATCCACAAATGACGTTAGTTTTCGCTTAATAACTTACTTTTAGTGCGTCTTAGAGAAAAAAGCACTTTCATCATTTTGTAGAGCAGAAAATTCTCTACAACATGCAGTATTCATATTTGTAAATTGTCCAAATAGGGGGTAAGATATGGTGCCGGGAATATAGGGTTATATTTAGAAAAAAATGTAAAAATCCACAAATGACGTTAGTTTTTGCTTAATAACCTACTTTTAGTGCGTTTTAGAGACAAAAACACTTTCAACATTTTGTAGAGCAAAAAGATTTCTACAACATGCAGTATTCAGGTTTGTAAATTGTCCAAATAGGGGGTAAGATATGGAGCCGAGAAATAGGGTTAAATTTGGAAAAAAAATGTAAAAATCCACAAATGACGTTAGTTTTTGCTTAATAACTTACTTTTAGTGCGTTTTACAGACAAAAGAACTCTCAACATTTTGTAGAGCAGAAAATTCTCTACAACATGCAGTATTCATATTTGTAAATTGTCCAAATAGGGGGTAAGATATGGAGCCGGGAAAATAGGGTAAAATTTGCAAAAATCCACTAAAGACATTAGCTTTTGCTTAATAACCTACTTTTAGTGCGTTTTAGAGACAAAAACACTTTCAACATTTTGTAGAGCAGAAAGTTTTCTACAACATGCAGTATTCAGGTTTGTAAATTGTCCAAATAGGGGGTAAGATATGGAGCCGAGAAATAGGGTTAAATTTGGAAAAAAAATGTAAAAATCCACAAATGACGTTAGTTTTTGCTTAATAACTTACTTTTAGTGCGTTTTAGAGACAAAAACACTTTCAACATTTTGTAGAGCAGAAAGTTCTCTACAACATGCAGTATTCAGGTTTGTAAATTGTCCAAATTGGGGGTAAGATATAGAGCCGAGAAATAGGGTTAAATTAAAAAAAAAATGTAAAAATCCACAAATGACGTTAGTTTTTGCTTCATAACTTACTTTTAGTGCGTTTTAGAGACAAAAGAACGTTCAACATTTTGTAGAACAGAAAATTCTCTACAACATGCAGTATTCATATTTGTAAATTGTCCAAATAGGGGGTAAGATATGGAGCCGGGAAAATAGGGTAAAATTTGCAAAAATCCACTAAAGACATTAGCTTTTGCTTAATAACCTACTTTGAATGCGTTTTACAGACAAAAGCACTTTTACCATTTTGTAGAGCATAACATTCTCTACAACATGCAGTATTCATGTTTGTAAATTGTCCAAATAGGGGGTAAGATATGGTGCCGGGAATATAGGGTTAAATTTGGAAAAAATGTAAAAATCCACAAATGACGTTAGTTTTTGCTTAATAACCTACTTTTAGTGCGTTTTAGAGACAAAAACACTTTCAACATTTTGTAGAGCAGAAAGTTTTCTACAACATGCAGTATTCAGGTTTGTAAATTGTCCAAATAGGGGGTAAGATATGGAGCCGAGAAATAGGGTTAAATTTGGAAAAAAAATGTAAAAATCCACAAATGACGTTAGTTTTTGCTTAATAACTTACTTTTAGTGCGTTTTACAGACAAAAGAACTCTCAACATTTTGTAGAGCAGAAAATTCTCTACAACATGCAGTATTCATATTTGTAAATTGTCCAAATAGGGGGTAAGATATGGAGCCGGGAAAATAGGGTAAAATTTGCAAAAATCCACTAAAGACATTAGCTTTTGCTTAATAACCTACTTTTAGTGCGTTTTAGAGACAAAAACACTTTCAACATTTTGTAGAGCAGAAAGTTTTCTACAACATGCAGTATTCAGGTTTGTAAATTGTCCAAATAGGGGGTAAGATATGGAGCCGAGAAATAGGGTTAAATTTGGAAAAAAAATGTAAAAATCCACAAATGACGTTAGTTTTTGCTTAATAACTTACTTTTAGTGCGTTTTAGAGACAAAAACACTTTCAACATTTTGTAGAGCAGAAAGTTCTCTACAACATGCAGTATTCAGGTTTGTAAATTGTCCAAATTGGGGGTAAGATATAGAGCCGAGAAATAGGGTTAAGTTTGGAAAAAAATGTAAAAATCCACAAATGACGTTAGTTTTTGCTTCATAACTTACTTTTAGTGCGTTTTAGAGACAAAAGAACTTTCAACATTTTGTAGAGCAGAAAATTCTCTACAACATGCAGTATTCATATTTGTAAATTGTCCAAATAGGGGGTAAGATATGGAGCCGGGAAAATAGGGTAAAATTTGCAAAAATCCACTAAAGACATTAGCTTTTGCTTAATAACCTACTTTGAATGCGTTTTACAGACAAAAGCACTTTTACCATTTTGTAGAGCATAACATTCTCTACAACATGCAGTATTCATGTTTGTAAATTGTCCAAATAGGGGGTAAGATATGGTGCCGGGAATATAGGGTTAAATTTGGAAAAAATGTAAAAATCCACAAATGACGTTAGTTTTTGCTAAATAACCTACTTTTAGTGCGTTTTAGAGACAAAAGCACTTTCAACATTTTGTAGAACAGAAAGTTTTCTACAACATGCAGTATTCAGGTTTGTAAATTGTCCAAATAGGGGGTAAGATATGGAGCCGAGAAATAGGGTTAAATTTGGAAAAAAAATGTAAAAATCCACAAATGACGTTAGTTTTCGCTTAATAACTTACTTTTAGTGCGTCTTAGAGACAAAAGCACTTTCATCATTTTGTAGAGCAGAAAATTCTCTACAACATGCAGTATTCATATTTGTAAATTGTCCAAATAGGGGGTAAGATATGGTGCCGGGAATATAGGGTTATATTTAGAAAAAAATGTAAAAATCCACAAATGACGTTAGTTTTTGCTTAATAACCTACTTTTAGTGCGTTTTAGAGACAAAAACACTTTCAACATTTTGTAGAGCAAAAAGTTTTCTACAACATGCAGTATTCAGGTTTGTAAATTGTCCAAATAGGGGGTAAGATATGGAGCCGAGAAATAGGGTTAAATTTGGAAAAAAAATGTAAAAATCCACAAATGACGTTAGTTTTTGCTTAATAACTTACTTTTAGTGCGTTTTACAGACAAAAGAACTCTAAACATTTTGTAGAGCAGAAAATTCTCTACAACATGCAGTATTCATATTTGTAAATTGTCCAAATAGGGGGTAAGATATGGAGCCGGGAAAATAGGGTAAAATTTGCAAAAATCCACTAAAGACATTAGCTTTTGCTTAATAACCTACTTTTAGTGCGTTTTAGAGACAAAAACACTTTCAACATTTTGTAGAGCAGAAAGTTTTCTACAACATGCAGTATTCAGGTTTGTAAATTGTCCAAATAGGGGGTAAGATATGGAGCCGAGAAATAGGGTTAAATTTGGAAAAAAAATGTAAAAATCCACAAATGACGTTAGTTTTTGCTTAATAACTTACTTTTAGTGCGTTTTAGAGACAAAAACACTTTCAACATTTTGTAGAGCAGAAAGTTCTCTACAACATGCAGTATTCAGGTTTGTAAATTGTCCAAATTGGGGGTAAGATATAGAGCCGAGAAATAGGGTTAAGTTTGGAAAAAAATGTAAAAATCCACAAATGACGTTAGTTTTTGCTTCATAACTTACTTTTAGTGCGTTTTAGAGACAAAAGAACTTTCAACATTTTGTAGAGCAGAAAATTCTCTACAACATGCAGTATTCATATTTGTAAATTGTCCAAATAGGGGGTAAGATATGGAGCCGGGAAAATAGGGTAAAATTTGCAAAAATCCACTAAAGACATTAGCTTTTGCTTAATAACCTACTTTGAATGCGTTTTACAGACAAAAGCACTTTTACCATTTTGTAGAGCATAACATTCTCTACAACATGCAGTATTCATGTTTGTAAATTGTCCAAATAGGGGGTAAGATATGGTGCCGGGAATATAGGGTTAAATTTGGAAAAAATGTAAAAATCCACAAATGACGTTAGTTTTCGCTTAATAACTTACTTTTAGTGCGTCTTAGAGACAAAAGCACTTTCATCATTTTGTAGAGCAGAAAATTCTCTACAACATGCAGTATTCATATTTGTAAATTGTCCAAATAGGGGGTAAGATATGGTGCCGGGAATATAGGGTTATATTTAGAAAAAAATGTAAAAATCCACAAATGACGTTAGTTTTTGCTTAATAACCTACTTTTAGTGCGTTTTAGAGACAAAAACACTTTCAACATCTTGTAGAGCAAAAAGTTTTCTACAACATGCAGTATTCAGGTTTGTAAATTGTCCAAATAGGGGGTAAGATATGGAGCCGGGAAAATAGGGTAAAATTTGCAAAAATCCACTAAAGACATTAGCTTTTGCTTAATAACCTACTTTGAATGCGTTTTACAGACAAAAGCACTTTTACCATTTTGTAGAGCATAACATTCTCTACAACATGCAGTATTCATGTTTGTAAATTGTCCAAATAGGGGGTAAGATATGGTGCCGGGAATATAGGGTTAAATTTGGAAAAAATGTAAAAATCCACAAATGACGTTAGTTTTCGCTTAATAACTTACTTTTAGTGCGTCTTAGAGACAAAAGCACTTTCATCATTTTGTAGAGCAGAAAATTCTCTACAACATGCAGTATTCATATTTGTAAATTGTCCAAATAGGGGGTAAGATATGGTGCCGGGAATATAGGGTTATATTTAGAAAAAAATGTAAAAATCCACAAATGACGTTAGTTTTTGCTTAATAACCTACTTTTAGTGCGTTTTAGAGACAAAAACACTTTCAACATCTTGTAGAGCAAAAAGTTTTCTACAACATGCAGTATTCAGGTTTGTAAATTGTCCAAATAGGGGGTAAGATATGGAGCCGAGAAATAGGGTTAAATTTGGAAAAAAAATTTAAAAATCCACAAATGACGTTAGTTTTTGCTTAATAACTTACTTTTAGTGCGTTTTACAGACAAAAGAACTCTCAACATTTTGTAGAGCAGAAAATTCTCTACAACATGCAGTATTCATGTTTGTAAATTGTCCAAATAGGGGGTAAGATATGGTGCCGGGAATATAGGGTTAAATTTGGAAAAAATGTAAAAATCCACAAATGACGTTAGTTTTTGCTTAATAACCTACTTTTAGTGCGTTTTAGAGACAAAAACACTTTCAACATTTTGTAGAGCAGAAAGTTTTCTACAACATGCAGTATTCAGGTTTGTAAATTGTCCAAATAGGGGGTAAGATATGGAGCCGAGAAATAGGGTTAAATTTGGAAAAAAAATGTAAAAATCCACAAATGACGTTAGTTTTTGCTTAATAACTTACTTTTAGTGCGTTTTACAGACAAAAGAACTCTCAACATTTTGTAGAGCAGAAAATTCTCTACAACATGCAGTATTCATATTTGTAAATTGTCCAAATAGGGGGTAAGATATGGAGCCGGGAAAATAGGGTAAAATTTGCAAAAATCCACTAAAGACATTAGCTTTTGCTTAATAACCTACTTTTAGTGCGTTTTAGAGACAAAAACACTTTCAACATTTTGTAGAGCAGAAAGTTTTCTACAACATGCAGTATTCAGGTTTGTAAATTGTCCAAATAGGGGGTAAGATATGGAGCCGAGAAATAGGGTTAAATTTGGAAAAAAAATGTAAAAATCCACAAATGACGTTAGTTTTTGCTTAATAACTTACTTTTAGTGCGTTTTAGAGACAAAAACACTTTCAACATTTTGTAGAGCAGAAAGTTCTCTACAACATGCAGTATTCAGGTTTGTAAATTGTCCAAATTGGGGGTAAGATATAGAGCCGAGAAATAGGGTTAAATTAAAAAAAAAATGTAAAAATCCACAAATGACGTTAGTTTTTGCTTCATAACTTACTTTTAGTGCGTTTTAGAGACAAAAGAACGTTCAACATTTTGTAGAGCAGAAAATTCTCTACAACATGCAGTATTCATATTTGTAAATTGTCCAAATAGGGGGTAAGATATGGAGCCGGGAAAATAGGGTAAAATTTGCAAAAATCCACTAAAGACATTAGCTTTTGCTTAATAACCTACTTTGAATGCGTTTTACAGACAAAAGCACTTTTACCATTTTGTAGAGCATAACATTCTCTACAACATGCAGTATTCATGTTTGTAAATTGTCCAAATAGGGGGTAAGATATGGTGCCGGGAATATAGGGTTAAATTTGGAAAAAATGTAAAAATCCACAAATGACGTTAGTTTTTGCTTAATAACCTACTTTTAGTGCGTTTTAGAGACAAAAACACTTTCAACATTTTGTAGAGCAGAAAGTTTTCTACAACATGCAGTATTCAGGTTTGTAAATTGTCCAAATAGGGGGTAAGATATGGAGCCGAGAAATAGGGTTAAATTTGGAAAAAAAATGTAAAAATCCACAAATGACGTTAGTTTTTGCTTAATAACTTACTTTTAGTGCGTTTTACAGACAAAAGAACTCTCAACATTTTGTAGAGCAGAAAATTCTCTACAACATGCAGTATTCATATTTGTAAATTGTCCAAATAGGGGGTAAGATATGGAGCCGGGAAAATAGGGTAAAATTTGCAAAAATCCACTAAAGACATTAGCTTTTGCTTAATAACCTACTTTTAGTGCGTTTTAGAGACAAAAACACTTTCAACATTTTGTAGAGCAGAAAGTTTTCTACAACATGCAGTATTCAGGTTTGTAAATTGTCCAAATAGGGGGTAAGATATGGAGCCGAGAAATAGGGTTAAATTTGGAAAAAAAATGTAAAAATCCACAAATGACGTTAGTTTTTGCTTAATAACTTACTTTTAGTGCGTTTTAGAGACAAAAACACTTTCAACATTTTGTAGAGCAGAAAATTCTCTACAACATGCAGTATTCAGGTTTGTAAATTGTCCAAATTGGGGGTAAGATATAGAGCCGAGAAATAGGGTTAAGTTTGGAAAAAAATGTAAAAATCCACAAATGACGTTAGTTTTTGCTTCATAACTTACTTTTAGTGCGTTTTAGAGACAAAAGAACTTTCAACATTTTGTAGAGCAGAAAATTCTCTACAACATGCAGTATTCATATTTGTAAATTGTCCAAATAGGGGGTAAGATATGGAGCCGGGAAAATAGGGTAAAATTTGCAAAAATCCACTAAAGACATTAGCTTTTGCTTAATAACCTACTTTGAATGCGTTTTACAGACAAAAGCACTTTTACCATTTTGTAGAGCATAACATTCTCTACAACATGCAGTATTCATGTTTGTAAATTGTCCAAATAGGGGGTAAGATATGGTGCCGGGAATATAGGGTTAAATTTGGAAAAAATGTAAAAATCCACAAATGACGTTAGTTTTTGCTAAATAACCTACTTTTAGTGCGTTTTAGAGACAAAAGCACTTTCAACATTTTGTAGAACAGAAAGTTTTCTACAACATGCAGTATTCAGGTTTGTAAATTGTCCAAATAGGGGGTAAGATATGGAGCCGAGAAATAGGGTTAAATTTGGAAAAAAAATGTAAAAATCCACAAATGACGTTAGTTTTCGCTTAATAACTTACTTTTAGTGCGTCTTAGAGACAAAAGCACTTTCATCATTTTGTAGAGCAGAAAATTCTCTACAACATGCAGTATTCATATTTGTAAATTGTCCAAATAGGGGGTAAGATATGGTGCCGGGAATATAGGGTTATATTTAGAAAAAAATGTAAAAATCCACAAATGACGTTAGTTTTTGCTTAATAACCTACTTTTAGTGCGTTTTAGAGACAAAAACACTTTCAACATTTTGTAGAGCAAAAAGTTTTCTACAACATGCAGTATTCAGGTTTGTAAATTGTCCAAATAGGGGGTAAGATATGGAGCCGAGAAATAGGGTTAAATTTGGAAAAAAAATGTAAAAATCCACAAATGACGTTAGTTTTTGCTTAATAACTTACTTTTAGTGCGTTTTACAGACAAAAGAACTCTCAACATTTTGTAGAGCAGAAAATTCTCTACAACATGCAGTATTCATATTTGTAAATTGTCCAAATAGGGGGTAAGATATGGAGCCGGGAAAATAGGGTAAAATTTGCAAAAATCCACTAAAGACATTAGCTTTTGCTTAATAACCTACTTTTAGTGCGTTTTAGAGACAAAAACACTTTCAACATTTTGTAGAGCAGAAAGTTCTCTACAACATGCAGTATTCAGGTTTGTAAATTGTCCAAATTGGGGGTAAGATATAGAGCCGAGAAATAGGGTTAAATTTGGAAAAAAATGTAAAAATCCACAAATGACGTTAGTTTTTGCTTCATAACTTACTTTTAGTGCGTTTTAGAGACAAAAGAACTTTCAACATTTTGTAGAGCAGAAAATTCTCTACAACATGCAGTATTCATATTTGTAAATTGTCCAAATAGGGGGTAAGATATGGAGCCGGGAAAATAGGGTAAAATTTGCAAAAATCCACTAAAGACATTAGCTTTTGCTTAATAACCTACTTTGAATGCGTTTTACAGACAAAAGCACTTTTACCATTTTGTAGAGCATAACATTCTCTACAACATGCAGTATTCATGTTTGTAAATTGTCCAAATAGGGGGTAAGATATGGTGCCGGGAATATAGGGTTAAATTTGGAAAAAATGTAAAAATCCACAAATGACGTTAGTTTTTGCTTAATAACTTACTTTTAGTGCGTTTTAGAGACAAAAACACTTTCAACATTTTGTAGAGCGGAAAGTTCTCTACAACATGCAGTATTCAGGTTTGTAAATTGTCCAAATTGGGGGTAAGATATAGAGCCGAGAAATAGGGTTAAATTTGGAAAAAAATGTAAAAATCCACAAATGACGTTAGTTTTTGCTTCATAACTTACTTTTAGTGCGTTTTAGAGACAAAAGAACTTTCAACATTTTGTAGAGCAGAACATTCTCTACAACATGCAGTATTCATATTTGTAAATTGTCCAAATAGGGGGTAAGATATGGAGCCGGGAAAATAGGGTAAAATTTGCAAAAATCCACTAAAGACATTAGCTTTTGCTTAATAACCTACTTTGAATGCGTTTTACAGACAAAAGCACTTTTACCATTTTGTAGAGCATAACATTCTCTACAACATGCAGTATTCATGTTTGTAAATTGTCCAAATAGGGGGTAAGATATGGTGCCGGGAATATAGGGTTAAATTTGGAAAAAATGTAAAAATCCACAAATGACGTTAGTTTTTGCTTAATAACCTACTTTTAGTGCGTTTTAGAGACAAAAACACTTTCAACATTTTGTAGAGCAGAAAGTTTTCTACAACATGCAGTATTCAGGTTTGTAAATTGTCCAAATAGGGGGTAAGATATGGAGCCGAGAAATAGGGTTAAATTTGGAAAAAAAATGTAAAAATCCACAAATGACGTTAGTTTTTGCTTAATAACTTACTTTTAGTGCGTTTTAGAGACAAAAACACTTTCAACATTTTGTAGAGCAGAAAGTTCTCTACAACATGCAGTATTCAGGTTTGTAAATTGTCCAAATTGGGGGTAAGATATAGAGCCGAGAAATAGGGTTAAATTTGGAAAAAAATGTAAAAATCCACAAATGACGTTAGTTTTTGCTTCATAACTTACTTTTAGTGCGTTTTAGAGACAAAAGAACTTTCAACATTTTGTAGAGCAGAAAATTCTCTACAACATGCAGTATTCATATTTGTAAATTGTCCAAATAGGGGGTAAGATATGGAGCCGGGAAAATAGGGTAAAATTTGCAAAAATCCACTAAAGACATTAGCTTTTGCTTAATAACCTACTTTGAATGCGTTTTACAGACAAAAGCACTTTTACCATTTTGTAGAGCATAACATTCTCTACAACATGCAGTATTCATGTTTGTAAATTGTCCAAATAGGGGGTAAGATATGGTGCCGGGAATATAGGGTTAAATTTGGAAAAAATGTAAAAATCCACAAATGACGTTAGTTTTTGCTTAATAACCTACTTTTAGTGCGTTTTAGAGACAAAAACACTTTCAACATTTTGTAGAGCAGAAAGTTTTCTACAACATGCAGTATTCAGGTTTGTAAATTGTCCAAATAGGGGGTAAGATATGGAGCCGAGAAATAGGGTTAAATTTGGAAAAAAAATGTAAAAATCCACAAATGACGTTAGTTTTTGCTTAATAACTTACTTTTAGTGCGTTTTAGAGACAAAAACACTTTCAACATTTTGTAGAGCAGAAAGTTCTCTACAACATGCAGTATTCAGGTTTGTAAATTGTCCAAATTGGGGGTAAGATATAGAGCCGAGAAATAGGGTTAAATTTGGAAAAAAATGTAAAAATCCACAAATGACGTTAGTTTTTGCTTCATAACTTACTTTTAGTGCGTTTTAGAGACAAAAGAACTTTCAACATTTTGTAGAGCAGAAAATTCTCTACAACATGCAGTATTCATATTTGTAAATTGTCCAAATAGGGGGTAAGATATGGAGCCGGGAAAATAGGGTAAAATTTGCAAAAATCCACTAAAGACATTAGCTTTTGCTTAATAACCTACTTTGAATGCGTTTTACAGACAAAAGCACTTTTACCATTTTGTAGAGCATAACATTCTCTACAACATGCAGTATTCATGTTTGTAAATTGTCCAAATAGGGGGTAAGATATGGTGCCGGGAATATAGGGTTAAATTTGGAAAAAATGTAAAAATCCACAAATGACGTTAGTTTTTGCTTAATAACCTACTTTTAGTGCGTTTTAGAGACAAAAACACTTTCAACATTTTGTAGAGCAGAAAGTTTTCTACAACATGCAGTATTCAGGTTTATAAATTGTCCAAATAGGGGGTAAGATATGGAGCCGAGAAATAGGGTTAAATTTGGAAAAAAAATGTAAAAATCCACAAATGACGTTAGTTTTTGCTTAATAACTTACTTTTAGTGCGTTTTACAGACAAAAGAACTCTCAACATTTTGTAGAGCAGAAAATTCTCTACAACATGCCGTATTCATATTTGTAAATTGTCCAAATAGGGGGTAAGATATGGAGCCGGGAAAATAGGGTAAAATTTGCAAAAATCCACTAAAGACATTAGCTTTTGCTTAATAACCTACTTTTAGTGCGTTTTAGAGACAAAAACACTTTCAACATTTTGTAGAGCAGAAAGATTTCTACAACATGCAGTATTCAGGTTTGTAAATTGTCCAAATAGGGGGTAAGATATGGAGCCGAGAAATAGGGTTAAATTTGGAAAAAAATGTAAAAATCCACAAATGACGTTAGTTTTTGCTTAATAACTTACTTTTAGTGCGTTTTAGAGACAAAAACACTTTCAACATTTTGTAGACCAGAAAGTTCTCTACAACATGCAGTATTCAGGTTTGTAAATTGTCCAAATTGGGGGTAAGATATAGAGCCGAGAAATAGGGTTAAATTTGGAAAAAAATGTAAAAATCCACAAATGACGTTAGTTTTTGCTTCATAACTTACTTTTAGTGCGTTTTAGAGACAAAAGAACGTTCAACATTTTGTAGAGCAGAAAATTCTCTACAACATGCAGTATTCATATTTGTAAATTGTCCAAATAGGGGGTAAGATATGGAGCCGGGAAAATAGGGTAAAATTTGCAAAAATCCACTAAAGACATTAGCTTTTGCTTAATAACCTACTTTGAATGCGTTTTACAGACAAAAGCACTTTTACCATTTTGTAGAGCATAACATTCTCTACAACATGCAGTATTCATGTTTGTAAATTGTCCAAATAGGGGGTAAGATATGGTGCCGGGAATATAGGGTTAAATTTGGAAAAAATGTAAAAATCCACAAATGACGTTAGTTTTTGCTTAATAACCTACTTTTAGTGCGTTTTAGAGACAAAAACACTTTCAACATTTTGTAGAGCAGAAAGTTTTCTACAACATGCAGTATTCAGGTTTGTAAATTGTCCAAATAGGGGGTAAGATATGGAGCCGAGAAATAGGGTTAAATTTGGAAAAAAAATGTAAAAATCCACAAATGACGTTAGTTTTTGCTTAATAACTTACTTTTAGTGCGTTTTAGAGACAAAAACACTTTCAACATTTTGTAGAGCAGAAAGTTCTCTACAACATGCAGTATTCAGGTTTGTAAATTGTCCAAATTGGGGGTAAGATATAGAGCCGAGAAATAGGGTTAAATTTGGAAAAAAATGTAAAAATCCACAAATGACGTTAGTTTTTGCTTCATAACTTACTTTTAGTGCGTTTTAGAGACAAAAGAACTTTCAACATTTTGTAGAGCAGAAAATTCTCTACAACATGCAGTATTCATATTTGTAAATTGTCCAAATAGGGGGTAAGATATGGAGCCGGGAAAATAGGGTAAAATTTGCAAAAATCCACTAAAGACATTAGCTTTTGCTTAATAACCTACTTTGAATGCGTTTTACAGACAAAAGCACTTTTACCATTTTGTAGAGCATAACATTCTCTACAACATGCAGTATTCATGTTTGTAAATTGTCCAAATAGGGGGTAAGATATGGTGCCGGGAATATAGGGTTAAATTTGGAAAAAATGTAAAAATCCACAAATGACGTTAGTTTTTGCTTAATAACCTACTTTTAGTGCGTTTTAGAGACAAAAACACTTTCAACATTTTGTAGAGCAGAAAGTTTTCTACAACATGCAGTATTCAGGTTTGTAAATTGTCCAAATAGGGGGTAAGATATGGAGCCGAGAAATAGGGTTAAATTTGGAAAAAAAATGTAAAAATCCACAAATGACGTTAGTTTTTGCTTAATAACTTACTTTTAGTGCGTTTTAGAGACAAAAGCACTTTCAACATTTTGTAGAGCAGAAAGTTCTCTACAACATGCAGTATTCAGGTTTGTAAATTGTCCAAATAGGGGGTAAGATATGGAGCCGGGAAAATAGGGTAAAATTTGCAAAAATCCACTAAAGACATTAGCTTTTGCTTAATAACCTACTTTTAGTGCGTTTTAGAGACAAAAACACTTTCAACATTTTGTAGAGCAGAAAGTTTTCTACAACATGCAGTATTCAGGTTTGTAAATTGTCCAAATAGGGGGTAAGATATGGAGCCGAGAAATAGGGTTAAATTTGGAAAAAAAATGTAAAAATCCACAAATGACGTTAGTTTTTGCTTAATAACTTACTTTTAGTGCGTTTTAGAGACAAAAACACTTTCAACATTTTGTAGAGCAGAAAGTTCTCTACAACATGCAGTATTCAGGTTTGTAAATTGTCCAAATTGGGGGTAAGATATAGAGCCGAGAAATAGGGTTAAATTTGGAAAAAAAATGTAAAAATCCACAAATGACGTTAGTTTTTGCTTAATAACTTACTTTTAGTGCGTTTTACAGACAAAAGAACTCTCAACATTTTGTAGAGCAGAAAATTCTCTACAACATGCAGTATTCATATTTGTAAATTGTCCAAATAGGGGGTAAGATATGGAGCCGGGAAAATAGGGTAAAATTTGCAAAAATCCACTAAAGACATTAGCTTTTGCTTAATAACCTACTTTTAGTGCGTTTTAGAGACAAAAACACTTTCAACATTTTGTAGAGCAGAAAGTTTTCTACAACATGCAGTATTCAGGTTTGTAAATTGTCCAAATAGGGGGTAAGATATGGAGCCGAGAAATAGGGTTAAATTTGGAAAAAAAATGTAAAAATCCACAAATGACGTTAGTTTTTGCTTAATAACTTACTTTTAGTGCGTTTTAGAGACAAAAACACTTTCAACATTTTGTAGAGCAGAAAGTTCTCTACAACATGCAGTATTCAGGTTTGTAAATTGTCCAAATAGGGGGTAAGATATGGAGCCGAGAAATAGGGTTAAATTTGGAAAAAAAATGTAAAAATCCACAAATGACGTTAGTTTTTGCTTAATAACTTACTTTTAGTGCGTTTTACAGACAAAAGAACTCTCAACATTTTGTAGAGCAGAAAATTCTCTACAACATGCCGTATTCATATTTGTAAATTGTCCAAATAGGGGGTAAGATATGGAGCCGGGAAAATAGGGTAAAATTTGCAAAAATCCACTAAAGACATTAGCTTTTGCTTAATAACCTACTTTTAGTGCGTTTTAGAGACAAAAACACTTTCAACATTTTGTAGAGCAGAAAGATTTCTACAACATGCAGTATTCAGGTTTGTAAATTGTCCAAATAGGGGGTAAGATATGGAGCCGAGAAATAGGGTTAAATTTGGAAAAAAATGTAAAAATCCACAAATGACGTTAGTTTTTGCTTAATAACTTACTTTTAGTGCGTTTTAGAGACAAAAACACTTTCAACATTTTGTAGACCAGAAAGTTCTCTACAACATGCAGTATTCAGGTTTGTAAATTGTCCAAATTGGGGGTAAGATATAGAGCCGAGAAATAGGGTTAAATTTGGAAAAAAATGTAAAAATCCACAAATGACGTTAGTTTTTGCTTCATAACTTACTTTTAGTGCGTTTTAGAGACAAAAGAACGTTCAACATTTTGTAGAGCAGAAAATTCTCTACAACATGCAGTATTCATATTTGTAAATTGTCCAAATAGGGGGTAAGATATGGAGCCGGGAAAATAGGGTAAAATTTGCAAAAATCCACTAAAGACATTAGCTTTTGCTTAATAACCTACTTTGAATGCGTTTTACAGACAAAAGCACTTTTACCATTTTGTAGAGCATAACATTCTCTACAACATGCAGTATTCATGTTTGTAAATTGTCCAAATAGGGGGTAAGATATGGTGCCGGGAATATAGGGTTAAATTTGGAAAAAATGTAAAAATCCACAAATGACGTTAGTTTTTGCTTAATAACCTACTTTTAGTGCGTTTTAGAGACAAAAACACTTTCAACATTTTGTAGAGCAGAAAGTTTTCTACAACATGCAGTATTCAGGTTTGTAAATTGTCCAAATAGGGGGTAAGATATGGAGCCGAGAAATAGGGTTAAATTTGGAAAAAAAATGTAAAAATCCACAAATGACGTTAGTTTTTGCTTAATAACTTACTTTTAGTGCGTTTTAGAGACAAAAACACTTTCAACATTTTGTAGAGCAGAAAGTTCTCTACAACATGCAGTATTCAGGTTTGTAAATTGTCCAAATTGGGGGTAAGATATAGAGCCGAGAAATAGGGTTAAATTTGGAAAAAAATGTAAAAATCCACAAATGACGTTAGTTTTTGCTTCATAACTTACTTTTAGTGCGTTTTAGAGACAAAAGAACTTTCAACATTTTGTAGAGCAGAAAATTCTCTACAACATGCAGTATTCATATTTGTAAATTGTCCAAATAGGGGGTAAGATATGGAGCCGGGAAAATAGGGTAAAATTTGCAAAAATCCACTAAAGACATTAGCTTTTGCTTAATAACCTACTTTGAATGCGTTTTACAGACAAAAGCACTTTTACCATTTTGTAGAGCATAACATTCTCTACAACATGCAGTATTCATGTTTGTAAATTGTCCAAATAGGGGGTAAGATATGGTGCCGGGAATATAGGGTTAAATTTGGAAAAAATGTAAAAATCCACAAATGACGTTAGTTTTTGCTTAATAACCTACTTTTAGTGCGTTTTAGAGACAAAAACACTTTCAACATTTTGTAGAGCAGAAAGTTTTCTACAACATGCAGTATTCAGGTTTGTAAATTGTCCAAATAGGGGGTAAGATATGGAGCCGAGAAATAGGGTTAAATTTGGAAAAAAAATGTAAAAATTCACAAATGACGTTAGTTTTTGCTTAATAACTTACTTTTAGTGCGTTTTAGAGACAAAAGCACTTTCAACATTTTGTAGAGCAGAAAGTTTTCTACAACATGCAGTATTCAGGTTTGTAAATTGTCCAAATAGGGGGTAAGATATGGAGCCGGGAAAATAGGGTAAAATTTGCAAAAATCCACTAAAGACATTAGCTTTTGCTTAATAACCTACTTTTAGTGCGTTTTAGAGACAAAAACACTTTCAACATTTTGTAGAGCAGAAAGTTTTCTACAACATGCAGTATTCAGGTTTGTAAATTGTCCAAATAGGGGGTAAGATATGGAGCCGAGAAATAGGGTTAAATTTGGAAAAAAAATGTAAAAATCCACAAATGACGTTAGTTTTTGCTTAATAACTTACTTTTAGTGCGTTTTAGAGACAAAAACACTTTCAACATTTTGTAGAGCAGAAAGTTCTCTACAACATGCAGTATTCAGGTTTGTAAATTGTCCAAATTGGGGGTAAGATATAGAGCCGAGAAATAGGGTTAAATTTGGAAAAAAAATGTAAAAATCCACAAATGACGTTAGTTTTTGCTTAATAACTTACTTTTAGTGCGTTTTACAGACAAAAGAACTCTCAACATTTTGTAGAGCAGAAAATTCTCTACAACATGCAGTATTCATATTTGTAAATTGTCCAAATAGGGGGTAAGATATGGAGCCGGGAAAATAGGGTAAAATTTGCAAAAATCCACTAAAGACATTAGCTTTTGCTTAATAACCTACTTTTAGTGCGTTTTAGAGACAAAAACACTTTCAACATTTTGTAGAGCAGAAAGTTTTCTACAACATGCAGTATTCAGGTTTGTAAATTGTCCAAATAGGGGGTAAGATATGGAGCCGAGAAATAGGGTTAAATTTGGAAAAAAAATGTAAAAATCCACAAATGACGTTAGTTTTTGCTTAATAACTTACTTTTAGTGCGTTTTAGAGACAAAAACACTTTCAACATTTTGTAGAGCAGAAAGTTCTCTACAACATGCAGTATTCAGGTTTGTAAATTGTCCAAATTGGGGGTAAGATATAGAGCCGAGAAATAGGGTTAAATTAAAAAAAAATGTAAAAATCCACAAATGACGTTAGTTTTTGCTTCATAACTTACTTTTAGTGCGTTTTAGAGACAAAAGAACGTTCAACATTTTGTAGAGCAGAAAATTCTCTACAACATGCAGTATTCATATTTGTAAATTGTCCAAATAGGGGGTAAGATATGGAGCCGGGAAAATAGGGTAAAATTTGCAAAAATCCACTAAAGACATTAGCTTTTGCTTAATAACCTACTTTGAATGCGTTTTACAGACAAAAGCACTTTTACCATTTTGTAGAGCATAACATTCTCTACAACATGCAGTATTCATGTTTGTAAATTGTCCAAATAGGGGGTAAGATATGGTGCCGGGAATATAGGGTTAAATTTGGAAAAAATGTAAAAATCCACAAATGACGTTAGTTTTTGCTTAATAACCTACTTTTAGTGCGTTTTAGAGACAAAAACACTTTCAACATTTTGTAGAGCAGAAAGTTTTCTACAACATGCAGTATTCAGGTTTGTAAATTGTCCAAATAGGGGGTAAGATATGGAGCCGAGAAATAGGGTTAAATTTGGAAAAAAAAATGTAAAAATCCACAAATGACGTTAGTTTTTGCTTAATAACTTACTTTTAGTGCGTTTTACAGACAAAAGAACTCTCAACATTTTGTAGAGCAGAAAATTCTCTACAACATGCAGTATTCATATTTGTAAATTGTCCAAATAGGGGGTAAGATATGGAGCCGGGAAAATAGGGTAAAATTTGCAAAAATCCACTAAAGACATTAGCTTTTGCTTAATAACCTACTTTTAGTGCGTTTTAGAGACAAAAACACTTTCAACATTTTGTAGAGCAGAAAGTTTTCTACAACATGCAGTATTCAGGTTTGTAAATTGTCCAAATAGGGGGTAAGATATGGAGCCGAGAAATAGGGTTAAATTTGGAAAAAAAATGTAAAAATCCACAAATGACGTTAGTTTTTGCTTAATAACTTACTTTTAGTGCGTTTTAGAGACAAAAACACTTTCAACATTTTGTAGAGCAGAAAGTTCTCTACAACATGCAGTATTCAGGTTTGTAAATTGTCCAAATTGGGGGTAAGATATAGAGCCGAGAAATAGGGTAAAATTTGCAAAAATCCACTAAAGACATTAGCTTTTGCTTAATAACCTACTTTTAGTGCGTTTTAGAGACAAAAACACTTTCAACATTTTGTAGAGCAGAAAGTTTTCTACAACATGCAGTATTCATGTTTGTAAATTGTCCAAATAGGGGGTAAGATATGGTGCCGGGAATATAGGGTTAAATTTGGAAAAAATGTAAAAATCCACAAATGACGTTAGTTTTTGCTAAATAACCTACTTTTAGTGCGTTTTAGAGACAAAAGAACTTTCAACATTTTGTAGAACAGAAAGTTTTCTACAACATGCAGTATTCAGGTTTGTAAATTGTCCAAATAGGGGGTAAGATATGGAGCCGAGAAATAGGGTTAAATTTGGAAAAAAAATGTAAAAATCCACAAATGACGTTAGTTTTCGCTTAATAACTTACTTTTAGTGCGTCTTAGAGACAAAAGCACTTTCATCATTTTGTAGAGCAGAAAATTCTCTACAACATGCAGTATTCATATTTGTAAATTGTCCAAATAGGGGGTAAGATATGGTGCCGGGAATATAGGGATATATTTAGAAAAAAATGTAAAAATCCACAAATGACGTTAGTTTTTGCTTAATAACCTACTTTTAGTGCGTTTTAGAGACAAAAACACTTTCAACATTTTGTAGAGCAAAAAGTTTTCTACAACATGCAGTATTCAGGTTTGTAAATTGTCCAAATAGGGGGTAAGATATGGAGCCGAGAAATAGGGTTAAATTTGGAAAAAAAATGTAAAAATCCACAAATGACGTTAGTTTTTGCTTAATAACTTACTTTTAGTGCGTTTTACAGACAAAAGAACTCTCAACATTTTGTAGAGCAGAAAATTCTCTACAACATGCAGTATTCATATTTGTAAATTGTCCAAATAGGGGGTAAGATATGGAGCCGGGAAAATAGGGTAAAATTTGCAAAAATCCACTAAAGACATTAGCTTTTGCTTAATAACCTACTTTTAGTGCGTTTTAGAGACAAAAACACTTTCAACATTTTGTAGAGCAGAAAGTTCTCTACAACATGCAGTATTCAGGTTTGTAAATTGTCCAAATTGGGGGTAAGATATAGAGCCGAGAAATAGGGTTAAATTTGGAAAAAAATGTAAAAATCCACAAATGACGTTAGTTTTTGCTTCATAACTTACTTTTAGTGCGTTTTAGAGACAAAAGAACTTTCAACATTTTGTAGAGCAGAAAATTCTCTACAACATGCAGTATTCATATTTGTAAATTGTCCAAATAGGGGGTAAGATATGGAGCCGGGAAAATAGGGTAAAATTTGCAAAAATCCACTAAAGACATTAGCTTTTGCTTAATAACCTACTTTGAATGCGTTTTACAGACAAAAGCACTTTTACCATTTTGTAGAGCATAACATTCTCTACAACATGCAGTATTCATGTTTGTAAATTGTCCAAATAGGGGGTAAGATATGGTGCCGGGAATATAGGGTTAAATTTGGAAAAAATGTAAAAATCCACAAATGACGTTAGTTTTTGCTTAATAACCTACTTTTAGTGCGTTTTAGAGACAAAAACACTTTCAACATTTTGTAGAGCGGAAAGTTCTCTACAACATGCAGTATTCAGGTTTGTAAATTGTCCAAATTGGGGGTAAGATATAGAGCCGAGAAATAGGGTTAAATTTGGAAAAAAATGTAAAAATCCACAAATGACGTTAGTTTTTGCTTCATAACTTACTTTTAGTGCGTTTTAGAGACAAAAGAACTTTCAACATTTTGTAGAGCAGAAAATTCTCTACAACATGCAGTATTCATATTTGTAAATTGTCCAAATAGGGGGTAAGATATGGAGCCGGGAAAATAGGGTAAAATTTGCAAAAATCCACTAAAGACATTAGCTTTTGCTTAATAACCTACTTTGAATGCGTTTTACAGACAAAAGCACTTTTACCATTTTGTAGAGCATAACATTCTCTACAACATGCAGTATTCATGTTTGTAAATTGTCCAAATAGGGGGTAAGATATGGTGCCGGGAATATAGGGTTAAATTTGGAAAAAATGTAAAAATCCACAAATGACGTTAGTTTTTGCTTAATAACTTACTTTTAGTGCGTTTTAGAGACAAAAACACTTTCAACATTTTGTAGAGCGGAAAGTTCTCTACAACATGCAGTATTCAGGTTTGTAAATTGTCCAAATTGGGGGTAAGATATAGAGCCGAGAAATAGGGTTAAATTTGGAAAAAAATGTAAAAATCCACAAATGACGTTAGTTTTTGCTTCATAACTTACTTTTAGTGCGTTTTAGAGACAAAAGAACTTTCAACATTTTGTAGAGCAGAACATTCTCTACAACATGCAGTATTCATATTTGTAAATTGTCCAAATAGGGGGTAAGATATGGAGCCGGGAAAATAGGGTAAAATTTGCAAAAATCCACTAAAGACATTAGCTTTTGCTTAATAACCTACTTTGAATGCGTTTTACAGACAAAAGCACTTTTACCATTTTGTAGAGCATAACATTCTCTACAACATGCAGTATTCATGTTTGTAAATTGTCCAAATAGGGGGTAAGATATGGTGCCGGGAATATAGGGTTAAATTTGGAAAAAATGTAAAAATCCACAAATGACGTTAGTTTTTGCTTAATAACCTACTTTTAGTGCGTTTTAGAGACAAAAACACTTTCAACATTTTGTAGAGCAGAAAGTTTTCTACAACATGCAGTATTCAGGTTTGTAAATTGTCCAAATAGGGGGTAAGATATGGAGCCGAGAAATAGGGTTAAATTTGGAAAAAAAATGTAAAAATCCACAAATGACGTTAGTTTTTGCTTAATAACTTACTTTTAGTGCGTTTTAGAGACAAAAACACTTTCAACATTTTGTAGAGCAGAAAGTTCTCTACAACATGCAGTATTCAGGTTTGTAAATTGTCCAAATTGGGGGTAAGATATAGAGCCGAGAAATAGGGTTAAATTTGGAAAAAAATGTAAAAATCCACAAATGACGTTAGTTTTTGCTTCATAACTTACTTTTAGTGCGTTTTAGAGACAAAAGAACTTTCAACATTTTGTAGAGCAGAAAATTCTCTACAACATGCAGTATTCATATTTGTAAATTGTCCAAATAGGGGGTAAGATATGGAGCCGGGAAAATAGGGTAAAATTTGCAAAAATCCACTAAAGACATTAGCTTTTGCTTAATAACCTACTTTGAATGCGTTTTACAGACAAAAGCACTTTTACCATTTTGTAGAGCATAACATTCTCTACAACATGCAGTATTCATGTTTGTAAATTGTCCAAATAGGGGGTAAGATATGGTGCCGGGAATATAGGGTTAAATTTGGAAAAAATGTAAAAATCCACAAATGACGTTAGTTTTTGCTTAATAACCTACTTTTAGTGCGTTTTAGAGACAAAAACACTTTCAACATTTTGTAGAGCAGAAAGTTTTCTACAACATGCAGTATTCAGGTTTGTAAATTGTCCAAATAGGGGGTAAGATATGGAGCCGAGAAATAGGGTTAAATTTGGAAAAAAAATGTAAAAATCCACAAATGACGTTAGTTTTTGCTTAATAACTTACTTTTAGTGCGTTTTAGAGACAAAAACACTTTCAACATTTTGTAGAGCAGAAAGTTCTCTACAACATGCAGTATTCAGGTTTGTAAATTGTCCAAATTGGGGGTAAGATATAGAGCCGAGAAATAGGGTTAAATTTGGAAAAAAATGTAAAAATCCACAAATGACGTTAGTTTTTGCTTCATAACTTACTTTTAGTGCGTTTTAGAGACAAAAGAACTTTCAACATTTTGTAGAGCAGAAAATTCTCTACAACATGCAGTATTCATATTTGTAAATTGTCCAAATAGGGGGTAAGATATGGAGCCGGGAAAATAGGGTAAAATTTGCAAAAATCCACTAAAGACATTAGCTTTTGCTTAATAACCTACTTTGAATGCGTTTTACAGACAAAAGCACTTTTACCATTTTGTAGAGCATAACATTCTCTACAACATGCAGTATTCATGTTTGTAAATTGTCCAAATAGGGGGTAAGATATGGTGCCGGGAATATAGGGTTAAATTTGGAAAAAATGTAAAAATCCACAAATGACGTTAGTTTTTGCTTAATAACCTACTTTTAGTGCGTTTTAGAGACAAAAACACTTTCAACATTTTGTAGAGCAGAAAGTTTTCTACAACATGCAGTATTCAGGTTTGTAAATTGTCCAAATAGGGGGTAAGATATGGAGCCGAGAAATAGGGTTAAATTTGGAAAAAAAATGTAAAAATCCACAAATGACGTTAGTTTTTGCTTAATAACTTACTTTTAGTGCGTTTTACAGACAAAAGAACTCTCAACATTTTGTAGAGCAGAAAATTCTCTACAACATGCAGTATTCATATTTGTAAATTGTCCAAATAGGGGGTAAGATATGGAGCCGAGAAATAGGGTTAAATTTGGAAAAAAAATGTAAAAATCCACAAATGACGTTAGTTTTCGCTTAATAACTTACTTTTAGTGCGTCTTAGAGACAAAAGCACTTTCATCATTTTGTAGAGCAGAAAATTCTCTACAACATGCAGTATTCATATTTGTAAATTGTCCAAATAGGGGGTAAGATATGGTGCCGGGAATATAGGGATATATTTAGAAAAAAATGTAAAAATCCACAAATGACGTTAGTTTTTGCTTAATAACCTACTTTTAGTGCGTTTTAGAGACAAAAACACTTTCAACATTTTGTAGAGCAAAAAGTTTTCTACAACATGCAGTATTCAGGTTTGTAAATTGTCCAAATAGGGGGTAAGATATGGAGCCGAGAAATAGGGTTAAATTTGGAAAAAAAATGTAAAAATCCACAAATGACGTTAGTTTTTGCTTAATAACTTACTTTTAGTGCGTTTTACAGACAAAAGAACTCTCAACATTTTGTAGAGCAGAAAATTCTCTACAACATGCAGTATTCATATTTGTAAATTGTCCAAATAGGGGGTAAGATATGGAGCCGGGAAAATAGGGTAAAATTTGCAAAAATCCACTAAAGACATTAGCTTTTGCTTAATAACCTACTTTTAGTGCGTTTTAGAGACAAAAACACTTTCAACATTTTGTAGAGCAGAAAGTTCTCTACAACATGCAGTATTCAGGTTTGTAAATTGTCCAAATTGGGGGTAAGATATAGAGCCGAGAAATAGGGTTAAATTTGGAAAAAAATGTAAAAATCCACAAATGACGTTAGTTTTTGCTTCATAACTTACTTTTAGTGCGTTTTAGAGACAAAAGAACTTTCAACATTTTGTAGAGCAGAAAATTCTCTACAACATGCAGTATTCATATTTGTAAATTGTCCAAATAGGGGGTAAGATATGGAGCCGGGAAAATAGGGTAAAATTTGCAAAAATCCACTAAAGACATTAGCTTTTGCTTAATAACCTACTTTGAATGCGTTTTACAGACAAAAGCACTTTTACCATTTTGTAGAGCATAACATTCTCTACAACATGCAGTATTCATGTTTGTAAATTGTCCAAATAGGGGGTAAGATATGGTGCCGGGAATATAGGGTTAAATTTGGAAAAAATGTAAAAATCCACAAATGACGTTAGTTTTTGCTTAATAACCTACTTTTAGTGCGTTTTAGAGACAAAAACACTTTCAACATTTTGTAGAGCGGAAAGTTCTCTACAACATGCAGTATTCAGGTTTGTAAATTGTCCAAATTGGGGGTAAGATATAGAGCCGAGAAATAGGGTTAAATTTGGAAAAAAATGTAAAAATCCACAAATGACGTTAGTTTTTGCTTCATAACTTACTTTTAGTGCGTTTTAGAGACAAAAGAACTTTCAACATTTTGTAGAGCAGAAAATTCTCTACAACATGCAGTATTCATATTTGTAAATTGTCCAAATAGGGGGTAAGATATGGAGCCGGGAAAATAGGGTAAAATTTGCAAAAATCCACTAAAGACATTAGCTTTTGCTTAATAACCTACTTTGAATGCGTTTTACAGACAAAAGCACTTTTACCATTTTGTAGAGCATAACATTCTCTACAACATGCAGTATTCATGTTTGTAAATTGTCCAAATAGGGGGTAAGATATGGTGCCGGGAATATAGGGTTAAATTTGGAAAAAATGTAAAAATCCACAAATGACGTTAGTTTTTGCTTAATAACTTACTTTTAGTGCGTTTTAGAGACAAAAACACTTTCAACATTTTGTAGAGCGGAAAGTTCTCTACAACATGCAGTATTCAGGTTTGTAAATTGTCCAAATTGGGGGTAAGATATAGAGCCGAGAAATAGGGTTAAATTTGGAAAAAAATGTAAAAATCCACAAATGACGTTAGTTTTTGCTTCATAACTTACTTTTAGTGCGTTTTAGAGACAAAAGAACTTTCAACATTTTGTAGAGCAGAACATTCTCTACAACATGCAGTATTCATATTTGTAAATTGTCCAAATAGGGGGTAAGATATGGAGCCGGGAAAATAGGGTAAAATTTGCAAAAATCCACTAAAGACATTAGCTTTTGCTTAATAACCTACTTTGAATGCGTTTTACAGACAAAAGCACTTTTACCATTTTGTAGAGCATAACATTCTCTACAACATGCAGTATTCATGTTTGTAAATTGTCCAAATAGGGGGTAAGATATGGTGCCGGGAATATAGGGTTAAATTTGGAAAAAATGTAAAAATCCACAAATGACGTTAGTTTTTGCTTAATAACCTACTTTTAGTGCGTTTTAGAGACAAAAACACTTTCAACATTTTGTAGAGCAGAAAGTTTTCTACAACATGCAGTATTCAGGTTTGTAAATTGTCCAAATAGGGGGTAAGATATGGAGCCGAGAAATAGGGTTAAATTTGGAAAAAAAATGTAAAAATCCACAAATGACGTTAGTTTTTGCTTAATAACTTACTTTTAGTGCGTTTTAGAGACAAAAACACTTTCAACATTTTGTAGAGCAGAAAGTTCTCTACAACATGCAGTATTCAGGTTTGTAAATTGTCCAAATTGGGGGTAAGATATAGAGCCGAGAAATAGGGTTAAATTTGGAAAAAAATGTAAAAATCCACAAATGACGTTAGTTTTTGCTTCATAACTTACTTTTAGTGCGTTTTAGAGACAAAAGAACTTTCAACATTTTGTAGAGCAGAAAATTCTCTACAACATGCAGTATTCATATTTGTAAATTGTCCAAATAGGGGGTAAGATATGGAGCCGGGAAAATAGGGTAAAATTTGCAAAAATCCACTAAAGACATTAGCTTTTGCTTAATAACCTACTTTGAATGCGTTTTACAGACAAAAGCACTTTTACCATTTTGTAGAGCATAACATTCTCTACAACATGCAGTATTCATGTTTGTAAATTGTCCAAATAGGGGGTAAGATATGGTGCCGGGAATATAGGGTTAAATTTGGAAAAAATGTAAAAATCCACAAATGACGTTAGTTTTTGCTTAATAACCTACTTTTAGTGCGTTTTAGAGACAAAAACACTTTCAACATTTTGTAGAGCAGAAAGTTTTCTACAACATGCAGTATTCAGGTTTGTAAATTGTCCAAATAGGGGGTAAGATATGGAGCCGAGAAATAGGGTTAAATTTGGAAAAAAAATATAAAAATCCACAAATGACGTTAGTTTTTGCTTAATAACTTACTTTTAGTGCGTTTTAGAGACAAAAACACTTTCAACATTTTGTAGAGCAGAAAGTTCTCTACAACATGCAGTATTCAGGTTTGTAAATTGTCCAAATTGGGGGTAAGATATAGAGCCGAGAAATAGGGTTAAATTTGGAAAAAAATGTAAAAATCCACAAATGACGTTAGTTTTTGCTTCATAACTTACTTTTAGTGCGTTTTAGAGACAAAAGAACTTTCAACATTTTGTAGAGCAGAAAATTCTCTACAACATGCAGTATTCATATTTGTAAATTGTCCAAATAGGGGGTAAGATATGGAGCCGGGAAAATAGGGTAAAATTTGCAAAAATCCACTAAAGACATTAGCTTTTGCTTAATAACCTACTTTGAATGCGTTTTACAGACAAAAGCACTTTTACCATTTTGTAGAGCATAACATTCTCTACAACATGCAGTATTCATGTTTGTAAATTGTCCAAATAGGGGGTAAGATATGGTGCCGGGAATATAGGGTTAAATTTGGAAAAAATGTAAAAATCCACAAATGACGTTAGTTTTTGCTTAATAACCTACTTTTAGTGCGTTTTAGAGACAAAAACACTTTCAACATTTTGTAGAGCAGAAAGTTTTCTACAACATGCAGTATTCAGGTTTGTAAATTGTCCAAATAGGGGGTAAGATATGGAGCCGAGAAATAGGGTTAAATTTGGAAAAAAAATGTAAAAATCCACAAATGACGTTAGTTTTTGCTTAATAACTTACTTTTAGTGCGTTTTACAGACAAAAGAACTCTCAACATTTTGTAGAGCAGAAAATTCTCTACAACATGCAGTATTCATATTTGTAAATTGTCCAAATAGGGGGTAAGATATGGAGCCGGGAAAATAGGGTAAAATTTGCAAAAATCCACTAAAGACATTAGCTTTTGCTTAATAACCTACTTTGAATGCGTTTTACAGACAAAAGCACTTTTACCATTTTGTAGAGCATAACATTCTCTACAACATGCAGTATTCATGTTTGTAAATTGTCCAAATAGGGGGTAAGATATGGTGCCGGGAATATAGGGTTAAATTTGGAAAAAATGTAAAAATCCACAAATGACGTTAGTTTTTGCTTAATAACTTACTTTTAGTGCGTTTTAGAGACAAAAACACTTTCAACATTTTGTAGAGCGGAAAGTTCTCTACAACATGCAGTATTCAGGTTTGTAAATTGTCCAAATTGGGGGTAAGATATAGAGCCGAGAAATAGGGTTAAATTTGGAAAAAAATGTAAAAATCCACAAATGACGTTAGTTTTTGCTTCATAACTTACTTTTAGTGCGTTTTAGAGACAAAAGAACTTTCAACATTTTGTAGAGCAGAACATTCTCTACAACATGCAGTATTCATATTTGTAAATTGTCCAAATAGGGGGTAAGATATGGAGCCGGGAAAATAGGGTAAAATTTGCAAAAATCCACTAAAGACATTAGCTTTTGCTTAATAACCTACTTTGAATGCGTTTTACAGACAAAAGCACTTTTACCATTTTGTAGAGCATAACATTCTCTACAACATGCAGTATTCATGTTTGTAAATTGTCCAAATAGGGGGTAAGATATGGTGCCGGGAATATAGGGTTAAATTTGGAAAAAATGTAAAAATCCACAAATGACGTTAGTTTTTGCTTAATAACCTACTTTTAGTGCGTTTTAGAGACAAAAACACTTTCAACATTTTGTAGAGCAGAAAGTTTTCTACAACATGCAGTATTCAGGTTTGTAAATTGTCCAAATAGGGGGTAAGATATGGAGCCGAGAAATAGGGTTAAATTTGGAAAAAAAATGTAAAAATCCACAAATGACGTTAGTTTTTGCTTAATAACTTACTTTTAGTGCGTTTTAGAGACAAAAACACTTTCAACATTTTGTAGAGCAGAAAGTTCTCTACAACATGCAGTATTCAGGTTTGTAAATTGTCCAAATTGGGGGTAAGATATAGAGCCGAGAAATAGGGTTAAATTTGGAAAAAAATGTAAAAATCCACAAATGACGTTAGTTTTTGCTTCATAACTTACTTTTAGTGCGTTTTAGAGACAAAAGAACTTTCAACATTTTGTAGAGCAGAAAATTCTCTACAACATGCAGTATTCATATTTGTAAATTGTCCAAATAGGGGGTAAGATATGGAGCCGGGAAAATAGGGTAAAATTTGCAAAAATCCACTAAAGACATTAGCTTTTGCTTAATAACCTACTTTGAATGCGTTTTACAGACAAAAGCACTTTTACCATTTTGTAGAGCATAACATTCTCTACAACATGCAGTATTCATGTTTGTAAATTGTCCAAATAGGGGGTAAGATATGGTGCCGGGAATATAGGGTTAAATTTGGAAAAAATGTAAAAATCCACAAATGACGTTAGTTTTTGCTTAATAACCTACTTTTAGTGCGTTTTAGAGACAAAAACACTTTCAACATTTTGTAGAGCAGAAAGTTTTCTACAACATGCAGTATTCAGGTTTGTAAATTGTCCAAATAGGGGGTAAGATATGGAGCCGAGAAATAGGGTTAAATTTGGAAAAAAAATGTAAAAATCCACAAATGACGTTAGTTTTTGCTTAATAACTTACTTTTAGTGCGTTTTAGAGACAAAAGCACTTTCAACATTTTGTAGAGCAGAAAGTTCTCTACAACATGCAGTATTCAGGTTTGTAAATTGTCCAAATAGGGGGTAAGATATGGAGCCGAGAAATAGGGTTAAATTTGGAAAAAAAATGTAAAAATCCACAAATGACGTTAGTTTTCGCTTAATAACTTACTTTTAGTGCGTCTTAGAGACAAAAGCACTTTCATCATTTTGTAGAGCAGAAAATTCTCTACAACATGCAGTATTCATATTTGTAAATTGTCCAAATAGGGGGTAAGATATGGTGCCGGGAATATAGGGTTATATTTAGAAAAAAATGTAAAAATCCACAAATGACGTTAGTTTTTGCTTAATAACCTACTTTTAGTACGTTTTAGAGACAAAAACACTTTCAACATTTTGTAGAGCAAAAAGTTTTCTACAACATGCAGTATTCAGGTTTGTAAATTGTCCAAATAGGGGGTAAGATATGGAGCCGAGAAATAGGGTTAAATTTGGAAAAAAAATGTAAAAATCCACAAATGACGTTAGTTTTTGCTTAATAACTTACTTTTAGTGCGTTTTAGAGACAAAAGCACTTTCAACATTTTGTAGAGCAAAAAATGCTCTACAACATGCAGTATTCATATTTGTAAATTGTCCAAATAGGGGGTAAGATATGGTGCCGGGAATATAGGGTTAAATTTGGAAAAAATGTAAAAATCCACAAATGACGTTAGTTTTTGCTTAATAACCCTCCTTTAGTGCGTTTTAGAGACAAAAGCACTTTCAACATGTTGTAGAGCAGAAAGTTCTCTACAACATGCAGTATTCAGGTTTGTAAATTGTCCAAATAGGGGGTAAGATATAGAGCCGAGAAATAGGGTTAAATTTGGAAAAAAATGTAAAAATCCACAAATGACGTTAGTTTTTGCTTCATAACTTACTTTTAGTGCTTTTTACAGACAAAAGAACTCTCAACATTTTGTAGAGCAGAAAATTCTCTACAACATGCAGTATTCATATTTGTAAATTGTCCAAATAGGGGGTAAGATATGGAGCCGGGAAAATAGGGTAAAATTTGCAAAAATCCACTAAAGACATTAGCTTTTGCTTAATAACCTACTTTGAATGCGTTTTACAGACAAAAGCACTTTTACCATTTTGTAGAGCATAACATTCTCTACAACATGCAGTATTCATGTTTGTAAATTGTCCAAATAGGGGGTAAGATATGGTGCCGGGAATATAGGGTTAAATTTGGAAAAAATGTAAAAATCCACAAATGACGTTAGTTTTTGCTTAATAACCTACTTTTAGTGCGTTTTAGAGACAAAAACACTTTCAACATTTTGTAGAGCAGAAAGTTTTCTACAACATGCAGTATTCAGGTTTGTAAATTGTCCAAATAGGGGGTAAGATATGGAGCCGAGAAATAGGGTTAAATTTGGAAAAAAAATGTAAAAATCCACAAATGACGTTAGTTTTTGCTTAATAACTTACTTTTAGTGCGTTTTAGAGACAAAAACACTTTCAACATTTTGTAGAGCAGAAAGTTCTCTACAACATGCAGTATTCAGGTTTGTAAATTGTCCAAATTGGGGGTAAGATATAGAGCCGAGAAATAGGGTTAAATTTGGAAAAAAATGTAAAAATCCACAAATGACGTTAGTTTTTGCTTCATAACTTACTTTTAGTGCGTTTTAGAGACAAAAGAACTTTCAACATTTTGTAGAGCAGAAAATTCTCTACAACATGCAGTATTCATATTTGTAAATTGTCCAAATAGGGGGTAAGATATGGAGCCGGGAAAATAGGGTAAAATTTGCAAAAATCCACTAAAGACATTAGCTTTTGCTTAATAACCTACTTTGAATGCGTTTTACAGACAAAAGCACTTTTACCATTTTGTAGAGCATAACATTCTCTACAACATGCAGTATTCATGTTTGTAAATTGTCCAAATAGGGGGTAAGATATGGTGCCGGGAATATAGGGTTAAATTTGGAAAAAATGTAAAAATCCACAAATGACGTTAGTTTTTGCTTAATAACCTACTTTTAGTGCGTTTTAGAGACAAAAACACTTTCAACATTTTGTAGAGCAGAAAGTTTTCTACAACATGCAGTATTCAGGTTTGTAAATTGTCCAAATAGGGGGTAAGATATGGAGCCGAGAAATAGGGTTAAATTTGGAAAAAAAATGTAAAAATCCACAAATGACGTTAGTTTTTGCTTAATAACTTACTTTTAGTGCGTTTTAGAGACAAAAGCACTTTCAACATTTTGTAGAGCAGAAAGTTCTCTACAACATGCAGTATTCAGGTTTGTAAATTGTCCAAATTGGGGGTAAGATATAGAGCCGAGAAATAGGGTTAAATTTGGAAAAAAATGTAAAATTCCACAAATGACGTTAGTTTTTGCTTCATAACTTACTTTTAGTGCGTTTTAGAGACAAAAGAACTTTCAACATTTTGTAGAGCAGAAAATTCTCTACAACATGCAGTATTCATATTTGTAAATTGTCCAAATAGAGGGTAAGCTACGGAGCCAGGAAAATAGTGTTAAATTTGCAAAAATCCACTAAAGACATTAGCTTTTGCTTAATAACCTACTTTGAATGCGTTTTACAGACAAAAGCACTTTTACCATTTTGTAGAGCATAACATTCTCTACAACATACAGTATTCATGTTTCCAAATTGTCCAAATAGGGGGTAAGCTACGGAGCCAGGAAAATAGTGTTAAATTTGGAAAAAATGTAAAAATCCACAAATGACGTTAGATTTTGCTAAATAACCTACTTTTAGTGCGTTTTACAGACAAAAGCACTTTCAACATTTTGTAGAACAGAAAGTTTTCTACAACATGCAGTATTCTGGTTTGTAAATTGTCCAAATAGGGGGTAAGATATGGAGCCGAGAAATAGGGTTAAATTTGGAAAAAAAATGTAAAAATCCACAAATGACGTTAGTTTTCGCTTAATAACTTACTTTTAGTGCGTCTTAGAGACAAAAGCACTTTCATCATTTTGTAGAGCAGAAAATTCTCTACAACATGCAGTATTCATATTTGTAAATTGTCCAAATAGGGGGTAAGATATGGTGCCGGGAATATAGGGTTATATTTAGAAAAAAATGTAAAAATCCACAAATGACGTTAGTTTTTGCTTAATAACCTACTTTTAGTACGTTTTAGAGACAAAAACACTTTCAACATTTTGTAGAGCAAAAAGTTTTCTACAACATGCAGTATTCAGGTTTGTAAATTGTCCAAATAGGGGGTAAGATATGGAGCCGAGAAATAGGGTTAAATTTGGAAAAAAAATGTAAAAATCCACAAATGACGTTAGTTTTTGCTTAATAACTTACTTTTAGTGCGTTTTAGAGACAAAAGCACTTTCAACATTTTGTAGAGCAAAAAATGCTCTACAACATGCAGTATTCATATTTGTAAATTGTCCAAATAGGGGGTAAGATATGGTGCCGGGAATATAGGGTTAAATTTGGAAAAAATGTAAAAATCCACAAATGACGTTAGTTTTTGCTTAATAACCCTCCTTTAGTGCGTTTTAGAGACAAAAGCACTTTCAACATGTTGTAGAGCAGAAAGTTCTCTACAACATGCAGTATTCAGGTTTGTAAATTGTCCAAATAGGGGGTAAGATATAGAGCCGAGAAATAGGGTTAAATTTGGAAAAAAATGTAAAAATCCACAAATGACGTTAGTTTTTGCTTCATAACTTACTTTTAGTGCTTTTTACAGACAAAAGAACTCTCAACATTTTGTAGAGCAGAAAATTCTCTACAACATGCAGTATTCATATTTGTAAATTGTCCAAATAGGGGGTAAGATATGGAGCCGGGAAAATAGGGTAAAATTTGCAAAAATCCACTAAAGACATTAGCTTTTGCTTAATAACCTACTTTGAATGCGTTTTACAGACAAAAGCACTTTTACCATTTTGTAGAGCATAACATTCTCTACAACATGCAGTATTCATGTTTGTAAATTGTCCAAATAGGGGGTAAGATATGGAGCCGGGAAAATAGGGTAAAATTTGCAAAAATCCACTAAAGACATTAGCTTTTGCTTAATAAGCTACTTTTAGTGCGTTTTAGAGACAAAAACACTTTCAACATTTTGTAGAGCAGAAAGTTTTCTACAACATGCAGTATTCAGGTTTGTAAATTGTCCAAATAGGGGGTAAGATATGGAGCCGGGAAAATAGGGTAAAATTTGCAAAAATCCACTAAAGACATTAGCTTTTGCTTAATAAGCTACTTTTAGTGCGTTTTAGAGACAAAAACACTTTCAACATTTTGTAGAGCAGAACGTTTTCTACAACATGCAGTATTCAGGTTTGTAAATTGTCCAAATAGGGGGTAAGATATGGAGCCGAGAAATAGTGTTAAATTTGGAAAAAAAAATGTAAAAATCCACAAATGACGTTAGTTTTTGCTTAATAACCTACTTTTAGTGCGTATTAGAGACAAAAGCACTTTCAACATTTTGTAGAGCAGAAAGTTCTCTACAACATGCAGTATTCAGGTTTGTAAATTGTCCAAATAGGGGGTAAGATATGGTGCCGGGAATATAGGGTTAAATTTGGAAAAAAATGTAAAAATCCACAAATGACGTTAGTTTTTGCTTAATAACCTACTTTTAGTGCGTTTTAGAGACAAAAACACTTTCAACATTTTGTAGAGCAAAAAGTTTTCTACAACATGCAGTATTCAGGTTTGTAAATTGTCCAAATAGGGGGTAAGATATGGAGCCGGGAATATAGGGTTAAATTTGGAAAAAAATGTAAAAATCCACAAATGACGTTAGTTTTTGCTTAATAACCTACTTTTAGTGCGTTTTAGAGACAAAAACACTTTCAACATTTTGTAGAGCAAAAAGTTTTCTACAACATGCAGTATTCAGGTTTGTAAATTGTCCAAATAGGGGGTAAGATATGGAGCCGAGAAATAGGGTTAAATTTGGAAAAAAAAATGTAAAAATCCACAAATGACGTTAGTTTTTGCTTAATAACCTACTTTTAGTGCGTTTTAGAGACAAAAGCACTTTCAACATTTTGTAGAGCAGAAAGTTCTCTACAACATGCAGTATTCAGGTTTGTAAATTGTCCAAATAGGGGGTAAGATATGGAGCCGGGAAAATAGGGTTAAATTTGGAAAAAATGCAAAAATCCACAAATGACGTTAGTTTTTGCTTAATAACCTACTTTTAGTGCGTTTTAGAGACAAAAGCACTTTCAACATTTTGTAGAGCAGAAAGTTCTCTACAACATGCAGTATTCAGGTTTGTAAATTGTCCAAATAGGGGGTAAGATATAGAGCCGAGAAATAGGGTTAAATTTGGAAAAAAATGTAAAAATCCACAAATGACGTTAGTTTTTGCTTCATAACTTACTTTTAGTGCGTTTTACAGACAAAAGAACTCTCAACATTTTGTAGAGCAGAAAATTCTCTACAACATGCAGTATTCAGGTTTGTAAATTGTCCAAATAGGGGGTAAGATATGGAGCCGGGAAAATAGGGTAAAATTTGCAAAAATCCACTAAAGACATTAGCTTTTGCTTAATAAGCTACTTTTAGTGCGTTTTAGAGACAAAAACACTTTCAACATTTTGTAGAGCAGAACGTTTTCTACAACATGCAGTATTCAGGTTTGTAAATTGTCCAAATAGGGGGTAAGATATGGAGCCGAGAAATAGGGTTAAATTTGGAAAAAAAAATGTAAAAATCCACAAATGACGTTAGTTTTTGCTTAATAACCTACTTTTAGTGCGTATTAGAGACAAAAGCACTTTCAACATTTTGTAGAGCAGAAAGTTCTCTACAACATGCAGTATTCAGGTTTGTAAATTGTCCAAATAGGGGGTAAGATATGGTGCCGGGAATATAGGGTTAAATTTGGAAAAAAATGTAAAAATCCACAAATGACGTTAGTTTTTGCTTAATAACCTACTTTTAGTGCGTTTTAGAGACAAAAACACTTTCAACATTTTGTAGAGCAAAAAGTTTTCTACAACATGCAGTATTCAGGTTTGTAAATTGTCCAAATAGGGGGTAAGATATGGAGCCGGGAATATAGGGTTAAATTTGGAAAAAAATGTAAAAATCCACAAATGACGTTAGTTTTTGCTTAATAACCTACTTTTAGTGCGTTTTAGAGACAAAAACACTTTCAACATTTTGTAGAGCAAAAAGTTTTCTACAACATGCAGTATTCAGGTTTGTAAATTGTCCAAATAGGGGGTAAGATATGGAGCCGAGAAATAGGGTTAAATTTGGAAAAAAAAATGTAAAAATCCACAAATGACGTTAGTTTTTGCTTAATAACCTACTTTTAGTGCGTTTTAGAGACAAAAGCACTTTCAACATTTTGTAGAGCAGAAAGTTCTCTACAACATGCAGTATTCAGGTTTGTAAATTGTCCAAATAGGGGGTAAGATATGGAGCCGGGAAAATAGGGTTAAATTTGGAAAAAATGCAAAAATCCACAAATGACGTTAGTTTTTGCTTAATAACCTACTTTTAGTGCGTTTTAGAGACAAAAGCACTTTCAACATTTTGTAGAGCAGAAAGTTCTCTACAACATGCAGTATTCAGGTTTGTAAATTGTCCAAATAGGGGGTAAGATATAGAGCCGAGAAATAGGGTTAAATTTGGAAAAAAATGTAAAAATCCACAAATGACGTTAGTTTTTGCTTCATAACTTACTTTTAGTGCGTTTTACAGACAAAAGAACTCTCAACATTTTGTAGAGCAGAAAATTCTCTACAACATGCAGTATTCATATTTGTAAATTGTCCAAATAGGGGGTAAGATATGGAGCCGGGAAAATAGGGTAAAATTTGCAAAAATCCACTAAAGACATTAGTTTTTGCTTAATAACCTACTTTTAGTGCGTTTTAGAGACAAAAGCACTTTCAACATTTTGTAGAGCAGAAAGTTCTCTACAACATGCAGTATTCAGGTTTGTAAATTGTCCAAATAGGGGGTAAGATATGGTGCCGGGAATATAGGGTTAAATTTGGAAAAAAATGTAAAAATCCACAAATGACGTTAGTTTTTGCTTAATAACCTACTTGTAGTGCGTTTTAGAGACAAAAACACTTTCAACATTTTGTAGAGCAAAAAGTTTTCTACAACATGCAGTATTCAGGTTTGTAAATTGTCCAAATAGGGGGTAAGATATGGAGCCGAGAAATAGGGTTAAATTTGGAAAAAAAATGTAAAAATCCACAAATGACGTTAGTTTTTGCTTAATAACTTACTTTTAGTGCGTTTTAGAGACAAAAGCACTTTCAACATTTTGTAGAGCAGAAAATTTTCTACAACATGCAGTATTCAGGTTTGTAAATTGTCCAAATAGGGGGTAAGATATGGAGCCGGGAAAATAGGGTTAAATTTGGAAAAAATGCAAAAATCCACAAATGACGTTAGTTTTTGCTTAATAACCTACTTTTAGTGCGTTTTAGAGACAAAAGAACTTTCAACATTTTGTAGAGCAGAAAGTTCTCTACAACATGCAGTATTCAGGTTTGTAAATTGTCCGAATAGGGGGTAAGATATGGAGCCGGGAAAATAGGGTTAAATTTGGAAAAAATGCAAAAATCCACAAATGACGTTAGTTTTTGCTTAATAACCTACTTTTAGTGCGTTTTAGAGACAAAAGCACTTTCAACATTTTGTAGAGCAGAAAGTTCTCTACAACATGCAGTATTCAGGTTTGTAAATTGTCCAAATAGGGGGTAAGATATAGAGACGAGAAATAGGGTTAAATTTGGAAAAAAATGTAAAAATCCACAAATGACGTTAGTTTTTGCATTCATAACTTACTTTTAGTGCGTTTTACAGACAAAAGAACTCTCAACATTTTGTAGAGCAGAAAATTCTCTACAACATGCAGTATTCATATTTGTAAATTGTCCAAATAGGGGGTAAGATATGGAGCCGGGAAAATAGGGTAAAATTTGCAAAAATCCACTAAAGACATTAGCTTTTGCTTAATAACCTACTTTTAGTGCGTTTTAGAGACAAAAACACTTTCAACATTTTGTAGAGCAGAAAGTTTTCTACAACATGCAGTATTCAGGTTTGTAAATTGTCCAAATAGGGGGTAAGATATGGAGCCGAGAAATAGGGTTAAATTTGGAAAAAAAATGTAAAAATCCACAAATGACGTTAGTTTTTGTTTAATAACTTACTTTTAGTGCGTTTTAGAGACAAAAGAACTTTCAACATTTTGTAGAGCAGAAAATTCTCTACAACATGCAGTATTCATATTTGTAAATTGTCCAAATAGGGGGTAAGATATGGAGCCGGGAAAATAGGGTAAAATTTGCAAAAATCCACTAAAGACATTAGCTTTTGCTTAATAACCTACTTTTAGTGCGTTTTAGAGACAAAAACACTCTCAACATTTTGTAGAGCAGAAAATTCTCTACAACATGCAGTATTCATATTTGTAAATTGTCCAAATAGGGGGTAAGATATGGAGCCGGGAAAATAGGGTAAAATTTGCAAAAATCCACTAAAGACATTAGCTTTTGCTTAATAACCTACTTTTAGTGCGTTTTAGAGACAAAAACACTTTCAACATTTTGTAGAGCAGAAAGTTTTCTACAACATGCAGTATTCAGGTTTGTAAATTGTCCAAATAGGGGGTAAGATATGGAGCCGAGAAATAGGGTTAAATTTGGAAAAAAAATGTAAAAATCCACAAATGACGTTAGTTTTTGTTTAATAACTTACTTTTAGTGCGTTTTAGAGACAAAAGAACTTTCAACATTTTGTAGAGCAAAAAGTTTTCTACAACATGCAGTATTCAGGTTTGTAAATTGTCCAAATAGGTGGTAAGATATGGAGCCGAGAAATAGGGTTAAATTTGGAAAAAAAATGTAAAAATCCACAAATGACGTTAGTTTTTGCTTAATAACCTACTTTTAGTGCGTTTTAGAGACAAAAGCACTTTCAACATTTTGTAGAGCAGAAAGTTCTCTACAACATGCAGTATTCAGGTTTGTAAATTGTCCAAATAGGGGGTAAGATATGGAGCCGGGAAAATAGGGTTAAATTTGGAAAAAATGCAAAAATCCACAAATGACGTTAGTTTTTGCTTAATAACCTACTTTTAGTGCGTTTTAGAGACAAAAGCACTTTCAACATTTTGTAGAGCAGAAAGTTCTCTACAACATGCAGTATTCAGGTTTGTAAATTGTCCAAATAGGGGGTAAGATATAGAGCCGAGAAATAGGGTTAAATTTGGAAAAAAATGTAAAAATCCACAAATGACGTTAGTTTTTGCTTCATAACTTACTTTTAGTGCGTTTTACAGACAAAAGAACTCTCAACATTTTGTAGAGCAGAAAATTCTCTACAACATGCAGTATTCATATTTGTAAATTGTCCAAATAGGGGGTAAAGATATGGAGCCGGGAAAATAGGGTAAAATTTGCAAAAATCCACTAAAGACATTAGTTTTTGCTTAATAACCTACTTTTAGTGCGTTTTAGAGACAAAAGCACTTTCAACATTTTGTAGAGCAGAAAGTTCTCTACAACATGCAGTATTCAGGTTTGTAAATTGTCCAAATAGGGGGTAAGATATGGTGCCGGGAATATAGGGTTAAATTTGGAAAAAAATGTAAAAATCCACAAATGACGTTAGTTTTTGCTTAATAACCTACTTGTAGTGCGTTTTAGAGACAAAAACACTTTCAACATTTTGTAGAGCAAAAAGTTTTCTACAACATGCAGTATTCAGGTTTGTAAATTGTCCAAATAGGGGGTAAGATATGGAGCCGAGAAATAGGGTTAAATTTGGAAAAAAAATGTAAAAATCCACAAATGACGTTAGTTTTTGCTTAATAACTTACTTTTAGTGCGTTTTAGAGACAAAAGCACTTTCAACATTTTGTAGAGCAGAAAATTTTCTACAACATGCAGTATTCAGGTTTGTAAATTGTCCAAATAGGGGGTAAGATATGGAGCCGGGAAAATAGGGTTAAATTTGGAAAAAATGCAAAAATCCACAAATGACGTTAGTTTTTGCTTAATAACCTACTTTTAGTGCGTTTTAGAGACAAAAGAGCTTTCAACATTTTGTAGAGCAGAAAGTTCTCTACAACATGCAGTATTCAGGTTTGTAAATTGTCCGAATAGGGGGTAAGATATGGAGCCGGGAAAATAGGGTTAAATTTGGAAAAAATGCAAAAATCCACAAATGACGTTAGTTTTTGCTTAATAACCTACTTTTAGTGCGTTTTAGAGACAAAAGCACTTTCAACATTTTGTAGAGCAGAAAGTTCTCTACAACATGCAGTATTCAGGTTTGTAAATTGTCCAAATAGGGGGTAAGATATGGAGCCGAGAAATAGGGTTAAATTTGGAAAAAAAAATGTAAAAATCCACAAATGACGTTAGTTTTTGCTTAATAACCTACTTTTAGTGCGTATTAGAGACAAAAGCACTTTCAACATTTTGTAGAGCAGAAAGTTCTCTACAACATGCAGTATTCAGGTTTGTAAATTGTCCAAATAGGGGGTAAGATATGGTGCCGGGAATATAGGGTTAAATTTGGAAAAAAATGTAAAAATCCACAAATGACGTTAGTTTTTGCTTAATAACCTACTTTTAGTGCGTTTTAGAGACAAAAACACTTTCAACATTTTGTAGAGAAAAAAGTTTTCTACAACATGCAGTATTCAGGTTTGTAAATTGTCCAAATAGGGGGTAAGATATGGAGCCGGGAATATAGGGTTAAATTTGGAAAAAAATGTAAAAATCCACAAATGACGTTAGTTTTTGCTTAATAACCTACTTTTAGTGCGTTTTAGAGACAAAAACACTTTCAACATTTTGTAGAGCAAAAAGTTTTCTACAACATGCAGTATTCAGGTTTGTAAATTGTCCAAATAGGGGGTAAGATATGGAGCCGAGAAATAGGGTTAAATTTGGAAAAAAAATGTAAAAATCCACAAATGACGTTAGTTTTTGCTTAATAACCTACTTTAGTGCGTTTTAGAGACAAAAGCACTTTCAACATTTTGTAGAGCAGAACGTTCTCTACAATATGCAGTATTCAGGTTTGTAAATTGTCCAAATAGGGGGTAAGATATGGAGCCGGGAAAATAGGGTTAATTTGGAAAAAATGCAAAAATCCACAAATGACGTTAGTTTTTGCTTAATAACCTACTTTTAGTGCGTTTTAGAGACAAAAGCACTTTCAACATTTTGTAGAGCAGAAAGTTCTCTACAACATGCAGTATTCAGGTTTGTAAATTGTCCAAATAGGGGGTAAGATATAGAGCCGAGAAATAGGGTTAAATTTGGAAAAAATGTAAAAATCCACAAATGACGTTAGTTTTTGCTTCATAACTTACTTTTAGTGCGTTTTACAGACAAAAGAACTCTCAACATTTTGTAGAGCAGAAAATTCTCTACAACATGCAGTATTCATATTTGTAAATTGTCCAAATAGGGGGTAAGATATGGAACCGGGAAAATAGGGTAAAATTTGCAAAAATCCACTAAAGACATTAGTTTTTGCTTAATAACCTACTTTTAGTGCGTTTTAGAGACAAAAGCACTTTCAACATTTTGTAGAGCAGAAAGTTCTCTACAACATGCAGTATTCAGGTTTGTAAATTGTCCAAATAGGGGGTAAGATATGGTGCCGGGAATATAGGGTTAAATTTGGAAAAAAATGTAAAAATCCACAAATGACGTTAGTTTTTGCTTAATAACCTACTTGTAGTGCGTTTTAGAGACAAAAACACTTTCAACATTTTGTAGAGCAAAAAGTTTTCTACAACATGCAGTATTCAGGTTTGTAAATTGTCCAAATAGGGGGTAAGATATGGAGCCGAGAAATAGGGTTAAATTTGGAAAAAAAATGTAAAAATCCACAAATGACGTTAGTTTTTGCTTAATAACTTACTTTTAGTGCGTTTTAGAGACAAAAGCACTTTCAACATTTTGTAGAGCAGAAAATTTTCTACAACATGCAGTATTCAGGTTTGTAAATTGTCCAAATAGGGGGTAAGATATGGAGCCGGGAAAATAGGGTTAAATTTGGAAAAAATGCAAAAATCCACAAATGACGTTAGTTTTTGCTTAATAACCTACTTTTAGTGCGTTTTAGAGACAAAAGAACTTTCAACATTTTGTAGAGCAGAAAGTTCTCTACAACATGCAGTATTCAGGTTTGTAAATTGTCCGAATAGGGGGTAAGATATGGAGCCGGGAAAATAGGGTTAAATTTGGAAAAAATGCAAAAATCCACAAATGACGTTAGTTTTTGCTTAATAACCTACTTTTAGTGCGTTTTAGAGACAAAAGCACTTTCAACATTTTGTAGAGCAGAAAGTTCTCTACAACATGCAGTATTCAGGTTTGTAAATTGTCCAAATAGGGGGTAAGATATGGAGCCGAGAAATAGGGTTAAATTTGGAAAAAAATGTAAAAATCCACAAATGACGTTAGTTTTTGCATTCATAACTTACTTTTAGTGCGTTTTACAGACAAAAGAACTCTCAACATTTTGTAGAGCAGAAAATTCTCTACAACATGCAGTATTCATATTTGTAAATTGTCCAAATAGGGGGTAAGATATGGAGCCGGGAAAATAGGGTAAAATTTGCAAAAATCCACTAAAGACATTAGCTTTTGCTTAATAACCTACTTTTAGTGCGTTTTAGAGACAAAAACACTTTCAACATTTTGTAGAGCAGAAAGTTTTCTACAACATGCAGTATTCAGGTTTGTAAATTGTCCAAATAGGGGGTAAGATATGGAGCCGAGAAATAGGGTTAAATTTGGAAAAAAAATGTAAAAATCCACAAATGACGTTAGTTTTTGTTTAATAACTTACTTTTAGTGCGTTTTAGAGACAAAAGAACTTTCAACATTTTGTAGAGCAGAAAATTCTCTACAACATGCAGTATTCATATTTGTAAATTGTCCAAATAGGGGGTAAGATATGGAGCCGGGAAAATAGGGTAAAATTTGCAAAAATCCACTAAAGACATTAGCTTTTGCTTAATAACCTACTTTTAGTGCGTTTTAGAGACAAAAACACTCTCAACATTTTGTAGAGCAGAAAATTCTCTACAACATGCAGTATTCATATTTGTAAATTGTCCAAATAGGGGGTAAGATATGGAGCCGGGAAAATAGGGTAAAATTTGCAAAAATCCACTAAAGACATTAGCTTTTGCTTAATAACCTACTTTTAGTGCGTTTTAGAGACAAAAACACTTTCAACATTTTGTAGAGCAGAAAGTTTTCTACAACATGCAGTATTCAGGTTTGTAAATTGTCCAAATAGGGGGTAAGATATGGAGCCGAGAAATAGGGTTAAATTTGGAAAAAAAATGTAAAAATCCACAAATGACGTTAGTTTTTGTTTAATAACTTACTTTTAGTGCGTTTTAGAGACAAAAGAACTTTCAACATTTTGTAGAGCAAAAAGTTTTCTACAACATGCAGTATTCAGGTTTGTAAATTGTCCAAATAGGGGGTAAGATATGGAGCCGAGAAATAGGGTTAAATTTGGAAAAAAAATGTAAAAATCCACAAATGACGTTAGTTTTTGCTTAATAACCTACTTTTAGTGCGTTTTAGAGACAAAAGCACTTTCAACATTTTGTAGAGCAGAAAGTTCTCTACAACATGCAGTATTCAGGTTTGTAAATTGTCCAAATAGGGGGTAAGATATGGAGCCGGGAAAATAGGGTTAAATTTGGAAAAAATGCAAAAATCCACAAATGACGTTAGTTTTTGCTTAATAACCTACTTTTAGTGCGTTTTAGAGACAAAAGCACTTTCAACATTTTGTAGAGCAGAAAGTTCTCTACAACATGCAGTATTCAGGTTTGTAAATTGTCCAAATAGGGGGTAAGATACAGAGCCGAGAAATAGGGTTAAATTTGGAAAAAAATGTAAAAATCCACAAATGACGTTAGTTTTTGCTTCATAACTTACTTTTAGTGCGTTTTACAGACAAAAGAACTCTCAACATTTTGTAGAGCAGAAAATTCTCTACAACATGCAGTATTCATATTTGTAAATTGTCCAAATAGGGGGTAAGATATGGAGCCGGGAAAATAGGGTAAAATTTGCAAAAATCCACTAAAGACATTAGTTTTTGCTTAATAACCTACTTTTAGTGCGTTTTAGAGACAAAAGCACTTTCAACATTTTGTAGAGCAGAAAGTTCTCTACAACATGCAGTATTCAGGTTTGTAAATTGTCCAAATAGGGGGTAAGATATGGTGCCGGGAATATAGGGTTAAATTTGGAAAAAAAATGTAAAAATCCACAAATGACGTTAGTTTTTGCTTAATAACCTACTTGTAGTGCGTTTTAGAGACAAAAACACTTTCAACATTTTGTAGAGCAAAAAGTTTTCTACAACATGCAGTATTCAGGTTTGTAAATTGTCCAAATAGGGGGTAAGATATGGAGCCGAGAAATAGGGTTAAATTTGGAAAAAAAATGTAAAAATCCACAAATGACGTTAGTTTTTGCTTAATAACTTACTTTTAGTGCGTTTTAGAGACAAAAGCACTTTCAACATTTTGTAGAGCAGAAAATTTTCTACAACATGCAGTATTCAGGTTTGTAAATTGTCCAAATAGGGGGTAAGATATGGAGCCGGGAAAATAGGGTTAAATTTGGAAAAAATGCAAAAATCCACAAATGACGTTAGTTTTTGCTTAATAACCTACTTTTAGTGCGTTTTAGAGACAAAAGAACTTTCAACATTTTGTAGAGCAGAAAGTTCTCTACAACATGCAGTATTCAGGTTTGTAAATTGTCCGAATAGGGGGTAAGATATGGAGCCGGGAAAATAGGGTTAAATTTGGAAAAAATGCAAAAATCCACAAATGACGTTAGTTTTTGCTTAATAACCTACTTTTAGTGCGTTTTAGAGACAAAAGCACTTTCAACATTTTGTAGAGCAGAAAGTTCTCTACAACATGCAGTATTCAGGTTTGTAAATTGTCCAAATAGGGGGTAAGATATGGAGCCGAGAAATAGGGTTAAATTTGGAAAAAAAAATGTAAAAATCCACAAATGACGTTAGTTTTTGCTTAATAACCTACTTTTAGTGCGTATTAGAGACAAAAGCACTTTCAACATTTTGTAGAGCAGAAAGTTCTCTACAACATGCAGTATTCAGGTTTGTAAATTGTCCAAATAGGGGGTAAGATATGGTGCCGGGAATATAGGGTTAAATTTGGAAAAAAATGTAAAAATCCACAAATGACGTTAGTTTTTGCTTAATAACCTACTTTTAGTGCGTTTTAGAGACAAAAACACTTTCAACATTTTGTAGAGCAAAAAGTTTTCTACAACATGCAGTATTCAGGTTTGTAAATTGTCCAAATAGGGGGTAAGATATGGAGCCGGGAATATAGGGTTAAATTTGGAAAAAAATGTAAAAATCCACAAATGACGTTAGTTTTTGCTTAATAACCTACTTTTAGTGCGTTTTAGAGACAAAAACACTTTCAACATTTTGTAGAGCAAAAAGTTTTCTACAACATGCAGTATTCAGGTTTGTAAATTGTCCAAATAGGGGGTAAGATATGGAGCCGAGAAATAGGGTTAAATTTGGAAAAAAAATGTAAAAATCCACAAATGACGTTAGTTTTTGCTTAATAACCTACTTTTAGTGCGTTTTAGAGACAAAAGCACTTTCAACATTTTGTAGAGCAGAACGTTCTCTACAATATGCAGTATTCAGGTTTGTAAATTGTCCAAATAGGGGGTAAGATATGGAGCCGGGAAAATAGGGTTAAATTTGGAAAAAATGCAAAAATCCACAAATGACGTTAGTTTTTGCTTAATAACCTACTTTTAGTGCGTTTTAGAGACAAAAGCACTTTCAACATTTTGTAGAGCAGAAAGTTCTCTACAACATGCAGTATTCAGGTTTGTAAATTGTCCAAATAGGGGGTAAGATATAGAGCCGAGAAATAGGGTTAAATTTGGAAAAAATGTAAAAATCCACAAATGACGTTAGTTTTTGCTTCATAACTTACTTTTAGTGCGTTTTACAGACAAAAGAACTCTCAACATTTTGTAGAGCAGAAAATTCTCTACAACATGCAGTATTCATATTTGTAAATTGTCCAAATAGGGGGTAAGATATGGAACCGGGAAAATAGGGTAAAATTTGCAAAAATCCACTAAAGACATTAGTTTTTGCTTAATAACCTACTTTTAGTGCGTTTTAGAGACAAAAGCACTTTCAACATTTTGTAGAGCAGAAAGTTCTCTACAACATGCAGTATTCAGGTTTGTAAATTGTCCAAATAGGGGGTAAGATATGGTGCCGGGAATATAGGGTTAAATTTGGAAAAAAATGTAAAAATCCACAAATGACGTTAGTTTTTGCTTAATAACCTACTTGTAGTGCGTTTTAGAGACAAAAACACTTTCAACATTTTGTAGAGCAAAAAGTTTTCTACAACATGCAGTATTCAGGTTTGTAAATTGTCCAAATAGGGGGTAAGATATGGAGCCGAGAAATAGGGTTAAATTTGGAAAAAAAATGTAAAAATCCACAAATGACGTTAGTTTTTGCTTAATAACTTACTTTTAGTGCGTTTTACAGACAAAAGAACTCTCAACATTTTGTAGAGCAGAAAGTTCTCTACAACATGCAGTATTCAGGTTTGTAAATTGTCCAAATAGGGGGTAAGATATAGAGCCGAGAAATAGGGTTAAATTTGGAAAAAATGCAAAAATCCACAAATGACGTTAGTTTTTGCTTAATAACCTACTTTTAGTGCGTTTTAGAGACAAAAGCACTTTCAACATTTTGTAGAGCAGAAAATTCTCTACAACATGCAGTATTCATATTTGTAAATTGTCCAAATAGGTGGTAAGATATGGAGCCGGGAAAATAGGGTAAAATTTGCAAAAATCCACTAAAGACATTAGCTTTTGCTTAATAACCTACTTTTAGTGCGTTTTAGAGACAAAAACACTTTCAACATTTTGTAGAGCAGAAAGTTTTCTACAACATGCAGTATTCAGGTTTGTAAATTGTCCAAATAGGGGGTAAGATATGGAGCCGAGAAATAGGGTTAAATTTGGAAAAAAAATGTAAAAATCCACAAATGACGTTAGTTTTTGTTTAATAACTTACTTTTAGTGCGTTTTAGAGACAAAAGAACTTTCAACATTTTGTAGAGCAGAAAATTCTCTACAACATGCAGTATTCATATTTGTAAATTGTCCAAATAGGGGGTAAGATATGGAGCCGGGAAAATAGGGTAAAATTTGCAAAAATCCACTAAAGACATTAGCTTTTGCTTAATAACCTACTTTGAATGCGTTTTACAGACAAAAGCACTTTTACCATTTTGTAGAGCATAACATTCTCTACAACATGCAGTATTCATGTTTGTAAATTGTCCAAATAGGGGGTAAGATATGGTGCCGGGAATATAGGGTTAAATTTGGAAAAAATGTAAAAATCCACAAATGACGTTAGTTTTTGCTTAATAACCTACTTTTAGTGCGTTTTAGAGACAAAAACACATTCAACATTTTGTAGAGCAGAAAGTTTTCTACAACATGCAGTATTCAGGTTTGTAAATTGTCCAAATAGGGGGTAAGATATGGAGCCGAGAAATAGGGTTAAATTTGGAAAAAAAATGTAAAAATCCACAAATGACGTTAGTTTTTGCTTAATAACTTACTTTTAGTGCGTTTTACAGACAAAAGAACTCTCAACATTTTGTAGAGCAGAAAATTCTCTACAACATGCAGTATTCATATTTGTAAATTGTCCAAATAGGGGGTAAGATATGGAGCCGGGAAAATAGGGTAAAATTTGCAAAAATCCACTAAAGACATTAGCTTTTGCTTAATAACCTACTTTTAGTGCGTTTTAGAGACAAAAACACTTTCAACATTTTGTAGAGCAGAAAGTTTTCTACAACATGCAGTATTCAGGTTTGTAAATTGTCCGAATAGGGGGTAAGATATGGAGCCGGGAAAATAGGGTTAAATTTGGAAAAAATGCAAAAATCCACAAATGACGTTAGTTTTTGCTTAATAACCTACTTTTAGTGCGTTTTAGAGACAAAAGCACTTTCAACATTTTGTAGAGCAGAAAGTTCTCTACAACATGCAGTATTCAGGTTTGTAAATTGTCCAAATAGGGGGTAAGATATAGAGCCGAGAAATAGGGTTAAATTTGGAAAAAAATGTAAAAATCCACAAATGACGTTAGTTTTTGCATTCATAACTTACTTTTAGTGCGTTTTACAGACAAAAGAACTCTCAACATTTTGTAGAGCAGAAAATTCTCTACAACATGCAGTATTCATATTTGTAAATTGTCCAAATAGGTGGTAAGATATGGAGCCGGGAAAATAGGGTAAAATTTGCAAAAATCCACTAAAGACATTAGCTTTTGCTTAATAACCTACTTTTAGTGCGTTTTAGAGACAAAAACACTTTCAACATTTTGTAGAGCAGAAAGTTTTCTACAACATGCAGTATTCAGGTTTGTAAATTGTCCGAATAGGGGGTAAGATATGGAGCCGGGAAAATAGGGTTAAATTTGGAAAAAATGCAAAAATCCACAAATGACGTTAGTTTTTGCTTAATAACCTACTTTTAGTGCGTTTTAGAGACAAAAGCACTTTCAACATTTTGTAGAGCAGAAAGTTCTCTACAACATGCAGTATTCAGGTTTGTAAATTGTCCAAATAGGGGGTAAGATATGGAGCCGAGAAATAGGGTTAAATTTGGAAAAAAAATGTAAAAATCCACAAATGACGTTAGTTTTTGCTTAATAACTTACTTTTAGTGCGTTTTACAGACAAAAGAACTCTCAACATTTTGTAGAGCAGAAAATTCTCTACAACATGCAGTATTCATATTTGTAAATTGTCCAAATAGGGGGTAAGATATGGAGCCGGGAAAATAGGGTAAAATTTGCAAAAATCCACTAAAGACATTAGCTTTTGCTTAATAACCTACTTTTAGTGCGTTTTAGAGACAAAAACACTTTCAACATTTTGTAGAGCAGAAAGTTTTCTACAACATGCAGTATTCAGGTTTGTAAATTGTCCGAATAGGGGGTAAGATATGGAGCCGGGAAAATAGGGTTAAATTTGGAAAAAATGCAAAAATCCACAAATGACGTTAGTTTTTGCTTAATAACCTACTTTTAGTGCGTTTTAGAGACAAAAGCACTTTCAACATTTTGTAGAGCAGAAAGTTCTCTACAACATGCAGTATTCAGGTTTGTAAATTGTCCAAATAGGGGGTAAGATATAGAGCCGAGAAATAGGGTTAAATTTGGAAAAAAATGTAAAAATCCACAAATGACGTTAGTTTTTGCATTCATAACTTACTTTTAGTGCGTTTTACAGACAAAAGAACTCTCAACATTTTGTAGAGCAGAAAATTCTCTACAACATGCAGTATTCATATTTGTAAATTGTCCAAATAGGTGGTAAGATATGGAGCCGGGAAAATAGGGTAAAATTTGCAAAAATCCACTAAAGACATTAGCTTTTGCTTAATAACCTACTTTTAGTGCGTTTTAGAGACAAAAACACTTTCAACATTTTGTAGAGCAGAAAGTTTTCTACAACATGCAGTATTCAGGTTTGTAAATTGTCCAAATAGGGGGTAAGATATGGAGCCGAGAAATAGGGTTAAATTTGGAAAAAAAATGTAAAAATCCACAAATGACGTTAGTTTTTGTTTAATAACTTACTTTTAGTGCGTTTTAGAGACAAAAGAACTTTCAACATTTTGTAGAGCAGAAAATTCTCTACAACATGCAGTATTCATATTTGTAAATTGTCCAAATAGGGGGTAAGATATGGAGCCGGGAAAATAGGGTAAAATTTGCAAAAATCCACTAAAGACATTAGCTTTTGCTTAATAACCTACTTTGAATGCGTTTTACAGACAAAAGCACTTTTACCATTTTGTAGAGCATAACATTCTCTACAACATGCAGTATTCATGTTTGTAAATTGTCCAAATAGGGGGTAAGATATGGTGCCGGGAATATAGGGTTAAATTTGGAAAAAATGTAAAAATCCACAAATGACGTTAGTTTTTGCTTAATAACCTACTTTTAGTGCGTTTTAGAGACAAAAACACTTTCAACATTTTGTAGAGCAGAAAGTTTTCTACAACATGCAGTATTCAGGTTTGTAAATTGTCCAAATAGGGGTTAAGATATGGAGCCGAGAAATAGGGTTAAATTTGGAAAAAAAATGTAAAAATCCACAAATGACGTTAGTTTTTGCTTAATAACTTACTTTTAGTGCGTTTTACAGACAAAAGAACTCTCAACATTTTGTAGAGCAGAAAATTCTCTACAACATGCAGTATTCATATTTGTAAATTGTCCAAATAGGGGGTAAGATATGGAGCCGGGAAAATAGGGTAAAATTTGCAAAAATCCACTAAAGACATTAGCTTTTGCTTAATAACCTACTTTTAGTGCGTTTTAGAGACAAAAACACTTTCAACATTTTGTAGAGCAGAAAGTTTTCTACAACATGCAGTATTCAGGTTTGTAAATTGTCCAAATAGGGGGTAAGATATGGAGCCGAGAAATAGGGTTAAATTTGGAAAAAAAATGTAAAAATCCACAAATGACGTTAGTTTTTGCTTAATAACTTACTTTTAGTGCGTTTTAGAGACAAAAACACTTTCAACATTTTGTAGAGCAGAAAGTTCTCTACAACATGCAGTATTCAGGTTTGTAAATTGTCCAAATTGGGGGTAAGATATAGAGCCGAGAAATAGGGTTAAATTTGGAAAAAAATGTAAAAATCCACAAATGACGTTAGTTTTTGCTTCATAACTTACTTTTAGTGCGTTTTAGAGACAAAAGAACTTTCAACATTTTGTAGAGCAGAAAATTCTCTACAACATGCAGTATTCATATTTGTAAATTGTCCAAATAGGGGGTAAGATATGGAGCCGGGAAAATAGGGTAAAATTTGCAAAAATCCACTAAAGACATTAGCTTTTGCTTAATAACCTACTTTGAATGCGTTTTACAGACAAAAGCACTTTTACCATTTTGTAGAGCATAACATTCTCTACACTATGCAGTATTCATGTTTGTAAATTGTCCAAATAGGGGGTAAGATATGGTGCCGGGAATATAGGGTTAAATTTGGAAAAAATGTAAAAATCCACAAATGACGTTAGTTTTTGCTTAATAACCTACTTTTAGTGCGTTTTAGAGACAAAAACACTTTCAACATTTTGTAGAGCAGAAAGTTTTCTACAACATGCAGTATTCAGGTTTGTAAATTGTCCAAATAGGGGGTAAGATATGGAGCCGAGAAATAGGGTTAAATTTGGAAAAAAAATGTAAAAATCCACAAATGACGTTAGTTTTTGCTTAATAACTTACTTTTAGTGCGTTTTAGAGACAAAAACACTTTCAACATTTTGTAGAGCAGAAAGTTCTCTACAACATGCAGTATTCAGGTTTGTAAATTGTCCAAATTGGGGGTAAGATATAGAGCCGAGAAATAGGGTTAAATTTGGAAAAAAATGTAAAAATCCACAAATGACGTTAGTTTTTGCTTCATAACTTACTTTTAGTGCGTTTTAGAGACAAAAGAACTTTCAACATTTTGTAGAGCAGAAAATTCTCTACAACATGCAGTATTCATATTTGTAAATTGTCCAAATAGGGGGTAAGATATGGAGCCGGGAAAATAGGGTAAAATTTGCAAAAATCCACTAAAGACATTAGCTTTTGCTTAATAACCTACTTTGAATGCGTTTTACAGACAAAAGCACTTTTACCATTTTGTAGAGCATAACATTCTCTACAACATGCAGTATTCATGTTTGTAAATTGTCCAAATAGGGGGTAAGATATGGTGCCGGGAATATAGGGTTAAATTTGGAAAAAATGTAAAAATCCACAAATGACGTTAGTTTTTGCTTAATAACCTACTTTTAGTGCGTTTTAGAGACAAAAACACTTTCAACATTTTGTAGAGCAGAAAGTTTTCTACAACATGCAGTATTCAGGTTTGTAAATTGTCCAAATAGGGGGTAAGATATGGAGCCGAGAAATAGGGTTAAATTTGGAAAAAAAATGTAAAAATCCACAAATGACGTTAGTTTTTGCTTAATAACTTACTTTTAGTGCGTTTTAGAGACAAAAGCACTTTCAACATTTTGTAGAGCAGAAAGTTCTCTACAACATGCAGTATTCAGGTTTGTAAATTGTCCAAATTGGGGGTAAGATATAGAGCCGAGAAATAGGGTTAAATTTGGAAAAAAATGTAAAAATCCACAAATGACGTTAGTTTTTGCTTCATAACTTACTTTTAGTGCGTTTTAGAGACAAAAGAACTTTCAACATTTTGTAGAGCATAAAATTCTCTACAACATGCAGTATTCATATTTGTAAATTGTCCAAATAGAGGGTAAGCTACGGAGCCAGGAAAATAGTGTTAAATTTGCAAAAATCCACTAAAGACATTAGCTTTTGCTTAATAACCTACTTTGAATGCGTTTTACAGACAAAAGCACTTTTACCATTTTGTAGAGCATAACATTCTCTACAACATACAGTATTCATGTTTGCAAATTGTCCAAATAGGGGGTAAGCTACGGAGCCAGGAAAATAGTGTTAAATTTGGAAAAAATGTAAAAATCCACAAATGACGTTAGATTTTGCTAAATAACCTACTTTTAGTGCGTTTTAGAGACAAAAGCACTTTCAACATTTTGTAGAACAGAAAGTTTTCTACAACATGCAGTATTCTGGTTTGTAAATTGTCCAAATAGGGGGTAAGATATGGAGCCGAGAAATAGGGTTAAATTTGGAAAAAAAATGTAAAAATCCACAAATGACGTTAGTTTTTGCTTAATAACTTACTTTTAGTGCGTTTTAGAGACAAAAACACTTTCAACATTTTGTAGAGCAGAAAGTTCTCTACAACATGCAGTATTCAGGTTTGTAAATTGTCCAAATTGGGGGTAAGATATAGAGCCGAGAAATAGGGTTAAATTTGGAAAAAAATGTAAAAATCCACAAATGACGTTAGTTTTTGCTTCATAACTTACTTTTAGTGCGTTTTAGAGACAAAAGAACTTTCAACATTTTGTAGAGCAGAAAATTCTCTACAACATGCAGTATTCATATTTGTAAATTGTCCAAATAGGGGGTAAGATATGGAGCCGGGAAAATAGGGTAAAATTTGCAAAAATCCACTAAAGACATTAGCTTTTGCTTAATAACCTACTTTGAATGCGTTTTACAGACAAAAGCACTTTTAACATTTTGTAGAGCATAACATTCTCTACAACATGCAGTATTCATGTTTGTAAATTGTCCAAATAGGGGGTAAGATATGGTGCCGGGAATATAGGGTTAAATTTGGAAAAAATGTAAAAATCCACAAATGACGTTAGTTTTTGCTTAATAACCTACTTTTAGTGCGTTTTAGAGACAAAAACACTTTCAACATTTTGTAGAGCAGAAAGTTTTCTACAACATGCAGTATTCAGGTTTGTAAATTGTCCAAATAGGGGGTAAGATATGGAGCCGAGAAATAGGGTTAAATTTGGAAAAAAAATGTAAAAATCCACAAATGACGTTAGTTTTTGCTTAATAACTTACTTTTAGTGCGTTTTAGAGACAAAAGCACTTTCAACATTTTGTAGAGCAGAAAGTTCTCTACAACATGCAGTATTCAGGTTTGTAAATTGTCCAAATTGGGGGTAAGATATAGAGCCGAGAAATAGGGTTAAATTTGGAAAAAAATGTAAAAATCCACAAATGACGTTAGTTTTTGCTTCATAACTTACTTTTAGTGCGTTTTAGAGACAAAAGAACTTTCAACATTTTGTAGAGCATAAAATTCTCTACAACATGCAGTATTCATATTTGTAAATTGTCCAAATAGAGGGTAAGCTACGGAGCCAGGAAAATAGTGTTAAATTTGCAAAAATCCACTAAAGACATTAGCTTTTGCTTAATAACCTACTTTGAATGCGTTTTACAGACAAAAGCACTTTTACCATTTTGTAGAGCATAACATTCTCTACAACATACAGTATTCATGTTTGCAAATTGTCCAAATAGGGGGTAAGCTACGGAGCCAGGAAAATAGTGTTAAATTTGGAAAAAATGTAAAAATCCACAAATGACGTTAGATTTTGCTAAATAACCTACTTTTAGTGCGTTTTAGAGACAAAAGCACTTTCAACATTTTGTAGAACAGAAAGTTTTCTACAACATGCAGTATTCTGGTTTGTAAATTGTCCAAATAGGGGGTAAGATATGGAGCCGAGAAATAGGGTTAAATTTGGAAAAAAAATGTAAAAATCCACAAATGACGTTAGTTTTCGCTTAATAACTTACTTTTAGTGCGTCTTAGAGACAAAAGCACTTTCATCATTTTGTAGAGCAGAAAATTCTCTACAACATGCAGTATTCATATTTGTAAATTGTCCAAATAGGGGGTAAGATATGGTGCCGGGAATATAGGGTTATATTTAGAAAAAAATGTAAAAATCCACAAATGACGTTAGTTTTTGCTTAATAACCTACTTTTAGTGCGTTTTAGAGACAAAAACACTTTCAACATTTTGTAGAGCAAAAAGTTTTCTACAACATGCAGTATTCAGGTTTGTAAATTGTCCAAATAGGGGGTAAGATATGGAGCCGAGAAATAGGGTTAAATTTGGAAAAAAAATGTAAAAATCCACAAATGACGTTAGTTTTTGCTTAATAACTTACTTTTAGTGCGTTTTAGAGACAAAAGCACTTTCAACATTTTGTAGAGCAAAAAATGCTCTACAACATGCAGTATTCATATTTGTAAATTGTCCAAATAGGGGGTAAGATATGGTGCCGGGAATATAGGGTTAAATTTGGAAAAAATGTAAAAATCCACAAATGACGTTAGTTTTTGCTTAATAACCCTCCTTTAGTGCGTTTTAGAGACAAAAGCACTTTCAACATTTTGTAGAGCAGAAAGTTCTCTACAACATGCAGTATTCAGGTTTGTAAATTGTCCAAATAGGGGGTAAGATATAGAGCCGAGAAATAGGGTTAAATTTGGAAAAAAATGTAAAAATCCACAAATGACGTTAGTTTTTGCTTCATAACTTACTTTTAGTGCTTTTTACAGACAAAAGAACTCTCAACATTTTGTAGAGCAGAAAATTCTCTACAACATGCAGTATTCATATTTGTAAATTGTCCAAATAGGGGGTAAGATATCGAGCCGGGAAAATAGGGTAAAATTTGCAAAAATCCACTAAAGACATTAGCTTTTGCTTAATAACCTACTTTGAATGCGTTTTACAGACAAAAGCACTTTTACCATTTTGTAGAGCATAACATTCTCTACAACATGCAGTATTCATGTTTGTAAATTGTCCAAATAGGGGGTAAGATATGGAGCCGGGAAAATAGGGTAAAATTTGCAAAAATCCACTAAAGACATTAGCTTTTGCTTAATAAGCTACTTTTAGTGCGTTTTAGAGACAAAAACACTTTCAACATTTTGTAGAGCAGAAAGTTTTCTACAACATGCAGTATTCATATTTGTAAATTGTCCAAATAGGGGGTAAGATATGGAGCCGGGAAAATAGGGTAAAATTTGCAAAAATCCACTAAAGACATTAGCTTTTGCTTAATAACCTACTTTGAATGCGTTTTACAGACAAAAGCACTTTTACCATTTTGTAGAGCATAACATTCTCTACAACATGCAGTATTCATGTTTGTAAATTGTCCAAATAGGGGGTAAGATATGGTGCCGGGAATATAGGGTTAAATTTGGAAAAAATGTAAAAATCCACAAATGACGTTAGTTTTTGCTTAATAACCTACTTTTAGTGCGTTTTAGAGACAAAAACACTTTCAACATTTTGTAGAGCAGAAAGTTTTCTACAACATGCAGTATTCAGGTTTGTAAATTGTCCAAATAGGGGGTAAGATATGGAGCCGAGAAATAGGGTTAAATTTGGAAAAAAAATGTAAAAATCCACAAATGACGTTAGTTTTTGCTTAATAACTTACTTTTAGTGCGTTTTAGAGACAAAAGCACTTTCAACATTTTGTAGAGCAGAAAGTTCTCTACAACATGCAGTATTCAGGTTTGTAAATTGTCCAAATTGGGGGTAAGATATAGAGCCGAGAAATAGGGTTAAATTTGGAAAAAAATGTAAAAATCCACAAATGACGTTAGTTTTTGCTTCATAACTTACTTTTAGTGCGTTTTAGAGACAAAAGAACTTTCAACATTTTGTAGAGCATAAAATTCTCTACAACATGCAGTATTCATATTTGTAAATTGTCCAAATAGAGGGTAAGCTACGGAGCCAGGAAAATAGTGTTAAATTTGCAAAAATCCACTAAAGACATTAGCTTTTGCTTAATAACCTACTTTGAATGCGTTTTACAGACAAAAGCACTTTTACCATTTTGTAGAGCATAACATTCTCTACAACATACAGTATTCATGTTTGCAAATTGTCCAAATAGGGGGTAAGCTACGGAGCCAGGAAAATAGTGTTAAATTTGGAAAAAATGTAAAAATCCACAAATGACGTTAGATTTTGCTAAATAACCTACTTTTAGTGCGTTTTAGAGACAAAAGCACTTTCAACATTTTGTAGAACAGAAAGTTTTCTACAACATGCAGTATTCTGGTTTGTAAATTGTCCAAATAGGGGGTAAGATATGGAGCCGAGAAATAGGGTTAAATTTGGAAAAAAAATGTAAAAATCCACAAATGACGTTAGTTTTCGCTTAATAACTTACTTTTAGTGCGTCTTAGAGACAAAAGCACTTTCATCATTTTGTAGAGCAGAAAATTCTCTACAACATGCAGTATTCATATTTGTAAATTGTCCAAATAGGGGGTAAGATATGGTGCCGGGAATATAGGGTTATATTTAGAAAAAAATGTAAAAATCCACAAATGACGTTAGTTTTTGCTTAATAACCTACTTTTAGTGCGTTTTAGAGACAAAAACACTTTCAACATTTTGTAGAGCAAAAAGTTTTCTACAACATGCAGTATTCAGGTTTGTAAATTGTCCAAATAGGGGGTAAGATATGGAGCCGAGAAATAGGGTTAAATTTGGAAAAAAAATGTAAAAATCCACAAATGACGTTAGTTTTTGCTTAATAACTTACTTTTAGTGCGTTTTAGAGACAAAAGCACTTTCAACATTTTGTAGAGCAAAAAATGCTCTACAACATGCAGTATTCATATTTGTAAATTGTCCAAATAGGGGGTAAGATATGGTGCCGGGAATATAGGGTTAAATTTGGAAAAAATGTAAAAATCCACAAATGACGTTAGTTTTTGCTTAATAACCCTCCTTTAGTGCGTTTTAGAGACAAAAGCACTTTCAACATTTTGTAGAGCAGAAAGTTCTCTACAACATGCAGTATTCAGGTTTGTAAATTGTCCAAATAGGGGGTAAGATATAGAGCCGAGAAATAGGGTTAAATTTGGAAAAAAATGTAAAAATCCACAAATGACGTTAGTTTTTGCTTCATAACTTACTTTTAGTGCTTTTTACAGACAAAAGAACTCTCAACATTTTGTAGAGCAGAAAATTCTCTACAACATGCAGTATTCATATTTGTAAATTGTCCAAATAGGGGGTAAGATATCGAGCCGGGAAAATAGGGTAAAATTTGCAAAAATCCACTAAAGACATTAGCTTTTGCTTAATAACCTACTTTGAATGCGTTTTACAGACAAAAGCACTTTTACCATTTTGTAGAGCATAACATTCTCTACAACATGCAGTATTCATGTTTGTAAATTGTCCAAATAGGGGGTAAGATATGGAGCCGGGAAAATAGGGTAAAATTTGCAAAAATCCACTAAAGACATTAGCTTTTGCTTAATAAGCTACTTTTAGTGCGTTTTAGAGACAAAAACACTTTCAACATTTTGTAGAGCAGAAAGTTTTCTACAACATGCAGTATTCAGGTTTGTAAATTGTCCAAATAGGGGGTAAGATATGGAGCCGGGAAAATAGGGTAAAATTTGCAAAAATCCACTAAAGACATTAGCTTTTGCTTAATAAGCTACTTTTAGTGCGTTTTAGAGACAAAAACACTTTCAACATTTTGTAGAGCAGAAAGTTTTCTACAACATGCAGTATTCAGGTTTGTAAATTGTCCAAATAGGGGGTAAGATATGGAGCCGAGAAATAGGGTTAAATTTGGAAAAAAAAATGTAAAAATCCACAAATGACGTTAGTTTTTGCTTAATAACCTACTTTTAGTGCGTATTAGAGACAAAAGCACTTTCAACATTTTGTAGAGCAGAAAGTTCTCTACAACATGCAGTATTCAGGTTTGTAAATTGTCCAAATAGGGGGTAAGATATGGTGCCGGGAATGTAGGGTTAAATTTGGAAAAAAATGTAAAAATCCACAAATGACGTTAGTTTTTGCTTAATAACCTACTTTTAGTGCGTTTTAGAGACAAAAACACTTTCAACATTTTGTAGAGCAAAAAGTTTTCTACAACATGCAGTATTCAGGTTTGTAAATTGTCCAAATAGGGGGTAAGATATGGAGCCGGGAATATAGGGTTAAATTTGGAAAAAAATGTAAAAATCCACAAATGACGTTAGTTTTTGCTTAATAACCTACTTTTAGTGCGTTTTAGAGACAAAAACACTTTCAACATTTTGTAGAGCAAAAAGTTTTCTACAACATGCAGTATTCAGGTTTGTAAATTGTCCAAATAGGGGGTAAGATATGGAGCCGAGAAATAGGGTTAAATTTGGAAAAAAAATGTAAAAATCCACAAATGACGTTAGTTTTTGCTTAATAACCTACTTTTAGTGCGTTTTAGAGACAAAAGCACTTTCAACATTTTGTAGAGCAGAAAGTTCTCTACAACATGCAGTATTCAGGTTTGTAAATTGTCCAAATAGGGGGTAAGATATGGAGCCGGGAAAATAGGGTTAAATTTGGAAAAAATGCAAAAATCCACAAATGACGTTAGTTTTTGCTTAATAACCTACTTTTAGTGCGTTTTAGAGACAAAAGCACTTTCAACATTTTGTAGAGCAGAAAGTTCTCTACAACATGCAGTATTCAGGTTTGTAAATTGTCCAAATAGGGGGTAAGATATAGAGCCGAGAAATAGGGTTAAATTTGGAAAAAAATGTAAAAATCCACAAATGACGTTAGTTTTTGCTTCATAACTTACTTTTAGTGCGTTTTACAGACAAAAACACTTTCAACATTTTGTAGAGCAGAAAGTTCTCTACAACATGCAGTATTCAGGTTTGTAAATTGTCCAAATAGGGGGTAAGATATAGAGCCGAGAAATAGGGTTAAATTTGGAAAAAAATGTAAAAATCCACAAATGACGTTAGTTTTTGCTTCATAACTTACTTTTAGTGCTTTTTACAGACAAAAGAACTGTCAACATTTTGTAGAGCAGAAAATTCTCTACAACATGCAGTATTCATATTTGTAAATTGTCCAAATAGGGGGTAAGATATGGAGCCGGGAAAATAGGGTAAAATTTGCAAAAATCCACTAAAGACATTAGTTTTTGCTTAATAACCTACTTTTAGTGCGTTTTAGAGACAAAAGCACTTTCAACATTTTGTAGAGCAGAAAGTTCTCTACAACATGCAGTATTCAGGTTTGTAAATTGTCCAAATAGGGGGTAAGATATGGTGCCGGGAATATAGGGTTAAATTTGGAAAAAAATGTAAAAATCCACAAATGACGTTAGTTTTTGCTTAATAACCTACTTTTAGTGCGTTTTAGAGACAAAAACACTTTCAACATTTTGTAGAGCAGAAAGTTCTCTACAACATGCAGTATTCAGGTTTGTAAATTGTCCAAATAGGGGGTAAGATATAGAGCCGAGAAATAGGGTTAAATTTGGAAAAAAATGTAAAAATCCACAAATGACGTTAGTTTTTGCTTCATAACTTACTTTTAGTGCTTTTTACAGACAAAAGAACTCTCAACATTTTGTAGAGCAGAAAATTCTCTACAACATGCAGTATTCATATTTGTAAATTGTCCAAATAGGGGGTAAGATATGGAGCCGGGAAAATAGGGTAAAATTTGCAAAAATCCACTAAAGACATTAGCTTTTGCTTAATAACCTACTTTGAATGCGTTTTACAGACAAAAGCACTTTTACCATTTTGTAGAGCATAACATTCTCTACAACATGCAGTATTCATGTTTGTAAATTGTCCAAATAGGGGGTAAGATATGGAGCCGGGAAAATAGGGTAAAATTTGCAAAAATCCACTAAAGACATTAGCTTTTGCTTAATAAGCTACTTTTAGTGCGTTTTAGAGACAAAAACACTTTCAACATTTTGTAGAGCAGAAAGTTTTCTACAACATGCAGTATTCAGGTTTGTAAATTGTCCAAATAGGGGGTAAGATATGGAGCCGGGAAAATAGGGTAAAATTTGCAAAAATCCACTAAAGACATTAGCTTTTGCTTAATAAGCTACTTTTAGTGCGTTTTAGAGACAAAAACACTTTCAACATTTTGTAGAGCAGAAAGTTTTCTACAACATGCAGTATTCAGGTTTGTAAATTGTCCAAATAGGGGGTAAGATATGGAGCCGAGAAATAGGGTTAAATTTGGAAAAAAAAATGTAAAAATCCACAAATGACGTTAGTTTTTGCTTAATAACCTACTTTTAGTGCGTATTAGAGACAAAAGCACTTTCAACATTTTGTAGAGCAGAAAGTTCTCTACAACATGCAGTATTCAGGTTTGTAAATTGTCCAAATAGGGGGTAAGATATGGTGCCGGGAATATAGGGTTAAATTTGGAAAAAAATGTAAAAATCCACAAATGACGTTAGTTTTTGCTTAATAACCTACTTTTAGTGCGTTTTAGAGACAAAAACACTTTCAACATTTTGTAGAGCAAAAAGTTTTCTACAACATGCAGTATTCAGGTTTGTAAATTGTCCAAATAGGGGGTAAGATATGGAGCCGGGAATATAGGGTTAAATTTGGAAAAAAATGTAAAAATCCACAAATGACGTTAGTTTTTGCTTAATAACCTACTTTTAGTGCGTTTTAGAGACAAAAACACTTTCAACATTTTGTAGAGCAAAAAGTTTTCTACAACATGCAGTATTCAGGTTTGTAAATTGTCCAAATAGGGGGTAAGATATGGAGCCGGGAAAATAGGGTAAAATTTGCAAAAATCCACTAAAGACATTAGTTTTTGCTTAATAACCTACTTTTAGTGCGTTTTAGAGACAAAAGCACTTTCAACATTTTGTAGAGCAGAAAGTTCTCTACAACATGCAGTATTCAGGTTTGTAAATTGTCCAAATAGGGGGTAAGATATGGTGCCGGGAATATAGGGTTAAATTTGGAAAAAAATGTAAAAATCCACAAATGACGTTAGTTTTTGCTTAATAACCTACTTTTAGTGCGTTTTAGAGACAAAAACACTTTCAACATTTTGTAGAGCAAAAAGTTTTCTACAACATGCAGTATTCAGGTTTGTAAATTGTCCAAATAGGGGGTAAGATATAGAGCCGAGAAATAGGGTTAAATTTGGAAAAAAATGTAAAAATCCACAAATGACGTTAGTTTTTGCTTCATAACTTACTTTTAGTGCGTTTTACAGACAAAAGAACTCTCAACATTTTGTAGAGCAGAAAATTCTCTACAACATGCAGTATTCATATTTGTAAATTGTCCAAATAGGGGGTAAGATATGGAGCCGGGAAAATAGGGTAAAATTTGCAAAAATCCACTAAAGACATTAGTTTTTGCTTAATAACCTACTTTTAGTGCGTTTTAGAGACAAAAGCACTTTCAACATTTTGTAGAGCAGAAAGTTCTCTACAACATGCAGTATTCAGGTTTGTAAATTGTCCAAATAGGGGGTAAGATATGGTGCCGGGAATATAGGGTTAAATTTGGAAAAAAATGTAAAAATCCACAAATGACGTTAGTTTTTGCTTAATAACCTACTTTTAGTGCGTTTTAGAGACAAAAACACTTTCAACATTTTGTAGAGCAAAAAGTTTTCTACAACATGCAGTATTCAGGTTTGTAAATTGTCCAAATAGGGGGTAAGATATGGAGCCGAGAAATAGGGTTAAATTTGGAAAAAAATGTAAAAATCCACAAATGACGTTAGTTTTTGCTTAATAACCTACTTTTAGTGCGTTTTAGAGACAAAAACACTTTCAACATTTTGTAGAGCAGAAAATTTTCTACAACATGCAGTATTCAGGTTTGTAAATTGTCCAAATAGGGGGTAAGATATGGAGCCGGGAAAATAGGGTTAAATTTGGAAAAAATGCAAAAATCCACAAATGACGTTAGTTTTTGCTTAATAACCTACTTTTAGTGCGTTTTAGAGACAAAAGAACTTTCAACATTTTGTAGAGGAGAAAATTCTCTACAACATGCAGTATTCATATTTGTAAATTGTCCAAATAGGGGGTAAGATATGGAGCCGGGAAAATAGGGTTAAATTTGGAAAAAATGCAAAAATCCAAAAATGACGTTAGTTTTTGCTTAATAACCTACTTTTAGTGCGTTTTAGAGACAAAAGCACTTTCAACATTTTGTAGAGCCGAAAGATGCAGTATTCAGGTTTGTAAATTGTCCAAATAGGGGGTAAGATATAGAGCCGAGAAATAGGGTTAAATTTGGAAAAAAATGTAAAAATCCACAAATGACGTTAGTTTTTGCTTCATAACTTACTTTTAGTGCGTTTTACAGACAAAAGAACTCTCAACATTTTGTAGAGCAGAAAATTCTCTACAACATGCAGTATTCATATTTGTAAATTGTCCAAATAGGGGGTAAGATATGGAGCCGGGAATATAGGGTAAAATTTGCAAAAATCCACTAAAGACATTAGTTTTTGCTTAATAACCTACTTTTAGTGCGTTTTAGAGACAAAAACACTTTCAACATTTTGTAGAGCAGAAAGTTTTCTACAACATGCAGTATTCAGGTTTGTAAATTGTCCAAATAGGGGGTAAGATATGGAGCCGAGAAATAGGGTTAAATTTGGAAAAAAATGTAAAAATCCACAAATGACGTTAGTTTTTGCTTCATAACTTACTTTTAGTGCGTTTTACAGACAAAAGAACTCTCAACATTTTGTAGAGGAGAAAGTTTTCTACAATATGCAGTATTCATATTTGTAAATTGTCCAAATAGGGGGTAAGATATGGAGCCGGGAAAATAGGGTAAAATTTGCAAAAATCCACTAAAGACATTAGCTTTTGCTTAATAACCTACTTTGAATGCGTTTTACAGACAAAAGCACTTTTACCATTTTGTAGAGCATAACATTCTCTACAACATGCAGTATTCATGTTTGTAAATTGTCCAAATAGGGGGTAAGCTACGGAGCCAGGAAAATAGTGTTAGATTTGGAAAAAATGTAAAAATCCACAAATGACGTTAGTTTTTGCTTAATAACCTACTTTTAGTGCGTTTTAGAGACAAAAGCACTTTCAACATTTTGTAGAGCAGAAAGTTCTCTACAACATGCAGTATTCAGGTTTGTAAATTGTCCAAATAGGGGGTAAGATATGGAGCCGGGAAAATAGGGTTAAATTTGGAAAAAATGCAAAAATCCACAAATGACGTTAGTTTTTGCTTAATAACCTACTTTTAGTGCGTTTTAGAGACAAAAGCACTTTCAACATTTTGTAGAGCAGAAAGTTCTCTACAACATGCAGTATTCAGGTTTGTAAATTGTCCAAATAGGGGGTAAGATATAGAGCCGAGAAATAGGGTTAAATTTGGAAAAAAATGTAAAAATCCACAAATGACGTTAGTTTTTGCTTCATAACTTACTTTTAGTGCGTTTTACAGACAAAAGAACTCTCAACATTTTGTAGAGCAGAAAATTCTCTACAACATGCAGTATTCATATTTGTAAATTGTCCAAATAGGGGGTAAGATATGGAGCCGGGAAAATAGGGTAAAATTTGCAAAAATCCACTAAAGACATTAGTTTTTGCTTAATAACCTACTTTTAGTGCGTTTTAGAGACAAAAGCACTTTCAACATTTTGTAGAGCAGAAAGTTCTCTACAACATGCAGTATTCAGGTTTGTAAATTGTCCAAATAGGGGGTAAGATATGGTGCCGGGAATATAGGGTTAAATTTGGAAAAAAATGTAAAAATCCACAAATGACGTTAGTTTTTGCTTAATAACCTACTTTTAGTGCGTTTTAGAGACAAAAACACTTTCAACATTTTGTAGAGCAGAAAGTTCTCTACAACATGCAGTATTCAGGTTTGTAAATTGTCCAAATAGGGGGTAAGATATAGAGCCGAGAAATAGGGTTAAATTTGGAAAAAAATGTAAAAATCCACAAATGACGTTAGTTTTTGCTTCATAACTTACTTTTAGTGCTTTTTACAGACAAAAGAACTCTCAACATTTTGTAGAGCAGAAAATTCTCTACAACATGCAGTATTCATATTTGTAAATTGTCCAAATAGGGGGTAAGATATGGAGCCGGGAAAATAGGGTAAAATTTGCAAAAATCCACTAAAGACATTAGCTTTTGCTTAATAACCTACTTTGAATGCGTTTTACAGACAAAAGCACTTTTACCATTTTGTAGAGCATAACATTCTCTACAACATGCAGTATTCATGTTTGTAAATTGTCCAAATAGGGGGTAAGATATGGAGCCGGGAAAATAGGGTAAAATTTGCAAAAATCCACTAAAGACATTAGTTTTTGCTTAATAACCTACTTTTAGTGCGTTTTAGAGACAAAAGCACTTTCAACATTTTGTAGAGCAGAAAGTTCTCTACAACATGCAGTATTCAGGTTTGTAAATTGTCCAAATAGGGGGTAAGATATGGTGCCGGGAATATAGGGTTAAATTTGGAAAAAAATGTAAAAATCCACAAATGACGTTAGTTTTTGCTTAATAACCTACTTTTAGTGCGTTTTAGAGACAAAAACACTTTCAACATTTTGTAGAGCAAAAAGTTTTCTACAACATGCAGTATTCAGGTTTGTAAATTGTCCAAATAGGGGGTAAGATATGGAGCCGGGAATATAGGGTTAAATTTGGAAAAAAATGTAAAAATCCACAAATGACGTTAGTTTTTGCTTAATAACCTACTTTTAGTGCGTTTTAGAGACAAAAACACTTTCAACATTTTGTAGAGCAAAAAGTTTTCTACAACATGCAGTATTCAGGTTTGTAAATTGTCCAAATAGGGGGTAAGATATGGAGCCGGGAAAATAGGGTAAAATTTGCAAAAATCCACTAAAGACATTAGTTTTTGCTTAATAACCTACTTTTAGTGCGTTTTAGAGACAAAAGCACTTTCAACATTTTGTAGAGCAGAAAGTTCTCTACAACATGCAGTATTCAGGTTTGTAAATTGTCCAAATAGGGGGTAAGATATGGTGCCGGGAATATAGGGTTAAATTTGGAAAAAAATGTAAAAATCCACAAATGACGTTAGTTTTTGCTTAATAACCTACTTTTAGTGCGTTTTAGAGACAAAAACACTTTCAACATTTTGTAGAGCAAAAAGTTTTCTACAACATGCAGTATTCAGGTTTGTAAATTGTCCAAATAGGGGGTAAGATATAGAGCCGAGAAATAGGGTTAAATTTGGAAAAAAATGTAAAAATCCACAAATGACGTTAGTTTTTGCTTCATAACTTACTTTTAGTGCGTTTTACAGACAAAAGAACTCTCAACATTTTGTAGAGCAGAAAATTCTCTACAACATGCAGTATTCATATTTGTAAATTGTCCAAATAGGGGGTAAGATATGGAGCCGGGAAAATAGGGTAAAATTTGCAAAAATCCACTAAAGACATTAGTTTTTGCTTAATAACCTACTTTTAGTGCGTTTTAGAGACAAAAGCACTTTCAACATTTTGTAGAGCAGAAAGTTCTCTACAACATGCAGTATTCAGGTTTGTAAATTGTCCAAATAGGGGGTAAGATATGGTGCCGGGAATATAGGGTTAAATTTGGAAAAAAATGTAAAAATCCACAAATGACGTTAGTTTTTGCTTAATAACCTACTTTTAGTGCGTTTTAGAGACAAAAACACTTTCAACATTTTGTAGAGCAAAAAGTTTTCTACAACATGCAGTATTCAGGTTTGTAAATTGTCCAAATAGGGGGTAAGATATGGAGCCGAGAAATAGGGTTAAATTTGGAAAAAAATGTAAAAATCCACAAATGACGTTAGTTTTTGCTTAATAACCTACTTTTAGTGCGTTTTAGAGACAAAAACACTTTCAACATTTTGTAGAGCAGAAAATTTTCTACAACATGCAGTATTCAGGTTTGTAAATTGTCCAAATAGGGGGTAAGATATGGAGCCGGGAAAATAGGGTTAAATTTGGAAAAAATGCAAAAATCCACAAATGACGTTAGTTTTTGCTTAATAACCTACTTTTAGTGCGTTTTAGAGACAAAAGAACTTTCAACATTTTGTAGAGGAGAAAATTCTCTACAACATGCAGTATTCATATTTGTAAATTGTCCAAATAGGGGGTAAGATATGGAGCCGGGAAAATAGGGTTAAATTTGGAAAAAATGCAAAAATCCAAAAATGACGTTAGTTTTTGCTTAATAACCTACTTTTAGTGCGTTTTAGAGACAAAAGCACTTTCAACATTTTGTAGAGCCGAAAGATGCAGTATTCAGGTTTGTAAATTGTCCAAATAGGGGGTAAGATATAGAGCCGAGAAATAGGGTTAAATTTGGAAAAAAATGTAAAAATCCACAAATGACGTTAGTTTTTGCTTCATAACTTACTTTTAGTGCGTTTTACAGACAAAAGAACTCTCAACATTTTGTAGAGCAGAAAATTCTCTACAACATGCAGTATTCATATTTGTAAATTGTCCAAATAGGGGGTAAGATATGGAGCCGGGAATATAGGGTAAAATTTGCAAAAATCCACTAAAGACATTAGTTTTTGCTTAATAACCTACTTTTAGTGCGTTTTAGAGACAAAAACACTTTCAACATTTTGTAGAGCAGAAAGTTTTCTACAACATGCAGTATTCAGGTTTGTAAATTGTCCAAATAGGGGGTAAGATATGGAGCCGAGAAATAGGGTTAAATTTGGAAAAAAATGTAAAAATCCACAAATGACGTTAGTTTTTGCTTCATAACTTACTTTTAGTGCGTTTTACAGACAAAAGAACTCTCAACATTTTGTAGAGGAGAAAGTTTTCTACAATATGCAGTATTCATATTTGTAAATTGTCCAAATAGGGGGTAAGATATGGAGCCGGGAAAATAGGGTAAAATTTGCAAAAATCCACTAAAGACATTAGCTTTTGCTTAATAACCTACTTTGAATGCGTTTTACAGACAAAAGCACTTTTACCATTTTGTAGAGCATAACATTCTCTACAACATGCAGTATTCATGTTTGTAAATTGTCCAAATAGGGGGTAAGCTACGGAGCCAGGAAAATAGTGTTAGATTTGGAAAAAATGTAAAAATCCACAAATGACGTTAGTTTTTGCTTAATAACCTACTTTTAGTGCGTTTTAGAGACAAAAGCACTTTCAACATTTTGTAGAGCAGAAAGTTCTCTACAACATGCAGTATTCAGGTTTGTAAATTGTCCAAATAGGGGGTAAGATATGGAGCCGGGAAAATAGGGTTAAATTTGGAAAAAATGCAAAAATCCACAAATGACGTTAGTTTTTGCTTAATAACCTACTTTTAGTGCGTTTTAGAGACAAAAGCACTTTCAACATTTTGTAGAGCAGAAAGTTCTCTACAACATGCAGTATTCAGGTTTGTAAATTGTCCAAATAGGGGGTAAGATATAGAGCCGAGAAATAGGGTTAAATTTGGAAAAAAATGTAAAAATCCACAAATGACGTTAGTTTTTGCTTCATAACTTACTTTTAGTGCGTTTTACAGACAAAAGAACTCTCAACATTTTGTAGAGCAGAAAATTCTCTACAACATGCAGTATTCATATTTGTAAATTGTCCAAATAGGGGGTAAGATATGGAGCCGGGAAAATAGGGTAAAATTTGCAAAAATCCACTAAAGACATTAGTTTTTGCTTAATAACCTACTTTTAGTGCGTTTTAGAGACAAAAGCACTTTCAACATTTTGTAGAGCAGAAAGTTCTCTACAACATGCAGTATTCAGGTTTGTAAATTGTCCAAATAGGGGGTAAGATATGGTGCCGGGAATATAGGGTTAAATTTGGAAAAAAATGTAAAAATCCACAAATGACGTTAGTTTTTGCTTAATAACCTACTTTTAGTGCGTTTTAGAGACAAAAACACTTTCAACATTTTGTAGAGCAGAAAGTTCTCTACAACATGCAGTATTCAGGTTTGTAAATTGTCCAAATAGGGGGTAAGATATAGAGCCGAGAAATAGGGTTAAATTTGGAAAAAAATGTAAAAATCCACAAATGACGTTAGTTTTTGCTTCATAACTTACTTTTAGTGCTTTTTACAGACAAAAGAACTCTCAACATTTTGTAGAGCAGAAAATTCTCTACAACATGCAGTATTCATATTTGTAAATTGTCCAAATAGGGGGTAAGATATGGAGCCGGGAAAATAGGGTAAAATTTGCAAAAATCCACTAAAGACATTAGCTTTTGCTTAATAACCTACTTTGAATGCGTTTTACAGACAAAAGCACTTTTACCATTTTGTAGAGCATAACATTCTCTACAACATGCAGTATTCATGTTTGTAAATTGTCCAAATAGGGGGTAAGATATGGAGCCGGGAAAATAGGGTAAAATTTGCAAAAATCCACTAAAGACATTAGTTTTTGCTTAATAACCTACTTTTAGTGCGTTTTAGAGACAAAAGCACTTTCAACATTTTGTAGAGCAGAAAGTTCTCTACAACATGCAGTATTCAGGTTTGTAAATTGTCCAAATAGGGGGTAAGATATGGTGCCGGGAATATAGGGTTAAATTTGGAAAAAAATGTAAAAATCCACAAATGACGTTAGTTTTTGCTTAATAACCTACTTTTAGTGCGTTTTAGAGACAAAAACACTTTCAACATTTTGTAGAGCAAAAAGTTTTCTACAACATGCAGTATTCAGGTTTGTAAATTGTCCAAATAGGGGGTAAGATATGGAGCCGAGAAATAGGGTTAAATTTGGAAAAAAAATGTAAAAATCCACAAATGACGTTAGTTTTTGCTTAATAACTTACTTTTAGTGCGTTTTAGAGACAAAAGCACTTTCAACATTTTATAGAGCAGAAAATTTTCTACAACATGCAGTATTCAGGTTTCTAAATTGTCCAAATAGGGGGTAAGATATGGAGCCGGGAAAATAGGGTTAAATTTGGAAAAAATGCAAAAATCCACAAATGACGTTAGTTTTTGCTTAATAACCTACTTTTAGTGCGTTTTAGAGACAAAAGAACTTTCAACATTTTGTAGAGCAGAAAATTCTCTACAACATGCAGTATTCATATTTGTAAATTGTCCAAATAGGGGGTAAGATATGGAGCCGGGAAAATAGGGTTAAATTTGGAAAAAATGCAAAAATCCAAAAATGACGTTAGTTTTTGCTTAATAACCTACTTTTAGTGCGTTTTAGAGACAAAAGCACTTTCAACATTTTGTAGAGCCGAAAGATGCAGTATTCAGGTTTGTAAATTGTCCAAATAGGGGGTAAGATATAGAGCCGAGAAATAGGGTTAAATTTGGAAAAAAATGTAAAAATCCACAAATGACGTTAGTTTTTGCTTCATAACTTACTTTTAGTGCGTTTTACAGACAAAAGAACTCTCAACATTTTGTAGAGCAGAAAATTCTCTACAACATGCAGTATTCATATTTGTAAATTGTCCAAATAGGGGGTAAGATATGGAGCCGGGAATATAGGGTAAAATTTGCAAAAATCCACTAAAGACATTAGTTTTTGCTTAATAACCTACTTTTAGTGCGTTTTAGAGACAAAAACACTTTCAACATTTTGTAGAGCAGAAAGTTTTCTACAACATGCAGTATTCAGGTTTGTAAATTGTCCAAATAGGGGGTAAGATATGGAGCCGAGAAATAGGGTTAAATTTGGAAAAAAATGTAAAAATCCACAAATGACGTTAGTTTTTGCTTCATAACTTACTTTTAGTGCGTTTTACAGACAAAAGAACTCTCAACATTTTGTAGAGGAGAAAGTTTTCTACAATATGCAGTATTCATATTTGTAAATTGTCCAAATAGGGGGTAAGATATGGAGCCGGGAAAATAGGGTAAAATTTGCAAAAATCCACTAAAGACATTAGCTTTTGCTTAATAACCTACTTTGAATGCGTTTTACAGACAAAAGCACTTTTACCATTTTGTAGAGCATAACATTCTCTACAACATGCAGTATTCATGTTTGTAAATTGTCCAAATAGGGGGTAAGCTACGGAGCCAGGAAAATAGTGTTAAATTTGGAAAAAATGTAAAAATCCACAAATGACGTTAGTTTTTGCTTAATAACCTACTTTTAGTGCGTTTCAGAGACAAAAGCACTTTCAACATTTTGTAGAGCAGAAAGTTTTCTACAACATGCAGTATTCAGGTTTGTAAATTGTCCAAATAGGGGGTAAGATATGGAGCCGAGAAATAGGGTTAAATTTGGAAAAAAATGTAAAAATCCACAAATGACGTTAGTTTTTGCTTCATAACTTACTTTTAGTGCGTTTTAGAGACAAAAGCACTTTCAACATTTTGTAGAGCAGAAAATTTTCTACAACATGCAGTATTCAGGTTTGTAAATTGCCCAAATTGGGGGTAAGATATAGAGCCGAGAAATAGGGTTAAATTTGGAAAAAAATGTAAAAATCCACAAATGACGTTAGTTTTTGCTTCATAACTTACTTTTAGTGCGTTTTAGAGACAAAAGGACTTTCAACATTTTGTAGAGCAGAAAATTCTCTACAACATGCAGTATTCATATTTGTAAATTGTCCAAATAGGGGGTAAGATATGGAGCCGGGAAAATAGGGTAAAATTTGCAAAAATCCACTAAAGACATTAGCTTTTGCTTAATAACCTACTTTGAATGCGTTTTACAGACAAAAGCACTTTTACCATTTTGTAGAGCATAACATTCTCTACAACATGCAGTATTCATGTTTGTAAATTGTCCAAATAGGGGGTAAGATATGGAGCCGGGAAAATAGGGTAAAATTTGCAAAAATCCACTAAAGACATTAGCTTTTGCTTAATAAGCTACTTTTAGTGCGTTTTAGAGACAAAAACACTTTCAACATTTTGTAGAGCAGAAAGTTTTCTACAACATGCAGTATTCAGGTTTGTAAATTGTCCAAATAGGGGGTAAGATATGGAGCCGGGAAAATAGGGTAAAATTTGCAAAAATCCACTAAAGACATTAGCTTTTGCTTAATAAGCTACTTTTAGTGCGTTTTAGAGACAAAAACACTTTCAACATTTTGTAGAGCAGAAAGTTTTCTACAACATGCAGTATTCAGGTTTGTAAATTGTCCAAATAGGGGGTAAGATATGGAGCCGAGAAATAGGGTTAAATTTGGAAAAAAAAATGTAAAAATCCACAAATGACGTTAGTTTTTGCTTAATAACCTACTTTTAGTGCGTATTAGAGACAAAAGCACTTTCAACATTTTGTAGAGCAGAAAGTTCTCTACAACATGCAGTATTCAGGTTTGTAAATTGTCCAAATAGGGGGTAAGATATGGTGCCGGGAATATAGGGTTAAATTTGGAAAAAAATGTAAAAATCCACAAATGACGTTAGTTTTTGCTTAATAACCTACTTTTAGTGCGTTTTAGAGACAAAAACACTTTCAACATTTTGTAGAGCAAAAAGTTTTCTACAACATGCAGTATTCAGGTTTGTAAATTGTCCAAATAGGGGGTAAGATATGGAGCCGGGAATATAGGGTTAAATTTGGAAAAAAATGTAAAAATCCACAAATGACGTTAGTTTTTGCTTAATAACCTACTTTTAGTGCGTTTTAGAGACAAAAACACTTTCAACATTTTGTAGAGCAAAAAGTTTTCTACAACATGCAGTATTCAGGTTTGTAAATTGTCCAAATAGGGGGTAAGATATGGAGCCGAGAAATAGGGTTAAATTTGGAAAAAAAATGTAAAAATCCACAAATGACGTTAGTTTTTGCTTAATAACCTACTTTTAGTGCGTTTTAGAGACAAAAGCACTTTCAACATTTTGTAGAGCAGAAAGTTCTCTACAACATGCAGTATTCAGGTTTGTAAATTGTCCAAATAGGGGGTAAGATATGGAGCCGGGAAAATAGGGTTAAATTTGGAAAAAATGCAAAAATCCACAAATGACGTTAGTTTTTGCTTAATAACCTACTTTTAGTGCGTTTTAGAGACAAAAGCACTTTCAACATTTTGTAGAGCAGAAAGTTCTCTACAACATGCAGTATTCAGGTTTGTAAATTGTCCAAATAGGGGGTAAGATATAGAGCCGAGAAATAGGGTTAAATTTGGAAAAAAATGTAAAAATCCACAAATGACGTTAGTTTTTGCTTCATAACTTACTTTTAGTGCGTTTTACAGACAAAAGAACTCTCAACATTTTGTAGAGCAGAAAATTCTCTACAACATGCAGTATTCATATTTGTAAATTGTCCAAATAGGGGGTAAGATATGGAGCCGGGAAAATAGGGTAAAATTTGCAAAAATCCACTAAAGACATTAGTTTTTGCTTAATAACCTACTTTTAGTGCGTTTTAGAGACAAAAGCACTTTCAACATTTTGTAGAGCAGAAAGTTCTCTACAACATGCAGTATTCAGGTTTGTAAATTGTCCAAATAGGGGGTAAGATATGGTGCCGGGAATATAGGGTTAAATTTGGAAAAAAATGTAAAAATCCACAAATGACGTTAGTTTTTGCTTAATAACCTACTTTTAGTGCGTTTTAGAGACAAAAACACTTTCAACATTTTGTAGAGCAAAAAGTTTTCTACAACATGCAGTATTCAGGTTTGTAAATTGTCCAAATAGGGGGTAAGATATGGAGCCGAGAAATAGGGTTAAATTTGGAAAAAAAATGTAAAAATCCACAAATGACGTTAGTTTTTGCTTAATAACTTACTTTTAGTGCGTTTTAGAGACAAAAGCACTTTCAACATTTTGTAGAGCAGAAAATTTTCTACAACATGCAGTATTCAGGTTTGTAAATTGTCCAAATAGGGGGTAAGATATGGAGCCGGGAAAATAGGGTTAAATTTGGAAAAAATGCAAAAATCCACAAATGACGTTAGTTTTTGCTTAATAACCTACTTTTAGTGCGTTTTAGAGACAAAAGAACTTTCAACATTTTGTAGAGCAGAAAATTCTCTACAACATGCAGTATTCATATTTGTAAATTGTCCAAATAGGGGGTAAGATATGGAGCCGGGAAAATAGGGTTAAATTTGGAAAAAATGCAAAAATCCAAAAATGACGTTAGTTTTTGCTTAATAACCTACTTTTAGTGCGTTTTAGAGACAAAAGCACTTTCAACATTTTGTAGAGCCGAAAGATGCAGTATTCAGGTTTGTAAATTGTCCAAATAGGGGGTAAGATATAGAGCCGAGAAATAGGGTTAAATTTGGAAAAAAATGTAAAAATCCACAAATGACGTTAGTTTTTGCTTCATAACTTACTTTTAGTGCGTTTTACAGACAAAAGAACTCTCAACATTTTGTAGAGCAGAAAATTCTCTACAACATGCAGTATTCATATTTGTAAATTGTCCAAATAGGGGGTAAGATATGGAGCCGGGAATATAGGGTAAAATTTGCAAAAATCCACTAAAGACATTAGTTTTTGCTTAATAACCTACTTTTAGTGCGTTTTAGAGACAAAAACACTTTCAACATTTTGTAGAGCAGAAAGTTTTCTACAACATGCAGTATTCAGGTTTGTAAATTGTCCAAATAGGGGGTAAGATATGGAGCCGAGAAATAGGGTTAAATTTGGAAAAAAATGTAAAAATCCACAAATGACGTTAGTTTTTGCTTCATAACTTACTTTTAGTGCGTTTTACAGACAAAAGAACTCTCAACATTTTGTAGAGGAGAAAGTTTTCTACAATATGCAGTATTCATATTTGTAAATTGTCCAAATAGGGGGTAAGATATGGAGCCGGGAAAATAGGGTAAAATTTGCAAAAATCCACTAAAGACATTAGCTTTTGCTTAATAACCTACTTTGAATGCGTTTTACAGACAAAAGCACTTTTACCATTTTGTAGAGCATAACATTCTCTACAACATGCAGTATTCATGTTTGTAAATTGTCCAAATAGGGGGTAAGCTACGGAGCCAGGAAAATAGTGTTAAATTTGGAAAAAATGTAAAAATCCACAAATGACGTTAGTTTTTGCTTAATAACCTACTTTTAGTGCGTTTCAGAGACAAAAGCACTTTCAACATTTTGTAGAGCAGAAAGTTTTCTACAACATGCAGTATTCAGGTTTGTAAATTGTCCAAATAGGGGGTAAGATATGGAGCCGAGAAATAGGGTTAAATTTGGAAAAAAATGTAAAAATCCACAAATGACGTTAGTTTTTGCTTCATAACTTACTTTTAGTGCGTTTTAGAGACAAAAGCACTTTCAACATTTTGTAGAGCAGAAAATTTTCTACAACATGCAGTATTCAGGTTTGTAAATTGCCCAAATTGGGGGTAAGATATAGAGCCGAGAAATAGGGTTAAATTTGGAAAAAAATGTAAAAATCCACAAATGACGTTAGTTTTTGCTTCATAACTTACTTTTAGTGCGTTTTAGAGACAAAAGGACTTTCAACATTTTGTAGAGCAGAAAATTCTCTACAACATGCAGTATTCATATTTGTAAATTGTCCAAATAGGGGGTAAGATATGGAGCCGGGAAAATAGGGTAAAATTTTCAAAAATCCACTAAAGACATTAGCTTTTGCTTAATAACCTACTTTGAACAATGCGTTTAGTTTTTGCTTAATAACTTACTTTTAGTGCGTTTTACAGACAAAAGCACTTTCACCATTTCGTAGAGCATAACATTCTCTACAACATGCAGTATTCATGTTTGTAAATTGTCCAAATAGGGGGTGAGCTACGGAGCCAGGAAAATAGTTTTAAATTTGGAAAAAATGTAAAAATCCACAAATGACGTTAGTTTTTGCTTAATAACCTACTTTTAGTGCGTTTTAGAGACAAAAGCACATTCAACATTTTGTAGAGCAGAAAGTTTTCTACAGCATGCAGTATTCAGGTTTGTAAATTGTCCAAATAGGGGGTAAGATATGGAGCCGAGAAATAGGGTTAAATTTGGAAAAAAAATGTAAAAATCCACAAATGACCTTAGTTTTCGCTTAATAACTTACTTTTAGTGCGTCTTAGAGACAAAAGAACTTTCAACATTTTGTAGAGCAGAAAATTCTCTACAACATGCAGTATACATATTTGTAAATTGTCCAAATAGGGGGTAAGATATGGTGCCGGGAATATAGAGTTATATTTGGAAAAAAATGTAAAAATCCACAAATGACGTTAGTTTTTGCTTAATAACCTACTTTTAGTGCGTTTTAGAGACAAAAACACTTTCAACATTTTGTAGAGCAGAATGTTTTCTACAACATGCAGTATTCAGGTTTGTAAATTGTCCAAATAGGGGGTAAGATATGGAGCCGAGAAATAGGGTTAAATTTGGAAAAAAAATGTAAAAATCCACAAATGACGTTAGTTTTTGCTTAATAACTTACTTTTAGTGCGTTTTAGAGACAAAAGCACTTTCAACATTTTGTAGAGCAGAAAATTCTCTACAACATGCAGTATTCATATTTGTAAATTGTCCAAATAGGAGGTAAGATATGGTGCCGGGAATATAGGGTTAAATTTGGAAAAAATGTAAAAATCCACAAATGACGTTAGTTTTTGCTTAATAACCTACTTTTAGTGCGTTTTAGAGACAAAAACACTTTCAACATTTTGTAGAGCAGAAAGTTCTCTACAACATGCAGTATTCAGGTTTGTAAATTGTCCAAATAGGGGGTAAGATATAGAGCCGAGAAATAGGGTTAAATTTGGAAAAAAATGTAAAAATCCACAAATGACGTTAGTTTTTGCTTCATAACTTACTTTTAGTGCATTTTAGAGACAAAAGAACTTTCAACATTTTGTAGAGAAGAAAATTCTCTACAACATGCTGTATTCAGGTTTGTAAATTGTCCAAATAGGGGGTAAGATATGGTGCCGGGAATATAGAGTTATATTTGGAAAAAAATGTAAAAATCCACAAATGACGTTAGTTTTTGATTAATAACCTACTTTTAGTGCGTTTTAGAGACAAAAACACTTTCAACATTTTGTAGAGAAGAAAATTCTCTACAACATGCTGTATTCAGGTTTGCAAATTGTCCAAATAGGGGGTAAGATATGGAGCCGGGAAATAGGGTAAAATTTGCAAAAATCCACTAAAGACATTAGTTTTTGCTTAATAACCTACTTTGAATGCGTTTTACAGACAAAAGCACTTTTACCATTTTGTAGAGCATAACATTCTCTACAACATGCAGTATTCATGTTTGTAAATTGTCCAAATAGGGGGTAAGCTACGGAGCCAGGAAAATAGTGTTAAATTTGGAAAAAATGTAAAAATCCACAAATGACGTTAGTTTTTGCTTAATAACCTACTTTTAGTGCGTTTTAGAGACAAAAGCACTTTCAACATTTTGTAGAGAAGAAAATTCTCTACAACATGCTGTATTCAGGTTTGTAAATTGTCCAAATAGGGGGTAAGATATGGAGCCGGGAAATAGGGTAAAATTTGCAAAAATCCACTAAAGACATTAGTTTTTGCTTAATAACCTACTTTGAATGCGTTTTACAGACAAAAGCACTTTTACCATTTTGTAGAGCATAACATTCTCTACAACATGCAGTATTCATGTTTGTAAATTGTCCAAATAGGGGGTAAGCTACGGAGCCAGGAAAATAGTGTTAAATTTGGAAAAAATGTAAAAATCCACAAATGACGTTAGTTTTTGCTTAATAACCTACTTTTAGTGCGTTTTAGAGACAAAAGCACTTTCAACATTTTGTAGAGCAGAAAGTTTTCTACAACATGCAGTATTCAGGTTTGTAAATTGTCGAAATAGGGGGTAAGATATGGAGTCGGGAAAATAGGGTTAAATTTGGAAAAAATGTAAAAATCCACAAATGACGTTAGTTTTTGCTTAATAACTTACTTTTAGTGCGTTTTAGAGACAAAAGAACGTTCAACATTTTGTAGAGCAGAAAGTTTTCTACAACATGCAGTATTCAGGTTTGTAAATTGTCTAAATAGGGGGTAAGATATGGAGCTGAGAAATAGGGTTAAATTTGGAAAAAAAATGTAAAAATCCACAAATGACGTTAGTTTTTGCTTAATAACTTACTTTTAGTGCGTTTTAGAGACAAAAGAACGTTCATCATTTTGTAGAGCAGAAAATTTTCTACAACATGCAGTATTCAGGTTTGTAAATTGTCCAGATTGGGGGTAAGATATAGAGCCGAGAAATAGGGTTAAATTTGGAAAAAAATGTAAAAATCCACAAATGACGTTAGTTTTTGCTTCATAACTTACTTTTAGTGCGTTTTAGAGACAAAAGAACGTTCAACATTTTGTAGAGGAGAAAGTTTTCTACAATATGCAGTATTCATATTTGTAAATTGTCCAAATAGGGGGTAAGATATGGAGCCGGGAAAATAGGGTAAAATTTGCAAAAATCCACTAAAGACATTAGCTTTTGCTTAATAACCTACTTTGAATGCGTTTTACAGACAAAAGCACTTTTACCATTTTGTAGAGCATAACATTCTCTACAACATGCAGTATTCATGTTTGTAAATTGTCCAAATAGGGGGTAAGCTACGGAGCCAGGAAAATAGTGTTAAATTTGGAAAAAATGTAAAAATCCACAAATTACGTTAGTTTTTGCTTAATAACCTACTTTTAGTGCGTTTCAGAGACAAAAGCACTTTCAACATTTTGTAGAGCAGAAAGTTTTCTACAACATGCAGTATTCAGGTTTGTAAATTGTCCAAATAGGGGGTAAGATATGGAGCCGAGAAATAGGGTTAAATTTGGAAAAAAATGTAAAAATCCACAAATGACGTTAGTTTTTGCTTCATAACTTACTTTTAGTGCGTTTTAGAGACAAAAGCACTTTCAACATTTTGTAGAGCAGAAAATTTTCTACAACATGCAGTATTCAGGTTTGTAAATTGCCCAAATTGGGGGTAAGATATAGAGCCGAGAAATAGGGTTAAATTTGGAAAAAAATGTAAAAATCCACAAATGACGTTAGTTTTTGCTTCATAACTTACTTTTAGTGCGTTTTAGAGAGAAAAGGACTTTCAACATTTTGTAGAGCAGAAAATTCTCTACAACATGCAGTATTCATATTTGTAAATTGTCCAAATAGGGGGTAAGATATGGAGCCGGGAAAATAGGGTAAAATTTTCAAAAATCCACTAAAGACATTAGCTTTTGCTTAATAACCTACTTTGAACAATGCGTTTAGTTTTTGCTTAATAACTTACTTTTAGTGCGTTTTACAGACAAAAGCACTTTCACCATTTCGTAGAGCATAACATTCTCTACAACATGCAGTATTCATGTTTGTAAATTGTCCAAATAGGGGGTGAGCTACGGAGCCAGGAAAATAGTGTTAAATTTGGAAAAAATGTAAAAATCCACAAATGACGTTAGTTTTTGCTTAATAACCTACTTTTAGTGCGTTTTAGAGACAAAAGCACATTCAACATTTTGTAGAGCAGAAAGTTTTCTACAGCATGCAGTATTCAGGTTTGTAAATTGTCCAAATAGGGGGTAAGATATGGAGCCGAGAAATAGGGTTAAATTTGGAAAAAAAATGTAAAAATCCACAAATGACCTTAGTTTTCGCTTAATAACTTACTTTTAGTGCGTCTTAGAGACAAAAGAACTTTCAACATTTTGTAGAGCAGAAAATTCTCTACAACATGCAGTATACATATTTGTAAATTGTCCAAATAGGGGGTAAGATATGGTGCCGGGAATATAGAGTTATATTTGGAAAAAAATGTAAAAATCCACAAATGACGTTAGTTTTTGCTTAATAACCTACTTTTAGTGCGTTTTAGAGACAAAAACACTTTCAACATTTTGTAGAGCAGAAAGTTTTCTACAACATGCAGTATTCAGGTTTGTAAATTGTCCAAATAGGGGGTAAGATATGGAGCCGAGAAATAGGGTTAAATTTGGAAAAAAAATGTAAAAATCCACAAATGACGTTAGTTTTTGCTTAATAACTTACTTTTAGTGCGTTTTAGAGACAAAAGCACTTTCAACATTTTGTAGAGCAGAAAATTCTCTACAACATGCAGTATTCATATTTGTAAATTGTCCAAATAGGAGGTAAGATATGGTGCCGGGAATATAGGGTTAAATTTGGAAAAAATGTAAAAATCCACAAATGACGTTAGTTTTTGCTTAATAACCTACTTTTAGTGCGTTTTAGAGACAAAAACACTTTCAACATTTTGTAGAGCAGAAAGTTCTCTACAACATGCAGTATTCAGGTTTGTAAATTGTCCAAATAGGGGGCAAGATATAGAGCCGAGAAATAGGGTTAAATTTGGAAAAAAATGTAAAAATCCACAAATGACGTTAGTTTTTGCTTCATAACTTACTTTTAGTGCATTTTAGAGACAAAAGAACTTTCAACATTTTGTAGAGAAGAAAATTCTCTACAACATGCTGTATTCAGGTTTGTAAATTGTCCAAATAGGGGGTAAGATATGGAGCCGAGAAATAGGGTTAAATTTGGAAAAAAATGTAAAAATCCACAAATGACGTTAGTTTTTGCTTCATAACTTACTTTTAGTGCGTTTTAGAGACAAAAAAACTTTCAACATTTTGTAGAGCAGAAAATTCTCTACAACATGCAGTATTCATATTTGTAAATTGTCCAAATAGGGGGTAAGATATGGAGCCGGGAAATAGGGTAAAATTTGCAAAAATCCACTAAAGACATTAGTTTTTGCTTAATAACCTACTTTGAATGCGTTTTACAGACAAAAGCACTTTTACCATTTTGTAGAGCATAACATTCTCTACAACATGCAGTATTCATGTTTGTAAATTGTCCAAATAGGGGGTAAGCTACGGAGCCAGGAAAATAGTGTTAAATTTGGAAAAAATGTAAAAATCCACAAATGACGTTAGTTTTTGCTTAATAACCTACTTTTAGTGCGTTTTAGAGACAAAAGCACTTTCAACATTTTGTAGAGCAGAAAGTTTTCTACAACATGCAGTATTCAGGTTTGTAAATTGTCGAAATAGGGGGTAAGATATGGAGTCGGGAAAATAGGGTTAAATTTGGAAAAAATGTAAAAATCCACAAATGACGTTAGTTTTTGCTTAATAACCTGCTTTTAGTGCGTTTTAGAGACAAAAGCACTTTCAACATTTTGTAGAGCAGAAAGTTCTCTACAACATGCAGTATTCAGGTTTGTAAATTGTCCAAATAGGGGGGTAAGATATAGAGCCGAGAAATAGGGTTAAATTTGAAAAAAAATGTAAAAATCCACAAATGACGTTAGTTTTTGCTTCATAACTTACTTTTAGTGCATTTTAGAGACAAAAGAACTTTCAACATTTTGTAGAGAAGAAAATTCTCTACAACATGCTGTATTCAGGTTTGTAAATTGTCCAAATAGGGGGTAAGATATGGAGCCGAGAAATAGGGTTAAATTTGGAAAAAAATGTAAAAATCCACAAATGACGTTAGTTTTTGCTTCATAACTTACTTTTAGTGCGTTTTAGAGACAAAAAAACTTTCAACATTTTGTAGAGCAGAAAATTCTCTACAACATGCAGTATTCATATTTGTAAATTGTCCAAATAGGGGGTAAGATATGGAGCCGGGAAATAGGGTAAAATTTGCAAAAATCCACTAAAGACATTAGTTTTTGCTTAATAACCTACTTTGAATGCGTTTTACAGACAAAAGCACTTTTACCATTTTGTAGAGCATAACATTCTCTACAACATGCAGTATTCATGTTTGTAAATTGTCCAAATAGGGGGTAAGCTACGGAGCCAGGAAAATAGTGTTAAATTTGGAAAAAATGTAAAAATCCACAAATGACGTTAGTTTTTGCTTAATAACCTACTTTTAGTGCGTTTTAGAGACAAAAGCACTTTCAACATTTTGTAGAGCAGAAAGTTTTCTACAACATGCAGTATTCAGGTTTGTAAATTGTCGAAATAGGGGGTAAGATATGGAGTCGGGAAAATAGGGTTAAATTTGGAAAAAATGTAAAAATCCACAAATGACGTTAGTTTTTGCTTAATAACCTGCTTTTAGTGCGTTTTAGAGACAAAAGCACTTTCAACATTTTGTAGAGCAGAAAGTTCTCTACAACATGCAGTATTCAGGTTTGTAAATTGTCCAAATAGGGGGGTAAGATATAGAGCCGAGAAATAGGGTTAAATTTGAAAAAAAATGTAAAAATCCACAAATGACGTTAGTTTTTGCTTCATAACTTACTTTTAGTGCATTTTAGAGACAAAAGAACTTTCAACATTTTGTAGAGAAGAAAATTCTCTACAACATGCTGTATTCAGGTTTGTAAATTGTCCAAATAGGGGGTAAGATATGGAGCCGAGAAATAGGGTTAAATTTGGAAAAAAATGTAAAAATCCACAAATGACGTTAGTTTTTGCTTCATAACTTACTTTTAGTGCGTTTTAGAGACAAAAAAACTTTCAACATTTTGTAGAGCAGAAAATTCTCTACAACATGCAGTATTCATATTTGTAAATTGTCCAAATAGGGGGTAAGATATGGAGCCGGGAAATAGGGTAAAATTTGCAAAAATCCACTAAAGACATTAGTTTTTGCTTAATAACCTACTTTGAATGCGTTTTACAGACAAAAGCACTTTTACCATTTTGTAGAGCATAACATTCTCTACAACATGCAGTATTCATGTTTGTAAATTGTCCAAATAGGGGGTAAGCTACGGAGCCAGGAAAATAGTGTTAAATTTGGAAAAAATGTAAAAATCCACAAATGACGTTAGTTTTTGCTTAATAACCTACTTTTAGTGCGTTTTAGAGACAAAAGCACTTTCAACATTTTGTAGAGCAGAAAGTTTTCTACAACATGCAGTATTCAGGTTTGTAAATTGTCGAAATAGGGGGTAAGATATGGAGTCGGGAAAATAGGGTTAAATTTGGAAAAAATGTAAAAATCCACAAATGACGTTAGTTTTTGCTTAATAACCTGCTTTTAGTGCGTTTTAGAGACAAAAGCACTTTCAACATTTTGTAGAGCAGAAAGTTCTCTACAACATGCAGTATTCAGGTTTGTAAATTGTCCAAATAGGGGGGTAAGATATAGAGCCGAGAAATAGGGTTAAATTTGAAAAAAAATGTAAAAATCCACAAATGACGTTAGTTTTTGCTTCATAACTTACTTTTAGTGCATTTTAGAGACAAAAGAACTTTCAACATTTTGTAGAGAAGAAAATTCTCTACAACATGCTGTATTCAGGTTTGTAAATTGTCCAAATAGGGGGTAAGATATGGAGCCGAGAAATAGGGTTAAATTTGGAAAAAAATGTAAAAATCCACAAATGACGTTAGTTTTTGCTTCATAACTTACTTTTAGTGCGTTTTAGAGACAAAAAAACTTTCAACATTTTGTAGAGCAGAAAATTCTCTACAACATGCAGTATTCATATTTGTAAATTGTCCAAATAGGGGGTAAGATATGGAGCCGGGAAATAGGGTAAAATTTGCAAAAATCCACTAAAGACATTAGTTTTTGCTTAATAACCTACTTTGAATGCGTTTTACAGACAAAAGCACTTTTACCATTTTGTAGAGCATAACATTCTCTACAACATGCAGTATTCATGTTTGTAAATTGTCCAAATAGGGGGTAAGCTACGGAGCCAGGAAAATAGTGTTAAATTTGGAAAAAATGTAAAAATCCACAAATGACGTTAGTTTTTGCTTAATAACCTACTTTTAGTGCGTTTTAGAGACAAAAGCACTTTCAACATTTTGTAGAGCAGAAAGTTTTCTACAACATGCAGTATTCAGGTTTGTAAATTGTCGAAATAGGGGGTAAGATATGGAGTCGGGAAAATAGGGTTAAATTTGGAAAAAATGTAAAAATCCACAAATGACGTTAGTTTTTGCTTAATAACTTACTTTTAGTGCGTTTTAGAGACAAAAGAACGTTCAACATTTTGTAGAGCAGAAAGTTTTCTACAACATGCAGTATTCAGGTTTGTAAATTGTCTAAATAGGGGGTAAGATATGGAGCTGAGAAATAGGGTTAAATTTGGAAAAAAAATGTAAAAATCCACAAATGACGTTAGTTTTTGCTTAATAACTTACTTTTAGTGCGTTTTAGAGACAAAAGAACTTTCAACATTTTGTAGAGCAGAAAGTTTTCTACAACATGCAGTATTCAGGTTTGTAAATTGTCCAAATAGGGGGTAAGATATGGAGCCGAGAATTAGGGTTAAATTTGGAAAAAAAATGTAAAAATCCACAAATGACGTTAGTTTTTGCTTAATAACTTACTTTTAGTGCGTTTTAGAGACAAAAGAACTTACAACATTTAGTAGAGCATAAAATTCTTTACAACATGCAGTATTCATATTTGTAAATTGTCCAAATAGGGGGTAAGATATGGAGTCGGGAAAATAGGGTTAAATTTGGAAAAAATGCAAAAATCCACAAATGACGTTAGTTTTTGCTTAATAACCTACTTTTAGTGCGTTTTAGAGACAAAAAAACTTTCAACATTTTGTAGAGCAGAAAATTCTCTACAACATGCAGTATTCATATTTGTAAATTGTCCAAATAGGGGGTAAGATATGGAGCCGGGAAATAGGGTAAAATTTGCAAAAATCCACTAAAGACATTAGTTTTTGCTTAATAACCTACTTTGAATGCGTTTTACAGACAAAAGCACTTTTACCATTTTGTAGAGCATAACATTCTCTACAACATGCAGTATTCATGTTTGTAAATTGTCCAAATAGGGGGTAAGCTACGGAGCCAGGAAAATAGTGTTAAATTTGGAAAAAATGTAAAAATCCACAAATGACGTTAGTTTTTGCTTAATAACCTACTTTTAGTGCGTTTTAGAGACAAAAGCACTTTCAACATTTTGTAGAGCAGAAAGTTTTCTACAACATGCAGTATTCAGGTTTGTAAATTGTCGAAATAGGGGGTAAGATATGGAGTCGGGAAAATAGGGTTAAATTTGGAAAAAATGTAAAAATCCACAAATGCGGTAGTTTTTGCTTAATAACTTACTTTTAGTGCGTTTTAGAGACAAAAGAACGTTCAACATTTTGTAGAAGAGAAAGTTTTCTACAACATGCAGTATTCAGGTTTGTAAATTGTCCAAATAGGGGGTAAGATATGGAGCTGAGAAATAGGGTTAAATTTGGAAAAAAAATGTAAAAATCCACAAATGACGTTAGTTTTTGCTTAATAACTTACTTTTAGTGCGTTTTAGAGACAAAAGAACTTTCAACATTTTGTAGAGCATAAAATTCTTTACAACATGCAGTATTCATATTTGTAAATTGTCGAAATAGGGGGTGAGATATGGAGTCGGGAAAATAGGGTTAAATTTGGAAAAAATGTAAAAATCCACAAATGACGTTAGTTTTTGCTTAATAACTTACTTTTAGTGCGTTTTAGAGACAAAAGAACGTTCAATATTTTGTAGAGGAGAAAGTTTTCTACAACATGCAGTATTCAGGTTTGTAAATTGTCCAAATAGGGGGTAAGATATGGAGCTGAGAAATAGGGTTAAATTTGGAAAAAAAATGTAAAAATCCACAAATGACGTTAGTTTTTGCTTAATAACTTACTTTTAGTGCGTTTTAGAGACAAAAGCACTTTCAACATTTTGTAGAGCAGAAAGTTTTCTACAACATGCAGTATTCAGGTTTGTAAATTGTCCAAATAGGGGGTAAGATATGGAGCTGAGAAATAGGGTTAAATTTGGAAAAAAAATGTAAAAATCCACAAATGACGTTAGTTTTTGCTTAATAACTTACTTTTAGTGCGTTTTAGAGACAAAAGAACTTTCAACATTTTGTAGAGCATAAAATTCTTTACAACATGCAGTATTCAGGTTTGTAAATTGTCCAAATAGGGGGTAAGATATAGAGCCGAGAAATAGGGTTAAATTTGGAAAAAAATGTAAAAATCCACAAATGACGTTAGGTTTTGCTTCATAACTTACTTTTAGTGCATTTTAGAGACAAAAAAACTTTCAACATTTTGTAGAGCAGAAAATTCTCTACAACATGCAGTATTCATATTTGTAAATTGTCCTAATAGGGGGTAAGATATGGAGCCGGGAAATAGGGTAAAATTTGCAAAAATCCACTAAAGACATTAGTTTTTGCTTAATAACCTACTTTGAATGCGTTTTACAGACAAAAGCACTTTTACCATTTTGTAGAGCATAACATTCTCTACAACATGCAGTATTCATGTTTGTAAATTGTCCAAATAGGGGGTAAGCTACGGAGCCAGGAAAATAGTGTTAAATTTGGAAAAAATGTAAAAATCCACAAATGACGTTAGTTTTTGCTTAATAACCTACTTTTAGTGCGTTTTAGAGACAAAAGCACTTTCAACATTTTGTAGAGCAAAAAGTTTTCTACAACATGCAGTATTCAGGTTTGTAAATTGTCGAAATAGGGGGTAAGATATGGAGTCGGGAAAATAGGGTTAAATTTGGAAAAAATGTAAAAATCCACAAATGACGTTAGTTTTTGCTTAATAACTTACTTTTAGTGCGTTTTAGAGACAAAAGAACGTTCAACATTTTGTAGAGGAGAAAGTTTTCTACAACATGCAGTATTCAGGTTTGTAAATTGTCCAAATAGTGGGTAAGATATGGAGCTGAGAAATAGGGTTAAATTTGGAAAAAAAATGTAAAAATCCACAAATGACGTTAGTTTTTGCTGAATAACTTACTTTTAGTGCGTTTTAGAGACAAAAAAACTTTCAACATTTTGTAGAGCATAAAATTCTTTACAACATGCAGTATTCATATTTGTAAATTGTCCAAATAGGGGGTAAGATATGGAGTCGGGAAAATAGGGTTAAATTTGGAAAAAATGTAAAAATCCACAAATGACGTTAGTTTTTGCTTAATAACTTACTTTTAGTGCGTTTTAGAGACAAAAGCACTTTTACCATTTTATAGAGCATAAAATGCTCTACATCATGCAGTATTAATGTTTGCAAATTGTCCAAATAGGGGGTAAGTTATAGCAAAAACTAACGTCATTTGTGGATTTTTACATTTTTTTCCAAATTTAACCCTATTTCTCGGCTCCGTATCTTACCCCCTATTTGGACAATTTACAAACATGAATACTGCATGTTGTAGAGAATTTTATGCTCTACAAAGTGGTGAAAGTGCTTTTGTCTCTAAAACTTACTAAAAGTAGATTATTAAGCAAAAACGTACGTCATTTTTGGATTTTTACATTTTTTCCAAATTTAATTTTCCTGGCTCCGTAGCTTACACCCTATTTGGACAATTTACAAACATGAATACTGCATGTTGTAGAGAATGTTATGCTCTACAAAATGGTAAAAGTGCTTTTGTCTGTAAAACGCATTCAAAGTAGGTTATTAAGCAAAAACTGATGTCTTTAGTGGATTTTTGCAAATTTTACCCTATTTTCCCGGCTCCGTATCTTACCCCCTATTTGGACAATTTGCAAACCTGAATACTGCATGTTGTAGAGAATGTTATGCTCTACAAAATGATAAAGTGCTCTTTTCTGTAAAATGCACTAAACTTGAGTTTTTTAAGAAAAATCGAAAAAAGTGCCGAAAAATATTGTTTTTTTTTCAATATTGTCAATACATGTTACATCGACATACAGAGTCATAATTCCCGTTTTTTACAGTTTTTTGTCTTTCACACCTCCCAATTTTACAGTACGAGCACTCCGGCGGAGGAGCACCTTCGATTCATGAGAGAAGGTGGAACTGCTCCACTGCTCCCACCTTCCTCTGGCGCAGGATCCGCACTTTTCCTCTACCTCAAATGCATAAAATACAGTCAAACATATAATCTTTATTATCATTAATGGTTACCGTTTGCGTAAAATGGTTAGTTTTATGTTACATCGACATACACTACCGTAATTCCCGTTTTTTTACAGTTTTTTGTTTTTAACACCCTTTTTTGCGGCACTCTCACGGCTAAACCATTGATCAGAGAAAAAAACTTTCATTACATAAAGTATAGGAAATTTTATTTTCTTTAATTCATATATTGCCGACTTTCACGTAAAATGCATAATTTTAAATTTGTTTTGAAAAAACGGAAAAAAGTCCGGTTTTTTACACGTTTTTTGTAAAAAAAACATATTTCCCGAAAAAAATTTTGTTGGAAAACCTCGGATTCGTGTTCAGCGACCCCAAAAACATAAAGGGACCCCAAAAAGAAAACTACACCAAAACTTTCCTTTATTTGCTCTTTTTTATCCCCTAATGCCTGCTGGACTATATCGTCTGCTTTAGTTAACTGCTGACGTCATAACAGCGTACAGAAAATTTGCATATTTCGAAAAAAAGCAGGTGTTTTAATTAAAATGTTGGGGGTGTCTTATAATTTTGTCCATGGTATTTTTAATTTTATTTATTAAACTCTATAAAAATATCATTTCTGTAAAGCAATTACGTGTGATAACAGAATAAATTTATTTTTTTGTCGTATTTGATAAAGCATTTTTAAGCTCTGAATCTTGTCTTCCACTGTATATCAAATTAGGTAAGTGACGTATAATTATGTCCACCACTGTAAATGTCTATTAATTAATGCTAAAATATAATGAAAAACTTTTCTTTTCGATAAGATACTTCAAAATTATGGCAAATTTTTTATACTGTAAAAGATTTTGTGAACCGTAATCATCATATTAATTTTAAATTTTACGTTACATTTCCGCAGACTGTGTGTTAAAAACATCTTTTTAACACATTCCAACATAGTTGAAAAGTGTTTATGACTTCGGTTTGTCTGGCCGTCTTCCGTCTACAGTCTGCCGTCGCGTCTGCCGTTTGTCCGTTCTCTAATTCACGTAAAAATACTCCTATCGCCCTGAAATTTTTGTATGTTATTGTCGTTTACTATAGCATTTGCCTATTTCAACTGAAGTGTGTAGCACTTATAGTTTTTTTTTACAAGGACAGTCAAAAGTATTCCGTTACTTTACAGTCAATGGGAAATAATCGTTTCAAGTACATTTTGATGATGTTACGTCATTTAAAACATGATGAAATTGATATATAATTATGAAGCGCATTAAAACATGCTTTTTGTAGTGTATGGGGTGCAAAGCATTAAAATTATTCATTTACAGGATCAAACAAAAGAATTCTGTTACACATTGTTCTATGGGGAAAAATCGTTTGCAGTGTAATTTAGTGATATTTCACTATTTCAAACATAAAGAAAATTATATGCATTAGTGAGGTTCACTATAAATTGCTCTCTTGAAAGTGTGGTGTGCATTGCGTTTATTTACAGGGACTCACAAAAGATATTGGTTACAGTACATGTGCGATATTTACAGTCTATATGTGATAAGGGCGTTTTCAACTTTGGTTTGCGGTTTTAAGTTTAACTAAATTTTTTCATTAGTACGTGTGCGTTTATAAACTCGATTGTTCATATACAGGGCTGCACAAGGGAATTCGTAAGTATTGCAGACTATGAGAGTGAATTGCTTAAGGGTAGTTTTTAATTGTTTTATGAATTTTCTTGCTGAACTGTAATATATTTAGTATACTAATATAAGTTTGTGGAAGATAAATAAATTCATATGCAGGGCTACGCAAAGAAAAAGATACATTGTCGTTTACGGTTATTAATTGCTGCGAGTGAGTTTTAAGTTGCGTTTTAGCTTAATATGTGGTGTGTACAAAAGTCTTCAGATAATATACAGGGCTGTACAAAAGATTTCGAGTGCATTTCCATCGATCGGAGAAAATTTCTAAATGTGAATATTCTAACTGAACTAAATTTTATCATGCTATATATCCACATCTATTGATCATTTACAGAATTGCACAAATTAATTCGCCTACTTTTTTGACGCTCCAAGGTAATTTAGAAAACTGTATTTTTAAATGTGTTATATGTTTTCTAAACTTTTTACTTACATATCTTCTTTCACCTTATTTAACGGGGAAGTTTCGTTACAGTTTTCTGGCTGTGTTAGAAAGTGTTTCATGATCTATGTTTGACGCATGATGTTTCGTTCTTGTTTTATTATTATGTGAGGTTAATTCACTATTTGAAAAGGGGCATTTTCCAGAAAATGAAATTATTTTTTTTCTTCTTACTTAGACATTATATGGCAAAAGTAAAATATATATATATATAACTTGGGCATTTAATAAGAAATAAATGAATGAGTACGTTTAGAAAACATTCTCTCTGGTGAGAAAACGGCTTCTGTCTCGCATTTTCTGCTAATGGTATTACTTATTACAATATTTTATTTTAAAAGCTCTGAAAATAAGTTAAAATTTCAATTTTAACTTATTCTAGCTATATTATAAGAATAAGTTAAAATTGAAAGTTAACTGTAGTTAACTTATTTTAACTAAGTTAAAATATATAGTTCCATAAGTTAACTTATTTTAGCTTATTCTAACTTGACAACGTTTATGTAACATACATTACTTTTGGACTGTTCTGAAAGAAAAAGAAGAACGAAAAATCATGCGTCAAGCATAGATTATGTAGCACTTTCCAACGCTTCCAAAATAATTTTACAAAAAATACCGTTTAATAAGCTAAAAGATAACATCTAAGTAAACAATTTGGAAAACGCATAACATATTTAAAAACATAATTTCAGGAATTTCCAACAGATACAATATTCGGAAAAATATCCGAATACTTTTATTCAGCCCTGTATATGATCTATAGATTTGTATATGCTAGGATGCTAAATTTTAGTTCAGTTAGGAAACGCGTAGCACAGTTTAAAATTCTCCGTCTGGAGTTTCTGTCAATAAACGGAAATGTACCCGCGAACTTTTGTGCTTCCCTGTATAGAATCTACAGAGTTTATACACACAACGTAATAGACAAAAAGCGAGTTAAAATTAAAATCGCGTTCAGTAACTTAAAACGCTCTTCCAGGAATTATTGTTAACAGACAGTAGAGAATTCTTTTGTGTGTCCCTGTAAATGAATGATGACTGCTATACACACACTATTCTGTAGTAAGCCTCTTGTAATGCACCTTAGATATATATATATATATATATAAATTTCAATGCGTTTAAAATAGTGAAACATTATTTAAATAAACCGCAGACGATTTTTCCCCATAGACGTCATGTAACGGAATTCTTTTGACTGTCCCTGTAAAGTAACTATAAGTGCTATGCACACCCTATTCCATATTAAGCTTCTTCTAATGCACCTTAGTGATATATATAAATTTCAATGCGTTTAAAATACTGAAACATTATTTAAATAAACCGCAAATGATTTTTCCCCATAGACCGCAATGTAACGGAATTATTTTGAGTGTCCCTGTTATAAAACTATAAGTGCTACACACTTCCGTTGAAATAGGGAACATGCTATAGATAATGACAATAACATATAAAAATTGCAGAGCAATCCGAGCATATTTACGGGAGTTAGAGCACGGACAGACGGCAGACGGCCAGACGGCAGACGGCAGACGGCAGACGGCCATACGGCCAGACAAACCGAAGTCATAAGCACTTTTCAACTAGGTTGGAAAGTGCTAATAAAAAGGATCACCCCCTACTAACTCTGCGACAGATCATCCTATAACGTGACCGGTACCAATCAATTAATAAAAAGTCTACTAATTAATGCTATACTTAAATTTTGCTTAGAGGGCCATCTACATATAGGACTTGTAACAAACTTTAAAATTTTCGATTCTAACACCTAATTTTCCTAATTTGCCATTCTTCGGTAAATTTTATCTTCCGGTACCAAGCGCCAAATCACTCGGTGAAGTAGTTAATTTTGGACTAGCATATTTAAAGATTCTAGAAATCTATTTCCGTTAAACAAATGCATAGGTTAAAATTCATAATTTTTCCGTAAAATAAAAAGTATCCTTATATATATTTTTTTTTCAATTAATTTTCAAAAAAAAATGTAACCTATGATTTTTTAAACAAAATTAATTTCTAGAAGCTTCAATTATGCGAATGCAAATTTGCAGTTCATTTCACCAAGTAGTTTTGGTGTTAAGCTCAAAAACCTTGCCGCATTGTAATCTGTTTTGTAACTATTAAACATAAATTTGTGCGAATACACGTAACATCCGTTTCTTTAGGAATAACCTTATGAAAAAAAGATTTTCGCTGAATTTTCATATTATTATAATTATGAAGGTAGGTTTGCAACTACGTTTAAGTAACCAATTTAGGACAAGTATATTACCTACATCATACGTAGCATAGGGTAAGTATTGTAATCGTTTTGAAAATCGAAAAAAAAATTTTGACGGATTTACACGTTTTAGACACTGGAGATTCCGAAAAACATATTTTTAGAAAAAAAAAATTGCCGTGTGTCTGTGTGTGTGTCTTTAAACGCTCTACCTCCCGAACAAATTGAGATAGACTTGAAATTTGGTATGTACTTAGTATGTAATAAGGGAAAGAAGCTTATTGAATTTCAGTAACCTCGATTATCCGGAGCTATTTTTTTCGGACTCTCGAAATATTCGTTCTGATAAAAGGTATATATATATATATTCGAAATTGTTTATTTTAAGGAGTAAATAACTACTAAATATAAAAGACAATAAAAAAAACATAAATTTTGCATAAAGAATGAAGTCGATCGGATAACTAGTTGCCGAGATATTTGTAATCATATTTTAAACACTCTTCGATTTTTCACGACCTTGTATTTCATCCAAATTTCAATTCAAAGGTATATTTTAATTGTAAATGAGACGCTTAATCCGACGCAATAAACCGTTAGTTAATATGATTAATATTTTCGGAGTTATAAGGATGTTTCTTTTACGCAATTCAGTAATAGAACATTTAAAGTTTATGACGTCATCAAGCCACGATTTTATTCGAATTGCAATGCATTTTATAAGTAGTTTACACATGTTTTATTTTCATATTTTATATTATGCATATCCATGATGGGTAAGTATTACGCTGGCCCCCAAAGACTAGTTTTCTATTGTTCTACTAGCTGAATCGTCAGGCGTTGCCCGGGCAGTGATAACAGCCTTAAATATACCCATTTACGTGTTGAATAATTTTATATTTTTAAACAAAAATTTAAGTAAAAAAGACCTGCAAGAAGCGTTCTTTCTAAATTCTTTTTGTCATGACTACCATCGAATACATTTAAACTAAAAAAAATAATAAAGTCTTATTGTTCAAACTCTTAGATTATGAGTTATAAATATAATGCTTCCAAAGCCTGTGTATAATTTTCATACTAAAATATTGATATGTAGTAGTAAAGAGCAATATATTTCTTCAGATTTTTTTTCCACATTGACATCATATGGGGAAAAAACGAAATTCGCAAAAAGTGACTTTCGAAAATTAATTTTTTTCAAAGGGTTAATTCTTGTATTCTTTAAATGGATTATACCTTTGGAAAGAGAAAAGAACGCACATAGGTTTTTTTTCCTTGTATTTTATTTTCCAAGCCGATGTGTGATTTTGAAGTATGCCGAAAAAAGGGAGGGAACATTAAATGTTTCTTAAAAAAAGTAGTTGTTATCGTCTAAACTCTTTGAAATTTATGAGTAAAACATAAAATGTTTTTGTAGCCTGTGCAGAACATTCATGAAAATATATTGATATTTCGTGGTAAAGGCGATTGGAAAAAGACTCCTTTTTGACATCGGGTCATTTAATAGTTTTAAAAAAATATTTCTTATCGTCCAATTTATTTCAAATGTTTATCGGTTATAGATATTGTGCTCTTGAAGCCTGTGTAAAGTATTCGTGAAAAAAAATATATATTTAGTTGTAAAAGGGTTGTGATTTCTTCTCGCATTTTTTTAGAGTCAAGTCCCTTAGCATAAAAAACAAAATAGTTTTTATCCTCCGAACTCTTTTAAATTTTCTTCAGTCATTAGGATAACGTTTTGGAATTGGAAACCTGCGTATAATTTTCGTGGAAAAATATCAATATTTAGTTGTAAAAATATGATCAAAAGCTGCCCGCGTGTTCCCGTTCGGAGCAAAAATTTTGCAGATTTTACTATTTTTTAAATATTTTTAATCTTTCGAATTCTTCGAGATTTTTATAAGTGATATAAATCGAGTTTACAAAGAAATTGAAAAAAGGTTGTGTTAAAATTTTGACGTTTAAATACTTTTAAATTAGAAAAAATTGTGTCTCCGGCAGGCGCGAAGTGACTCCCAGTCGCGAAATGTTTTCAAAATAGTTAAAATTCGTATCTCTGAAAACGGATTGCCCCATCGTAGAAAATGTTTTTGCTTTAAGAGTTTTTCGTTTTTTTCGTTTTTTCGCATTTTTAAAATTCCGATGCGAGCTTAGAAAAAGGGAGGTAAAAAACCCCCGCGAAATCAAACTTTTTGAAAAAAACATTTTTGAAAGAGTTAACATTAATATTTTTTCAAACGAACTGCGGCGTCTTAAACGTAAAAATTCAATCTTTAATTTCGTGTGATCGATTTTTCGATATTTTGAAGGGTTCGACTGATGCGCGTTTTGAAAATGTTGAAAAGAAAAGCTTCTCTGCTTGCCGGATTCTGAACGGTGGGCGTTCCTGGCACGTACAGTGCGACTTTTTTCTACAACCTGTTTTTAATTGTGTATTTTAATTAATATTTCGGCTAATTATAAAAAATGAACAATTTGAACCTCAGGTTCATTAGGACCTCCTTTGGACTATCCTCATCAACATTTTCAGACTTCAACGCGCGGTAGCTTTTCCTAGACATCGCACAAATAAAACATTTTTCTTTTATTAGTATAGATTTAAAAGAGTGTAAAATTATCAATCCAAAACAGATTTGGTTTTCTTTTTAAAATCGTTTGAAGTGTATTTATGGCTGTTTTTGTTTCAGATCTCTAACAGGAAGTATCTATTTAAGTAACCAGAAATTGCTGTTTAAAGGGCGTCAAGAGACATAAGGATTAACATTAAGGTAGGTACAACCATAGAACTAAGAAGTTATTTTTAGTTCTATGGGTGCAACATATAAATCTGGAGAAATTGAGGTGAAAAATTATTATTTTGAGTTTCTTTTAATAAGCTGTTTTCTTAACACCTTGTGGTTTAATAACTTTACTCAGTAGCCCGGTTAAATAAATATGTATTGTACTAGAAATTTTAGCTAATAAAAAAAAGAAAATCCATGGCAAAAAAATTTCTTTTAATTTGTGAATTTCTAAAACTGTTTTCCTTCATTATCTTTTTGTAGTTAAATATAAAATCTCCATAAAAAAGGGTTGCAACAACAGTCCTTTCTGTATGTTTTCACTTGTATTTACTCATGTTTTTATTGGGTTGAAACCATGAGACAACAATGAATGTCCACCATGATCGATGTGCGTCTCAAAATATAGAACCATTTAATTTATTCATTTGTAAAGTAAGTGTTCGTAGAATGCGGACTTTTTATGTGAAAGAGACGTGTTGTCCTTAAAAATTTATTCTGTGTGCGTAGAAGGAACTCTATCCTATAAATGCCCTGTAATACAGCATACTGCCTCTGAATACTAGACCTATACGCTCAATGGAAAAGGGCAGCTATCACAGCGAATTTTTTTAACCCTTTCAGGGGCAAAGTACTTTCAGTACTAAAATGTTGAAATAAATGACTGGCACCGGAATTTACAAAAAAAAATATTTCGAAATAAGAAAAGGACTATATTTCACATACATATTAAATGGAAAAGATTTTAGCAAAATTCTGGTGCCATTGTGGCGTTTGGGAATTAAAATTAAGTGGTTTCATAAACATACCACTGCCCCTGAAAGGGTTAAAGGCTTGCATGGTCTCTTGAATTTGATTACCGTTATTTCCGTACTGTAATCTTTGCCTTAATTCCTTGAGTTTAGAATATTATTTGTAAATATTTGTTCTCAAATTGAAGAGATCCTATAAACGCTGAAAAAAAAAATCTACCTACGACGGCAGTCATTTTTTACTATTCGTATAGGCCTAATATTCAGAGGGAAATGTTTCTTCTATACATGATATTCCGTCTGCATGAACATTAATGGATGAAGGATGGGTTAAAGTTTTCCTTCCGAAATATGCGTTGTGATTTACGATAGTTTTCTATCTTTTTATTACCATGTTTTTACTTAACTTGGACTTCCGGGACTTGGACTCAAAGCAAAAAATATTTTTAATCAGTTCTGGTTCGATTATATTAAGAGTATTGATATAGTTCAAAAATAATCCTCGAATTACACTAATACTCTCATCACATTAGACCCAAGACTAATTTAAACCGCATTTTTCTTTGTGGGTGAAAGTATCCCCCCCCCCCACCAGGGTTCATATGTTATATATAATCCAATTTACCCTATTTAATTATAACATTTTTTTCGGTGCTTTCTTTTAATTCTCACTTATTGTTTATATTATAGCACAATCCACGAATAAATTCAAGACAATTTTTTCGATAATTTTATTAACATCACAAAAAGTATAATAATACACAATTATGAAGAATACTGAACATAACTATTAATGTCACTGAAATAAATGCACAATAAATTTTAAAATTAAAATGTTTCCATATTAATTCATCACAAATATTGAACACTTCTGCATGCGTAATTTATGAATTGATTTGAACACAAATTGCCAATCGTACATAAAAAATAAATAGTAAATAAAAAGCATATAAATAGTACATAAAAAAATCACAAATAACTCTCCTCTACGTGTCCTAAAATATGGTATGAAATTCAAAATTATTTTTGTCTGAATTTATGATATACAGGGTGTCCCAAAAGTCTCCGTACAACTTCAAAAATTTATTTAAAAAAATAATAATAGGCCTACAGCAAAAATAATTACAACAGTACATAGAGTAACTTAAAAAGTTTTTTTCTACTACCTTAGTACTACCTACCTTGTACATGAGATACTTTCGTTGCACGAAGAAGATCAAGTCGATATTCCAATCTATCCACGTGCGTTTCAGCATGCTAACATCAACAATAGTTACAACTGTTTAATGAAATCTGAACAAAAGTTAATAGTCTCATGGAATTGAAACAAAAGATCCAAACAGCAGTAGCTACTGTTGATGTTAGCATGAAAAACGTTCGTGGATTGAATTGTAATATCGTCTTGATATTCTTCGTGCTACGAAAGGATCTCATGTTGAAGTTTACTAAGGCAGTAGAAAAAAACTTTTTAAGTTACTCTATGCACTGTTGTAATTATTTTTGCTGTAAGCCTATTAATTTTTTTTTGTAATAAATTAAATTTCTGAAGTTGTACGGAGACTTTTGGGACACCCTGTATATCTACAAGTAAATGCAATTTTTTAAAAACTTTTTTGAAAAGAAAGTACAATTTTTAATCCAGAGTTAAGTTTGTTATACACATACATAATTAAAAATAGAGTGATACAAAAGTCCTTGACGCATTTAAAATTCAATAAAAAATCAAGTAATTGGCTTATGAGAGTGCGGATTGGACGAAAATGCTTCTCATGATCGAAAGTTGTTTTAAGCAATATAAAAAAAATCACTTGTAAAATTTGACCATTGATTACACTAACATTCAAAGCTGAAAAAAGCATAAAAAACTGAAGTTAAGCAGCTACGGATGATTCATTTTGTACAATCTACTACTCTATTCAACGTGGGAAATGTAATTGCGTACCGTTAAGTTGCAGTTCGAGCTACAAAGGGAACGCACATTGAAATATCGTAGCTGATTGTAACAAATTAATGGTCTGTAACTGTTTATTTTGAGCTTTTGCCAAGGTAACACTAGATACCAGGCTTGCTCATTCATTCTCACGACGTCAAAAATAGTGGCTGGCCGCGACTAGAGCTCCTATAATAGGAGCCTTAGCCGCGACCAGCGATTGGTACAAAGCGACGCGCCCATCATTGTGTGCCAATCGCTGTATGTCTTTTGTCGCGACCAGCCACCATTTGTGACGTCATGATAATGAATGAGCAAGCCCGGTATCTAGTGTAGCCCTGCTTTTGTGCATTTTGCTGCTTTGAAAATATAGCGTCATCTATGGACGTCACCCACCTTGAGGACCCGCTTGTGGCATATGGTCGGGACAGGCCCCGAGCTCAAGGCAATCATCTATGGACAAATTTTGAAACTAATTTGTTTCAGATTGCTTAAGAAAAGGTTTGATCATTAGAAGCCTTTTCGTCCAAACGGCACTCTCGTACGCCAATTATTTGATTTTTAATTGAATTTTAAAATATGTCAAGAAGTTTAGGCCCAACCTGTGTATTAATTCAAATCAAATGTTTCTGGGGTTCGTTATTTAACAATTACTGTTAGATACAAACAAGGTTATTAATTTACAATGAATTATTTAATTTATGAGTTAATGTTTTTTTTTTGTTTTTTTTTTAAATAGTATACCTTATTTTTGGTTTGAGAAAACATAAAATATGGAAAACAAAAATGCAAAAAAGGAAGTGGAATATTATAAATATAACATCACCACATATATCATCACCGCATATATATTATATATATAACATCATTACATCAACACAGTAACATCACCATATAAAAATCATAATAAAAATAATGAAAAGAAAACCATTGGACACATCTTTAAATTATGACATAAAAATCAATAAATCAAGTGAAGCAAAGTCTCAAATCATTGTTTTCTAAGGGACTGCCTAAAGTCTGAGGGCCAATTAAATATAAACAAAAATTTCGTACCGACACGTGCTGGAAGTGTGGCGGTGGAATTAGGCGTGTAGAAATAGTTTGTGGGGACGGTCACTTGACTAACCCATCATTGTTTAGCCCATTTAAATAGGCTTTTCAGTCAACATCAAAATAAACAATCAAGAATACAGGGACACACTTCTGTTGTGTAAAGTATAACTGTCCAATTTCTTCTAGGAGAAACTGCAAAACTTTCTGCATATTTAATGCTTGGATCACAGACATATCACTTAATAGTGTTCAGGTCTACCATTGGCATTAAAAGTTTATGGAAAGACGAGAAGCTGTTGAAAATAAGGCAAATACTCGATATCTTCAGAGCAGTGTGACAGTTTAAAACATCCGTACTGTTTGCAGCGCCATAGTAATGCAGTTATGATACTGCCAAGGTACAATTGAGATACTGTTATTTTCATTGCACCTGTCAAGACTCACATACCAAATAGGTTTCAAATTTCTTTCTCAAATGTTAAACAATCATGCAATGCATTCATATTTTTGAAATTTCTCATCGGAAAATAATAAATTTTGCATAAACTGCATTTTTTTTAAACTTCTAAACATCGTAGAATTTAAATTTTTGCACCGTTAAATAGGGAAAAAAATTCTTTCAAAAGTAAATTGTTTCAAAACTGTATCTCAATCTACTGATTTTTTATTATTTTAAAAATAATTTTCAAGCATGTTTTATTTAATTTTATCTCTATCATGTTCAGCCCAATTAAGAAAGATTAACTCGTTTGTACTTAAAACAATATAAATAGTTCAGCATTTGTGTTCGGCTAATATACCATAACGAAATTATAACTTCACCAATAAATAAATAAATAAGGAAAGTAATATAAATAAATCACAAATTTAACAGATATGTAATCGAACTAGTAGCTGAAGCTCTGAAATTTTCCGAATAAAAAAGCTGTTGTAAGTAGCAAATATTTTGGCGCTTTCTTCGGTTATTAACCCCTAGCATGAGGCTAATACGAAAGTATCGCTTTTAATAAATTTCGAAACTTTATTTGAATACATAATTGATATTTTTCACATGAAAATGTTTTTTTGGTGTTGTTAGTGGGCAATATATTTAAATTTTCAATATAAAAAAAATTGCTTTTAACTCTGTTCTGTAATTCAGGAAACGAATCCCCTAATATTTCTAAAATATATATTTAATTTTGGATTTTAAGTAATAAAATATTAGAAAAGCTGTGTTTGCTAAAAGACAGCTATGAGTTGGATTTTAACGCTTACAATAAAATTAAATATACATTTTATAAATATTTTGCCAAACAGACAGAAAAGAAACATCATCTAAAATGAAGGCGCAGTAAAAATTGAATTGAAAATTCTAATTTTCTGAAGAAAAGTTTGAATAATACAAATGTGTTGCATGTCCACAGTTTTAACATCAGAGAGTAGAATTTTAGATCTCACTGATAACGAGCCTTAAAATAAACGAGAATGTTCTTTTGTTTTATAACATCTTCTCATAAAGCAACAAATTATTATGATACTAACTAAACTTTTGTGCAACACTTAAATTTTGTGCAACATTGAGACAGCATTGAGTGATTAAATTTTTGAGCCAATATTAATTATCAATATTCATTGAATATCGATAAAATCTTGGCATAAAATTACAATAAATTGCTGTGAAATATTTGGATTAAATTCAAAATATTTCCAGTAAAATGCCAATAAATTTTAACAGCATTGTAAATATTTACGTAAGACAATAAACACAATATACACAATATTAATTTGTTGCTGGAGTTACCTGTTTTGCTTGAACAAGTACTATATTAATAATATTTTATAATAGGTAGTTTCTCGGAGCTTTCGCATTATAAGCAGAAACTAGAACGATTCGTTACTTATATGAGATTGCTTCGAATTCCTTTTTTTAAAATCATTAATCGTTAAGTCAAGTGTACGAATAGTACGAATGTGTTGCACGTCCACAGTTTTAACATCAGAGAGTAGAATTTGAGATCTCAATGATAACGAGCCTTAAAATAAACAAAAATGTTCTTTTGTTTTATAAAATCTTCTGTTACAGTAACAAATATTCGCATGATATTAACTAAACTTTTGTGCAACACTAGTTAAATGTCGTGCAACATTGAGATAGCATTGAGGGGTTACAAGTTTGGAAATGTATAGCCAATATTAATAATCAATATTCATTAAATATTGTATAAATCTTGGCATAAAATTGACATAAAATTCCAATAAAATGCTGTGAAATATTTAGATTAAATTCAAAATATTCCCAGTAAAATGCCAATATATTTTAACAGCATTGTAAATATTTACATAAGACAATAAAGACAATAATGATTTGTTGCTGGAGTTACCTGTTTTGCTAGAACAAGTATATTTCTGTTTGAATTAGATAATTTTTATGTTAATAATGTTTTATAAACAGTTTTATAATATTTTATAATAAGTAGTTTCTCGTAGCCTTAGTATTCATTATAGGCAAAAACTAGAATAGTTTACGGATCTTTTTTTTTTTTTTTTTTTTTTTGACTGAAATGTTACTTATATGAAATTACTTCGAGTTCATTTTCAAGCAACAAATTATTATGATCTATACAAATTATTATGATATTAACTAAACTTTGGTGCAACACTGGTTAAATTTTGTACAACATTGAGATAGCATTGAGTGATTACATGTTTGGAATTATATAGCCAATATTAATAATGAATATTCATCGAATATTGATAAAATCTTGACATAAAATTACAATGAAATGCTGTGAAATATTTAGATTAAATTCGAAATATTTCCAGTAAAATGCCAATATATTTTAATAGCAAAATAAATATTTACAGTGCAATGTCAATGCTTTCTCCACATCAGTATTACTTGTAACATTACAACAGTTTTTTAATATTAACTTTGTATTCCTATAAAATATTAATATACAGGATAATGTAGAACTCATAGGCAGGATTTTAAAGAGTGATAGATCAATCAATTTTTGCATAGGAAACTAGGGTTGCACGTGGACTATTCAGTCAGAAATACAGGGTGTTTCAGTAAAAGCTGAACCAGGATTTTCTTTCATAAATTTTAAAATAATGAAAGTGTTTATAAAAATTTTCAACATTGTGTGAAATGTGATGACATCATGGAAAGTACTGGAAGTGCACTGTAATTTTGTCAGTGGCACAGTATGTATTGTCAGCTAACATTCAGCATTATAAAACGTCTTACCTTGTTTCAAAGCGAATGGTAGTCATTACTAGATCTTCGCGGATGTCATCACATTTCCCAAAAATAGTGTGTGTTGAAAATATCGTTACAATATCTTCACTATTTTTTAAATTACCAGCAAGAATTCTGGTTCGATTTGGAGTGAGACATCCTGGACATTTGGCTGAATAAGTGGATTTCGACCCTGGTTTCCTATACAAAACGCGATTCTTGTAGTGGGTTCTACAACCCCTTAAAGTCTCACTCATGAATTTTGAATCCCTCTGAATAATTTAACAATGCTACGTTAAGACAATATTAATTAGTTTCTGGAGTAACATGTTTTTCTTGAACAAGTATCTTTCTGTTTGAATTAGATAATCTTTTATGTTAATAATGTTTTATAAAATGTTATAATAAGTAGTTTCTCGTAGCTTTAGCATTGTACTCAAAAACTAGAACATTTTAAGGATCTTTTTAGGTGTTTTTTTTTTGCGTGTGTGGGGCTGAAATGTTACTTATATAAGCTTATTTCGAGTTTTTTTTTTTTTTTTTTTTTTTTTTCAAAAATCATTAATTGTTAAGACATATGTTATAAATTCAGATATACTTGCATATGTTCCCTTTTTGATGTATTCAATTTTCGATCATGTGATTTTTTTATATAAACAAAATTGTTTTGTTCTCCAGAGAAAAAAATATATATATATAAAACTTAATAGCTTGAAAATTTCAATTGATAAACTTTTATCTGGTGAAATTAAAATCGATGTCTTGAATTCAAATAATCTGGTAAAAGTGCTTTTTTTAATTTAATTTACTTCTTTTCTCTTGCTTCTAAGAAAAATATAAAAAAGAAGTCTTTGTAACATTTCAAAATTATATTACATACAGATATATTCACATTATTATTTCTGGTTAATTTCATAAATTGTTAAATAAATTCTATGAAACAATGAGAAAACTTAAGAAAAGAAGGTCATTTTGTAAAATAATTTATGCACAGGAGGGACATCTATGCTCTACAGATATGGTTTCCCACTCTTAGCAGCCCCTCCTGGGCATTAAAAAAAATCTATGCAGACTTCCATAGGATTGTCAAAACACAGTGTGTGAAGATATGTCTGCGTCAAAACGAAGAAGGTGGGTAAACCATGAAAATTTTGAATGGAACTTATATTGTATTAGCATATGAGATCATAGATACATAAAACCAACTTTTTTATGGTTCTTGTCAGATAACAATCTGCCACTAAGAAAGTCGTGTGAAAGCACCAGCTTTCTAGTTTCAACGCGATTTGTAAAATTATCAGTATTTCTTTGAATAACGAAATTATCCTTATCTTCAAATATATCTCCAAGCGATTTTGATCGTCCAATTACGCTGTTTTGACTGATTTGTGAGATCGGTTGTTCTGGGTTTTTGAAATCATCACCTTTGCTATCTAAATTACCAAGTGACTTATAACGCAAGTTAAATATTGAAGAATTGAGTAAAGGTTTCTTTATTGTTTTCGGGCATTGCCAAGATTCATCTTTATATAATGGATTTTTCACGTACGTTGATTTTTGACGTATTCGTTGTTGAGCAGGACTTGGAAGGAATTTTTTTGTGCAGTTCGAGGGATGAGAAAGAAAACGTTTGGGTCGGTTATTTCTAAAATTTTCCATTCTTTTAGACCGAATTGTCTCATAAACATGATAAATGTTTGTGTCAAATTCACTTGATGAAAAAGCTGCTTTTTCATTTTGATTGATTAAACATTGATATTCAACATTGGGTTTTAACACTCTGACTGGTATTGTTTCAATGGGTGGAGGAACAGGTTTATCCTTTGAAGAGTCAGAATTTTGTGCCTGGGATGAGCAATTCATTGAGTTAGATTTTAAAGAAGATTTTTTATCAACAACTTCCTTTATTTCACGTGGTTCTGGAAGTAAAGGAGATATCCCACGAACATAATCATAAATCTGATCAATTTCATCGTATCTACTATCAACTTCTTTTATTATCTTATGAATAGTAACCTTTTCCTGTGATTCATCTATATGACTACTATCAGAGTTTGAAACTCTACGCGTAATTTTATTTTCCTTTGAAAAATTTTTGGAGTTCTGTTTGAGCAGGTGTGACTTTGAGAGTGATATATCAAAAAGTTGCATTTCATTTGATGCCTCTCGTACAATATTTTGACTTTTTTGAACCAAATTAACTATAGCATTTAAATTCATTAAAGTATCCCAGTTCTTAGGAACTTGAACTTTTAAAGGCGCAGAAAGTGGAAGACTGACAAGATTAGAATCTTTGGATAACGGTAGAACTGCGATACTTTCTTCTTCGCATGTAGTGTAAAGTCGCATTTCTTTGGTAAACTGTGAACTTTTCAAACCGTTAGGAGATTTTCCATCGACTAAGCGCACCATCAATGGAAATTTCATAGTAGACAAGTTTCGAATCGAATGAACACCAGCTATGTGATTTCCCTCAACAATAGGACTAAATTTACCTTTTTGGTCAACACTTAGATATACTATTTCATCTTTATCAGTGATGCATTTTAAGCAACTTACGGGATATTTAGACTTTATCTGAACGAGGAAGATGTCATTCATAATGACTAGAGTTTCTCCAGCATACAGAGTTCTTGTTTTATCACAGATATTTTCTGAATTAACACTCTTAGCTAAATAAGCTTTGATATTTTTTCGCACAAGGCATTTTTTTTGTCTTATTCGGTAGAGATCGGCCACACTTTCGATGCAACGGGCGGCTTTTCCGTCTTCAGACAAAATTTCAAACCAGCCCTCATAATTATTTGGAATTGAAATCTTTGATCCAACGGGTATGACACGACCTTCATTTTTAAATTTAACACACTGAGCAACAATGTTCACTTGCTTGACAGTTTCGACAAACAACACCAACTGAGTTGTTGGTGGAATAGGATTTCCTAAACTTGAATGTTGTCCTTTGGTAATTTTGACAATTTGTGGAAGCGTCAATTTATGAACGAAATCAGATATATAATAATCTTCTTCTTCCCACTTCACATAAGATAAGCAATTAGCAGCTGTCTCCATAATTATTGAACTGGTACGATAAATAAAGTATACTTTAAACTTTTTCTTTCAGATGGGTCATCGCTCTCTGTTTCCAGAACTGCACCTGAAAAACAAATAATTTTTTTTTAAGTTTATCTTGATGAAATTGTTGATGAGAAACATTGTTAAAATTATTTTGGAACATTTAAAAATATTTTTGGGGACATTTAAGAATTAAAATAAATCTACCTTTCTTAAATAGAATGAAGTACTTTGAATTTGTTATTGAATACATTTACTCAAACTACTTACTACATTGAATATATATAGTACACAAAATAAGTATGGATAAATTTTATGTTTAACAATAAAAGACTGCCACACAAGCTTTTGTTTTGTTTCGAAATCTTTTATAGTATTCACATAATCATAAATACAAGAGTCAATCAAATATTATTTTTACCAAGAACGGGCTATTTTTTTAATATAAATAATTAATTCAAAAATTTATCTGACATGTTTACTAGATTAATAAATGAAGTTTATTAGAACTAAAACCATTTTACATTTCATTCACTTACACTAAATCCATATTTATCCCTGTATTATACAGAGTTCAGAAATTTTCCTTTGTTACCTATGTTACCATGAAAAAACAATAAAGTGATATTAACAGTTACTTCACAATTTTGCACTGCTAAAGCATATGTTAATAATTTAGCTATTCTTGGGATAAATAGAAACGACAATTAACAGATTAAATATAGATTTATAAATTTGTTTATGAGGTAAAGGAATAGGCGCAAAGAATAATTGACCGACTTAGGAAAATGAAATTGATAAGTATTAAAGGATCTTTTATTCATTCGAAGGAGAGTTACAGCATTCATTTTTAGAATTGCACTGTTTAGTAGAATCTTTCTTTTTTACTTTTTGGTAGGGGACTAAAGAAATAATACTCAAGTAGGGGGAAAAATATTTGATGCTCGAAAAACTTATAATGTATAGCGCCAAGTCTTTATTTCAAATTTAATTTATTAGTGAGTAGTTCTCCCTTTTGAAAAGATGATGTTTTTGAAAACATGGCAGATCTTTTCACACATTACTGTATTTATTTTCATTCATTTACTTATTATTATATTTTTTAATTGTAGGTGGTTACTTTGTTTATTTCACCTATACTTAAAGTTTAGGTATATTAATAAATTAAACTTTATCAAAAAACATAATTCTACAAAATTACTCTTGTAAAATAGGAATGTACTATTAAAAAAGTTATGCGATTCTTAAACTGAACGAAAAAAGACTATATAATCATTAGTAAATAAATAAATTAACGCATTCTTAAAACATAGTTTATCTGATATTATAATTTATTTATTGCAAAATAATAAAAGGAGATATTTGTATATTGAGTGAATTAAAAGCAATAAGTTAAATGGAAATCGTAGATGTTATTTTCCCTTAAAAGTATCGCATTAGAAGATTCAAAGAATTTAAAAGAAATCTTAAAGGTGTTCTAAAAATATATTTTATCCCACTCAACAATGCGAAATTTTCTGACACAATCATGGACTCATTTTTAAACACAAAAGCACAAAACCAGCAGACACGACTATTGAAGTGATTTGGAATCGAATGTTTTCCTTTTTTTTTCGATAAATTGATTATAATTTAATTCATATGCGATTATTATCTCATGATTTGCATTGACGGGATGATGCACCCGAAAATTCGGGTTGTCTTTATAAAAACAAATGGATAACGATATTCGATTGCATAGTTTTTGAATTAAAGTACCAGCCAATTTTATGCGTTTGCGAATAAAAATGAATCCAGGAATGTGTGAGAAAATAGCCAGTTTGAGTTTGAGAATTGACATAAGATACGTTATCAATACATGTGGTGAGCGAAATCTCTTTCAAAAAACAAAATAAATAAATAAAAGTAAAATTGGAGCCAAATATTTTTGATTTAATCATGGATTCATGAGCGATGTCGTCGTGTAAAATTTCAATTTTTCATTACGTGTAACGAAAGGTCGGGCAAACTCTTTAAAACAACATTCCATTGGCAATATAACAACAACGCTAGTCAATGCCTAGCTACAATCTGGATCATACAAGTGTATTTTTAATGAAATGCAGAATACATATTATATTGCAACATTTTAGAATTGAAAAATAATGTCATTTTTTAATGTATCTCATTTAATTGGTTTATCATAATAGTGCTTTTAATTTTACAGGAGAATTTTACTTTCTTGCTTTAAATATCGTGTTTTCTTAGATCTTATAAATAAGCATTATGAAAATTCTGTAAATCTAAGACTGCCTATCAGAGCTGACACGTCTCCGGATTTCTGAATATCAGTATTTTCATATAGAAAAGTTTGCTTTATTAAACCGGAGAATTCTGTTATTAAGCAAAATTAATTTTTCTATACAAATATACTGCTATTTAAAAATCTGGAGCTTTGGTATCGCTGATTAGTATTTATTAAGGTATCCGACTACGTACGGAGACTTTTTTTTAAAAAACTTTACTTTTGACACATTTTTTGGTATTTTTCAGTGTAATCTAACACAGAATAAAGAAAATAATGAAAAAATATAAAATATTTATGCAACTTTTAAAAATTTTGAAGAATTTTAGTCATTTTTTACCTTTTTTTTTTTTTATAAAAACGGCTCCGGCTCTAAAAACAAAAAAAAATGCATATAACACAAATATTTTTTTAACATATGCATATTAGACACTCTTGAGTGTAATGAACTAAAAACTAGTCAATATACGGAAATCTAAAAGAGATACAGCTGATTATATACAATTACATAGAAAATTTCAGTAATTTTACGTGTAATTCTTCATAAAAATAGCTATATATAAAAAAAATAAGTCACTTAGAGCTAATTCTTTAGTTCATTACACTCTAGAAATTATCGAAAAGCTACACGAAAAATTGCTTGGTTATAGGATGATAAAATTTTGAGTTAGAGCAATAGTCGTTTACCTTTTCCGATGAAAATCTAGTTTTTTCAGAAAACGCATTTAAAGTTTTCATATGAATTTAAAAGAACTTTTTTAATTAAATAAACACTTTAAAAACCACTAAATTTATAACTATAGCCTTCTGCTTGCTTATTTTACACATATTTCTATATTTTTATGCATTTAATTCTTTTTGGAGCATTTTCGAGTTTACTACTGTAAGTCGTTATGTTAACATTTATTGCTATCCGACTATTTAAAAAGCCATTTTTTAAAAATAAACTGTAATTTTGGTATTGTTTTGGCACTTTTAAGTATAGTATAATACAAAATAAGAAAAATAATGAAAAAATATAAAATATTTATGCAACTTTTAAAAATTTTGAAGAATTTTAGTCATTTTTTATCATTTTTTTTTTTTTTTTATAAAAACGGCTCCGGCTCTAAACAACAAAAAAAAAAAATGCATATAACACAAATATTTTTTTAACATATGCATATTAGACACTCTTGAGTGTAATGAACTAAAAACTAGTTAATATACGGAAATTTAAAAGAGATACAGCTGATTATATACAATTACATAGAAAATTTCAGTAATTTTACGTGTAATTCTTCATAAAAATAGCTATATATAAAAAAATATGTCACTTAGAGCTAATTCTTTAGTTCATTACACTCTAGACATTATCGAAAAGCTACACAAAAAATTGCCTGGTTATAGGATGATAAAATTTTGAGTTAGAGCAATAGTCGTTTACCTTTTCCGATGAAAATCTAATTTTTCAAAACACGCATTTAAAGTTTTCATATGAGTTTAAAAGAACTTTTTTAATTAAATAAACACTTTATAAACCACTAAATTTATAACTATAGCCTTCTGCTTGCTTATTTTACACATATTTTTATATTTTTATGCTTTTAATTCTTTTTGGAGCATTTTCGAGTTTACTACTGTAAGTCGTTATGTTAACATTTATTGCTATCCGACTATTTAAAAAGCCATTTTTTAAAAAATAAACTGTAATTTTGGTATTGTTTTGGCACTTTTAAGTATAGTATAATACAAAATAAGAAAAATAATGAAAAAATATAAAATATTTATGCAACTTTTAAAAATTTTGAAGAATTTTAGTCATTTTTTATCATTTTTTTTTATAAAAACGGCTCCGGCTCTAAACAACAACAACAAAAAAAATGCATATAACACAAATATTTTTTTAACATATGCATATTAGACACTCTTGAGTGTAATGAACTAAAAACTAGTCAATATGCTGGAATCTAAAAGAGATACAGCTAATTATATACAATTACATAGAAAATTTCTGTAATTTTACGTGTAATTCTTCATAAAAGTAGCTACATATTAACAAATTATTTACCTATAATCAATTCTTTACTTCATTACGCTCTAGACATTATCAAATAGCTACTCAAAAAATTTCATGGTTATAGAATAATAAAATTTTGAGTTAGAGCAATAGTATTCAACTTTTCTTGATAAAAATCAAATTTTGCAGAAAAGGCTAATAACTTGATAAAGTAGTAAAAAAAAAAAAAAAAAAAAAAAAAACCTTTGAGGCAGTGCTATACATAAAGCTAAAATATAATATTAACTGTAAAAACAAAAAAAAATGCGCGAAAACAGTTTAATAAACCTCAATTTTCGATCCACTTCCGGTTCAAATATCTCCACTTCCGGTATAAATTAACGACGTCAGCTGTTTTTTAAAGGTCTCTAATTTCATTTCTAATAGGCGTACAGGAAGAATAAAAACAGATTTAGAAACAGAAATGTTCATTCTATAAGAAAATCAAATAAAAAAAATTCGAATTTTCATCGAAATTGACGTTTTAAACGTAAGGCGGATACCTTAATATGGTAATGCATGAAAAAATAGTAAATTTAGAGCTGTTCATTTTATGAAATAATCAACTGTACTTTCAATGATTGACATTTAAATATTTAAGCACATGATTTCCAAATTCTAATGCTTCAGATTTACAAAAACATTTTGCCTAAAGAAGTTAGAAAAATTAGAGAAAAAATTAGAATTCGCAACGCTTTTATTGCATTATTGTAAAGAAAAATATGTGTGTTTTTACTTACCAACGATTTTATGTACTGTGCTAAATAGAGAAAAAGACAGAAAGGAAAGGGAAAAAAAAGAAAAATCAAAATCAAAATACTGTCTATAACTAATTGATGAAAAGAAGAAAGAAAGTACAATACAAGGACCGTTATAATTCAATAAAAATAAAGCAATCAGTAATTAAAAATAAACATCGTTTATTTATACGTATATCGAAGCATAATTTACGGATTTCATTAGATTTATCTTTATTGTGTGTTTAGTTCTTATGTGATACTTCATAGAATTCCAAAGATAAAGCGCACGCGTACTTTTGATTAAACTCTTTTTGAAATAGAAATGATTAATTAATGAGAGATCTCAAAACATATTTTTAAAGATAGAGCAATAGAAATTTATATTTAGCGTAAATGAGAGATGACAAACCGAATGAAACTTAAAACAAGAACGAAAAATCATGCGTCAATCATAGATTATGTAACACTTTCCAACGCTTCCAAAATAATTTTACAATAAACTAAAAGATAACATCTAAGTAAACAATTTGGAAAACGCATAACATATTTAAAAACATAATTTCAGGAATTTCCAACATATACACTATTCAGAAAAATATCCGAATACTTTTATTCAGCCCTGTATATGATCTATAGATTTGTATATTACTACATAGGATGCTAAATTTTAGTTCAGTTAGGAAACGCGTAGCACAGTTTAAAATTCTCCGTCTGGAGTTTCTGTCAATAAACGGAAATGTACCCGCGAACTTTTGTGCTTCCCTGTATAGAATCTACAGAGTTTATACACACAACGTAATAGACAAAAAGCGAGTTAAAATTAAAATCGCGTTCAGTAACTTAAAACGCTCTTCCAGGAATTATTGTTAACAGACAGTAGAGAATTCTTTTGTGTGTCCCTGTAAATGAACGATGAGTGCTATACACACAATATTCTGTTGTAAGCCTCTTGTAATGCACCTTAGTGATATAGATAAATTTCAATGTGTTTAAAATAGTGAAACATTATTTAAATAAACCGCAGACGATTTTTCTCCATAGACGCAATGTAAAGAAATTCTTTTGACTGTCCCTGTAAAGTAACTATAAGTGCTATGCACACCCTATTCCATATTAAGCTTCTCCTAATGCACCTTAGTGATATATATAAATTTCAATGCGTTTAAAATAGTGAAACATTATTTAAATAAACCGCAAATGATTTTTCCCCATAGACCGCAATGTAACGGAATTCTTTTGAGTGTCCCTGTAAAAAAACTATAAGTGCTACACACTTCCGTTGAAATAGGGAACATGCTATAGATAACGGCAATAACATATAAAAATTGCAGAGCAATCCGAGCATATTTACGGGAGTTAGAGCACGGACAGACGGCCATACGGCAGACAAACCGAAGTCATAAACACTTTTCAACTTGGTTGGAAAGTGTTAAAAATACTAAGAGTTAGTATTAAAAATTTCAAAGTTTGAAATATATATATATATAGAGAGAGAAGGTCCAATTACCGGCTAGTAGGTGTTCTGAGAACTGAGCGCAGCACAACCTAGCGGCGATAGGCAAAGTTTGTACCTTTAATTGAGAGAAGAATGTCACGAGAAGTACTTCGCTAAAGTCTGTGTAACTTACAAACAGTAAAAGTAAAATCGTCGACACGACAAAATCGGAGATATCAAAATTTTTTCAGGTATGTATTTCTCATTTTTTTAAGAAATACTGACCGCATATTGGCTTGAATCGACGATTAAATTGTTTTCTAGACATATTTAGCTCCCAAATGCCGCAAGCCATGTGACTGGTATTTTATTATATGAATGAATAATAGAGGTTTTAACTTAAACATAGAAGTGGTCCAAGTATCAGCCACTAAATACCGAATAGCCAGTATTTGGACTTCTCTAGGTTTGCTCCGTAAATAAATTAATTTATTGGATCATGGATACTGTATGGCTTTGCTGCGTCATTTGACTGTTACAATGTGGCTATGGTTACAATGTTGGTCAAAATCGCCGCAATAAATGGGAAGAGTAAGAAGAAAAATTACGGAGGAAAATCTAAGAAAAGACAAGCGAAAGGAGCAGAAATTTTATTTTAATAAGGTAAAAAGTTAACATATTTGACAGAGGAAGATGATGCAATTTGTGTCTTCTGCTAGGGTACTTTCTGTGAGGGCAAGAAGGAAGAACTCTGGGTTCGATGTTTAGAATGCTGTATGTGGGCCCATTGTATCAACGACGCAGAGAGTGATTGCTATGTTTGTGATTTTTGTAGACAAAGTAATCTATATATGAAGCAGCAAGCAGATTTTTGTTTAACACCTTAAAAACAAAACCAGGAACAGAATGGAAAGAAGATTGTCAGAGATAATTATAAAGATTTTTATAAATTTGACATAAATGCTTATTTATGAAGAATTCCAGATTCTTTCACTAGATATTAAAAGCTATTAATCAATAAAATTTATTAAAACAATATTATTCTTTCTTAATTAGCGAAATTGGGCCCGTTTCTGTGATTCTTTTGGAAAAAACTGAGGTAGCCAGTATTTAGACCCCATTTTCAAAACTCAAATTTTGCAGAATTTCGGAATTTTTCTTTTAATAAACAGAAAATGCTTTTAAACTGAATTTTCTTTTTCTAAGAGGATGTGAAACATATCAAGGTACCCTAGCATGACTTTTAACTCAACTAATTTTCAAAATTGTTGGATCAAGATGGAAAATAAAAGTGGTAACCGGTAATTGGGCCTTTTCTTTTATATATAAAGTCCCTCAAGATAATGAAGTTATAACAGAATTACAGCAAATCATAAAGAAGAACTTTTAGTGTATGCAGCTTTATTCTGCAACTTTGAAAACTGGAGTTATGACTTCCTATCAGATTTTGAATTCTCTCTTTTTTTTTCTTTTTTTTCTTTTGTACATTTTTTTGTACTTTATTTGATTTGATAAATGTTGGTCATACTTTTCCGTTATACAAATGGAAATATTATGTTCTATGTATATTATCACTTAAAAATTTTCTGGTAGGTAGAACCAAATTTTGGTGCTACAATAGCTGCAACCAAAGCTGCAATGGTAAAATATCTTGCCAACATCTGGAGCTAGGGGTCAACCGGAGTTCCAAATGTTGGAACGATATTTCACCATCTTATGGTTTCAGCTATTGCAGCAACACAATTTGGTTCAAACCACCACACAATTTTTAACAGTGTATGACTGCTGAAGAGTGTTCTAAAAAAAATATTTTTTTTTTCTCCGCTCAACAATCCGAAACTTCCAGACTGATTCATGAGCTCATTTTTAAACATAAAAGCATGAAACTAACACTCATAACTATTGAAGTGTTTTGGAATGCAATATTGTCTTTCATTTTTCAATAAATGGATTACACCTTGATTTATAAGCTATTATTTTTTTCATGCGACCTTTATATGGGTGCTGCGTCCTGAAATTGGGTTAAAAATGCCCACTTTGACAACATTTTCTGAAAAATCCCCTATGTTTATTGAAAATTAGATAATGTTATTTGATTTCATAGTTTCTGAATAAGAGTATATGCCAATTTCAGGCATTTACGAGTAAAATGAATTCAAGATTGTGTCAGAAAATAGCTAGTTTGGATTTCAGAATAGCTTTAAAATGCGTCTGCATTCTTTCAATTTTCTGTTTCGCCTGGTAATTCGTATTTTAAATAAACAAATACGCATACATAGCTATTCATTCCTAAAAATATATTCACATTCATATATTTTCATGTTAAAAAAAATACTTTAAAGGCATGTTATCTGAAATAACATGTTCTAAATAAAGCCATCACAGAAGTAGAATTTATTTCAAATATAGGGTTTATGGAATAGGAAGAAAAAGAATTATTTTAAGCCTAAAATGAAAGAAAGTCAATTGTTCCTTATATTAAAAAACAAGAATAATAATAGGCAGGTTAAGCACTTCATTCGGAGCGCTTGGTACATGGATTACTAAAGGTAATCATTATTCATGTATTTGACATGTTAGACCCAATTCCATATTTTTACGCAATGATTATTATCTTTACTATAAATATTACTATTGCGAAATAAACGAGCGATTGTATACTTGTAATGTAAACCATGATTTATCTTTGAATGAAAACGTAAACTTTTTTATCTTTGTCATATAGGGAAATATGAAATTGTCCATACTCCAATTTAAAAGTTATTACAGTCTAACTTTGTCATAAAGAGGACACTGGGACCACATCATTCGCTCGTTGAAATAGAGATCTCGCAAATTTAAGATTTCACATAATAAAATATAAGCGAATAATTCGGAAGAATTATTTAAAAAATTCAAAATGTTTGCTCCGATAGGTGAAATTTTACATTTTTAGATTAAAAGGGTGAGATTAAATTACCAATGGCTGCGTAAATTGAACTTTAATAATTTATCAATTATCAATTTATAAATAAGAAATAATTATATAAAAGAATGATGATTAAAAAAACACATGCTTACGACTTATTTACTTAATTAAATTCATTTTTTAAGGATTATTCTTTAAATAATGTATTTCTTCGATAATTACATAATAAACTCATAAAGAGTTTCTCCTACATTTTTAAGGAGATGTGTGGGGTGTTGTGAACTCAAGTCAACGTAGTGCTTAGGAGTGCTAACGTGGAACGTATAACAACCATGCGTAACCTCCGTCGAAAAATGTCAAAGTAACATAACAGTCAAATTTTTAAAAAATGAACGGTCCGAAAAGAAAATAAATTTGAAAACTCTGGTGGAGAACTCCATCAGCCATTCCAGAACACTTAAGCGAAATGGCTTTATAAAGGGTAATATTTTTGAGATGTTTAACCTTATTGCAGTTAAAGTAGGAACACATGAACTAACACATTTTGCTTAGGAAAAATAGGAAATACCGGAAATGCGTTGAGAGTACGTAAAATTTTTGCTCTTTGGAAAGGAGTTTTCTTCTATCCATTTTTACACTAGACTCACCTTTTCTATATTTTTGTTCTTTAAGGCGGTATTAAAAAAAATATTTTTTCACGCTCAATAACTCAAAATTTTGAGACGCATTTTCAGACTAATTTTTAAAAGTAAAAACATGAAACTTGGCGGCGTGATTTATGAAGAGATTTACAAGGGACCTGAGTTTTTATTTTTCGTTCAATTAATTAGAAACTGATTTACAAACGATTATTTTCACAGTACGATAAATTTTTTTGTTTCCAGCGCTATCGCTTCGGGAAATTCGGTTCAAAATGTCCACTTTGACAGCATTTTTTGAAATATATTCTGCCTTTATCAAAAAATAGACCAATTTCGGACATTATAAAGTTTCTGCATAAGAGAACCTTCCAATTGGATGGATGCATTTTAGAGCAAAAATGAATTTAAAAATGTGTCTCAAAATAAACAGTTTGGATTTGAATACACCCTTAAAACCGAGTTCTCGTTAAATCTGACCTCGCTATAAACAAGTTTGACTCTATCAAACTACAAACAAGTTGCAATTATGGAGATTAAATAAAATTTTCAAAAGTGAAAACCTTATTTATTATTACCTTATTTGTGAACTTATTTGATTGAAATTTGACACATCTTTATCATTAAATACATATTAGTGCTCCCTATTAAACGTTTATATGAGTATACATATAATACGTATTATACGGGGTGCTCATTTTGGATACGTATGATACGGCCAAGGCGGTTATACGTATTATACGAAACAGTGTATTCGGTACAACGTATATACGGATCTTACCCCAGCGGTTAAACGTATAAACGTTTAAACGGTTTTCATTCATTGCGTTAAAAAAAAGATGATTTTTCTCGTGCTGGTCTGCACATCAGAGACATTTGAGAAGTACCCTCTAGAGACCTGCATTCACAATGGCATATAACAACCATAATGGCAAATTTAAGAAATATAAAACAAGTTAAATTGCTCAAGCAAATTTATATAACATTTTATCACTTAATTCAATAAAAATTAGAAGTAACATAAATTAATTAAAACATTCGTAGGGGAAAATAACAAGAACCTATGTATGAAACATATTATGCAGATTGCTACGGTAATGCCACGATTTCCAGCTTTTCCTGCCTTCAGTGACGTAAGACTGATGACGTCATTCGCATTAAAAGTAAATACGTTTATTTAAAATATACGTATACTTGAATTATACGTTTAACCGGTATACGCTTATACGTATACAGATACGTTTAAACGTATAATTTTATGTATACGTATTTCAAAAATACGTATTGTACGTATATACGTAAATCGGTTAAACGTATAACTGAAATACGTATCGAGTCGGGAGCACTAATACATGCAAAACTACCCATCAAAATAATTAAAAACATTAGATCCCTTCTCTAAGATTACATTAATCCAATTAGTTTTATCTCCGAATTGATTAAATTTCTTTCTTATCGTTACATAAATTAGAATCTTCATTTCAAACAATTCAGTTTAATCTCGACAGTTATTAGTTAATTTCAAAGTAATATTTATACAAATGTATTTTTGAGTTTATTAAAATTGACTTATAATTGTGTTTGAGTATTTTAACATATAAGAAACGATTAAATTCTTAACATAAAATTTACCGATGAGTAGCCATAGGTACAGTTTAATTAACCATCATATGCAAATTACTTGAAAAGATAATAAGGCGAAACAATAAATAAGTCGAAAAACTCTATTACACTGTAAAAAAGGTCCAATGTTTCTTATTTTATGAAAATATACTATAACCACGAACGAAAATATAATGTAATCTTCTGAGTTATCCGAAATTCCGAAAAGCGTGTTCCATTGTCTTTTGAATCCCCAGAAACCAATACATTTCCAAAATTTAAAGAATTATTTATAAAAGCAGAGTATTTTTTCCTGCCCGTTATTTTTTAGAAACGTTTCCGAAGCGTTTTTATAGTGTGTTAATCAGTTTCCTCAGCCTAGAATACAGTGGTGGACATAATTATAAGACACCTACCTAATTTGACATACAGTGAAAGAAAAGATTCAGAGCTTAAAAATGCTTTATCAAATACGACAAAAACATGAATTTATTCTGTTATTACACGTAATTGTTTTACAAAAATGATATTTTTATAGATTTTAATAAAAAAAATATTAGTTTCAACCGACGTCATAAACACTTATCCAACAGCCGAGGGGGATAATTAAGAAAAAATATTGTAAATAAATAAGTATTTAAGATTGTTTTTTTTTCTCTTTTCATTAATGTATTATAAATTTTATTGTTTAAAATTACTGATAGTTGACATTTTAGTGAGTGGGGCTTTAGATTCCAATGGCAACATTCTTCCATTGGTTTTTTGCGCATTACAGTTTGGCGATAGTTTTTTTTCTTTTTCCTGGAAAGTTGTCAACAGTATAATGGAGAAGTATCGAAAATTGTTTTCAGTAAAAAGTTTTAAATGTATCAGTTTTCAATATGACGTAATTTTCAAAGTTTTCTCCCTATTATAAAACTTTAAAATATTTAATTGAAGGGAAATATTATTATTTACGCTGTTTAAAATTTGCAATAATAGATAAAATATTTTGTCGAACTAAATTAATATATCGTGGAAATATATTTTTATATTGAAACTGTTTGGAAATATTGTTATTTGAGCATTTTAAATATGACGTAAGTTTCCCTATTTGATGCTTTGAACGCGTAATAATTTAATTATTTCTCTTTTTTAATATTCACGCGCATGTATATTTTTTATTACGTAATTTTCTACAATTACTGCTTTTAATACGTGATTATTTAATTATATTTTTAAAGTTTTATTTCTGTTTTTTATAGTCACGTGTAAATACATTTTTTAATTGAAAGGGAATATTATTATGTGCGCTAGTTTACAAATTGGCAACAATTCAAATAAATTCTGCGCTTTAGTTGGATATTTTTATCCATTAATGTGTGAGTTTTTAACGTTTTAATTAATATCTTGCGTTAATGAAGACATTTTCAAAATTTTATAATTTTTAGCGTGACAGCAAGTATTCAGCTGTAAGTACACAAAATTTCAAGTCTCTAACTTATACAGTTTCTGAGAACCAATTCCGTGACCGACAGACAGAGAAGCGAGACGAATAGGCTTTCGGGAGATGAACGAAACCCTAAAAAAGACACTTGACACCTGCGATTTCAATATTTTTCTGTTATTTATTAAACCAAATTCCATTTCTAAGGATTTTATTAAAAATATATGCAATATCGCTATTAGTTTTACAAGAAAACTGCCACCATGACGAAAGATCACGGAAATTTTCTTCGACTCGGCTTGGGCCTGAAAAGAATGAAGTCCAGTTTCGGGCAGGCCCGAGACTGCAGAAAAAAAGTAAGAACCAGTTCCAGCCCAAAATCTATAGAAAAGAGTAATTCGAGACCCCACTGGTCCGAGTCTAATGAAAGAAAATTTGCCTCATACATAAACTATAACACCGGTTTATAATTTATTTAAGCCTGTGGAAACGGAATCGATAGGGACCGAGAAAAAAGTCTGTTTTTAAAAAGTTTCCGTCTTAGCACATATAATTGTATGTTTTCTTTTTGTCGGGACCATAAATTATTTCGATTTAAGACAGGATTCCGTTATAGACAGGTTCTGTTTTGACAGGGTTAGATCAAATTTCTCCCAGCTTTAACAAGTAAACAGTTCAAATTCCATTTCTCTACGTTCAAAATTTATCATACGTTTTAGCGTTTTTATTTATATTTTTCCTATGGAATTTGACGGTTTAAGGTTTAGTCTCATTTCGGAAAAAGAAGCAAAGAAAAAAAAATGGTTTAAAGACTTGCTACTATACAGCAGTGCGACAGGATGCGAACACACGGCTTTTACAAAAGAAGTGATCAGTTTTAACAGGTAGCTAGCTATTATGCGTTTTCTTCATTTTTAAGTACAGTAACCGCCGTTTTAATGAATCACCTTTGTTAAATATAATTTGATTCTGTAAAGCGGCGGATTCCTACTAAGGTAACGAATACTGATTTTTGGTTTACTTGATTCCTAAAAGCGGTTTATTCGATAAACCAGTGATTCATATAAGCGGCAATAACTGTATCTTTTAGCTCTGGGAGGGGTTTTAACCCCGAAACTCCCCCTCTTGGCTGCGGCACTGATGAATGCAAATGAAATTTTGTATTTTAACATACTAGAAACTTTGTAGTGAAAATAAATTCATATTTTAATAAGATAATTTTTAAAAAACCAGTCATATTAAAGTAATTAACTGTCGCAATTGTCGCACCAGCTATCGACAATTAATATAAACAAATAAACTTTCTGTTGAAATTGTACCTTGTTCTGCATTTTATAAATTTTGCTTGCGTTGTAAATAAAATGAATATTTCATATGAAATATAATTAAAATATAAGGAATATTATGCAATACTGTTGTACAACATGTATTAGTCATATCAAAGCAGATAAAATTTTGAATTTTAACATAGTAAAACATTGTAGAGAGAAATATATATATACAGGCGAACCTCGTTAACACGAAATTGAAGGGACTGGGAACTTTTTTCGTGTTATCCGAAATTTCGTGTTAACCGTCATAATAGTGGCGCCATCTATGTTAGATATAAAAACTAAATAAACTAACCTACAAATATATCCCTGCTCAAAAAATCATAAATTAATAAGAAATAGTAAATTTCATTAACAAAATAATTATCGTTTTTCAGGCAATAATAATTTTATTTACATGCTAATCATATTTTTAAATAGTCCGTTATTGACTTTGGCTTCGATTTTTGTAGAGTACTTTTTTTAGGAACGTATGGACCTAATCTAATTTGTCCAAAACTCGGGAAGTATCCTCTTGATCCATAAGGAAACGTTGTACAGTTTTCAATGCTGCGGTAGATTCATTTATTGACACTATACTTTTCCGTGCTGTGTCAATTTCTTCTTCCTCGTCCGACACTTCAATGTTGTCATCTTTATTTTTCAGCAATTATTTCTTCATCTGTCGTCACATCCGAAGTCAGCACATCTTCATCTATGCAAATGTACCTGGAAAAAACAATGTCTAAGAAAGAATTTACCGATTTTGGCTACAAATCTTTCTGCAGACAAGTCTATGACGCTATTTAAATCTTGTCAGTCATCCGTTAGAAAATATGAAATCGCTCTCATCGAGAGCATCAGCAAAATCCTCTGCTTTATCTTGCAAACCTGCAAAAGTTAAAACAATGTTCTGACTTATTGCCTCTTTTATCCACCGCAAAAGAGCAATTTCAATTTATTCATTCTTTCTTCTACACATTCGTTTTCTTACTGGTTTGAATTAACTCACAGCAGAAACTGCTTCAATCTTTTCACGATTCTTTAAAATTGTAGAAGAATTGTAGGTATCCCATACTTCGCCGCATTTTGTGATTTTTCAGCACTTTATCGCTAACTTAGTTTAATATTTTTGCTTGGTTTCTTAAGATACTGCTTGTTGTTTTCGACTCATCTTTCACAGAATTCTACAGAGCAACTGTGAACAACGTTTCCATTATGTTAGTTAGGTAGTGAAGTAGAGATAGTCACTTATTTCAATCACAGATAGGAGAATTCAGACCCCCGGTTTATAGTTTATGTTACTGTCAATACAGTCAACCGAGTAATGGAACAATCACTTTCAAAAAAAGAAATTCCTTCCCCAAACTTTCATTGTGACTAATCTATTGCTCATATGGTTAATGTGGGAACACTTGCACATATCAGAGATAAAAGAAAAGCAGGGATTATTCAGGAATTCAGTATTTCAGAATTTTCTGAAACCCTTTTTCACTTTAAATCGTTTTCAAACCATGAGCCAAAAATGAGCCCATTTCATGAGCCCATTTTCAACAAAAAATTCGCCTTAAGCGGGATTTTCCGAAATTCTATTTCGTGTTAAACGAATTAATTAACATTGATTTTCAGACTCATCTGACGGGACCTGAAAATTATTTCGTGTTAAGCGAAATTTCGTGTTAAGCGATTTCGTATTAACGAGGTTCGACTGTATACTGTATATCAGTCGTATTAATCCAATTAATAGTTGCAACTTTAGTGATGGAACCATTTGGGCGGTTCTCACCACTAAATTTAACAGTTTTCTTCGTGTTAAAAATATCTCAGAAATTCTGTCCTTAAATAAGATAAATACACTATATTTCCAATGATGATTGGTCACTAGCGATTTTAGACGTTTTGTTAAATATCTGGAAAGATACATGAGGAATTATCCTAAAACTTCCGGAGTGTAAACAACATAATTGACGTCACATATTTCCGCGAAGATTTTTTCCCGAAACTCCACAAGGGGCCGTCAACAAATTGAAGAAGAACGAGTATATTTTGGATAACCCTGTAAAAACTAATATTGCAAAAGCATTCAAACTATAGATTATGATTAAGTGGATTATTGTAATAATTTGGGTTCATTTTTATGAAGATAGCATGTATACTCGAAGAGAAATTCAGGTTTTTATACAAACAGTCCCAAATTCTATCAAGTTTTTTGCTTATAATTTGCAGAGTTTTTAATATAAATACAAGTTATTTTCAGAAAATATGACAAACAAAATTGTTCATAACACCCTACAATCAGAATTAAACAATAATAAACATTGCATGAAAAATGAGCAGGTTTACTAAATATTGTTTCACTGCGCATGCGCGAATTCAATCAAAATATACTGTGCATAATATATTAGCTAAATATATAGACCAACTTTTATGAAAGTCTCAAAAACATAGCTTGAAAATTCTGATAGTAATCGTCGATAGAATAAGCTCGAAATTCGCTGTTCCCAAAACGAAGCAAAAAAATGAGGGGTTGTATCAAATGTAGAATGAGAGACACTTCATTCTTATTATGTCAACTTTCATAAGCTAGTATATTTGGATACAACCCCTCATCTTTTTGCTTCCTTTTGGGAACAGCGAAATTCGAGCTTATTCTATCGACGATTACTATCAGAATTTTCAAGCTATGTTTTTGAGACTTTCATAAAAGTTGGTCTATACATTTAGCTAATATATTATGCACAGTATATTTTGATTGAATTCGCGCATGCGCAGTGAAACAATATTTAGTAAACCTGCTCATTTTTCATACAATTTTTATTATTTTTTAATTCTGATTGAAAGGTATTGTGTACAATTGTGTTTGTCATATTTTCTGAAAATAACTTGTTTTTATATTAAAAACTCTGCAACTTATAAGCAAAAATCTTGGTAAAATTTGGGACTGTTTTTATAAAAACGTGAATTTTTCTTCGAGTATACATGCTATCTTTATAAAAATGAACCCAAATTATTACAATAAGCCACTTAATCATAATCTACAGTTTGAATGCTTTTTGCAATATTAGTTTTTACAGGGTTATCCAAAAGATATTCGTGTTTCTTCAATTTGTTGACGGCCCCTTATGGGGTTTCGGGAAAAAATCTTCGCGAAATTATATGACGTTTATCATGTTGTTTACACTCCTGAAGTTTCAGGATAATTCCTCATGTATCTTTCCAGATATTTAACAAACCGTCTAAAATCGCAAGTGACCAATCATCATTGGAAATATAGTGTAATACTATTTAAATTTAGCGGTGTCAATTGATTCTCTGGTGTGCCACTGTTCCATCACTGCAAATCAATTATGAAATAAAAGAAAAAAAAGGTCTTTTAATGATCGAAATTTATTACTGTTTTATACAGTTGTGAAATCGGAATTTGAATAATGAAATGTTTACTCTGATATAGCAAGGCAGTTTAAAAGATCGAAATGACGTAGATTGCCCAAATTACTTGAAATTTATGTTGTAAAATACGTATTTTGTGCTTTTTTTAAATGTCGCTTAAAAATGTGCTTTGCAGAGCTGCCTAGTGTTAACGAAAAGTTAGATCAATTTTTTACGAGGTTCATAAGAATTCGAGGCCTCGATGTAATCAAAGGCCAGCTAGTGGGCGCAAGCCAACCATCTATCCGCAATTAATGTAAACGAAGGAACTTTCTGTTGGAAAAAAAATATAATAATAATTATAAAATTGTATAAAATTCAGGATGTATTGATGTAATTCAAGATCAACTTTTAAAAGCTTCAGGTTAATATTATTTATTTTTAAAAATTTTAATTTGGTAATATAAATTCTTAAAAGCCTAGCTTATATCCACTTAATTCTGAAATTTTGTTTACATTGTAAAATGAAAATTTCTTATGAAACGTAATTAAAATATAAGGAATATATAGTACCGCATATCACATATATGAATTATATCAATGCAGGTCAAATATTGATTTTTTACATAGTATCATTTGAACTTAACTTTGTAGTGAAAAAAAAAATGTAATTTGATAAAATAATGTGAAAAGATATTTTCAGTCATACTAATGCAATTAATAATTTAAATTTGCTTATGAAATAAAATAAGATAATTTTTAATGATACAAATTTATTATGGTTTTCTTTAGGAATATTAAAAGAAAAAAAAAGAAAATTTCCGACTTTAATCTTGTGATACACTTTTAAAAGTTTAAATGACATAATCTACTTTCGTCGTTGTATATGTTTTAAATATTTCTTCATTACTGGAAAACTTTTTTCTTTCTGCCATTTTGAAAGGGATGTTTTCCTACTGTGAATTAAGAAGCTAATATCCATAAACATACAATTTTTTGTCTCTTTTTCTGTCTATCTTTCTGCTATATATTTGTTTCTTCATTGTGGTGAGTCAAGCTCTTTAGAAACTCATTGATAACACCTTTTTAAAATGAATTTCAAGAATAGATTATTTTTTAAATATTTTTGAATGTTTTGTCTAATTGTTGAACTCTTTTATAAATTGAATATTGAGTAAAATAATATCCTGATCATTTGTATTTGTAGAAATCATTTATAATTTTTAAAATGTATTTTTCTGCAATTCAAACCTTTTAATAATAAAATCTTCATGCTGTTTATTTGTATGAACTCTTATAAAAATGAAACGCAGATCAATATTCCGTAATTTTTGACGGGGGTTATATGCTAGTTACAAATAAACAGTTAAAGAAAATTTCGATGTAAATTAGAGACCCGTTAGCAGGCGCAGTCCGCTGTTGTGCTCTGTCATAATATCTGTCATGTGAACTAAATGCGATATTTAATAAAAAGTAGTCCCCCCCCCCTCTCCTCTTCTGTATTAATAATCCCTATTCACATTTGGCAACATTTCTTTATTAATTACAACATTGTCCATTAACGTTTTATGTCCTTTTCTATACAAAAATCAGGTTTTAGATAAAATAAAAAATTACCGGCCGATTTTCAAAATTCTTAGAAAAGCTTTATCTCCACCCCAGTTTAAGCAAGGTTGTATATAATTTTCCTATACAAAAATCCAATATTATTTATATTTTTATATACCCTATAATAATCCCACTCAATTTTTCATTCCGTATTTATATTTTCCTCCCTTCAGTCAGAGCCACTACTAGTTTGGCTTGAAATAAGATGTTAAAATCCATTCTTTTTCTGCGATCAATTTAAGGAAATATATTAATAACTAGCTGACCCGCCCAGCGTTGCCCGAGCCCGCGTGTAATAAACTCAAATCTTTTAAAAAACGAAACCCTGGCCAAGGTCTCCGATGGCTTCGACACCGTATACCGGGCACGCTCCGGAAAATCTTTTATTTCCCCCTTCCACCGCCAGGGGAGCAACCTCTGAGACAGGTTAACGTTGCCTACGGTATTGTATAGTAGGCGTGCGACAAAATCGAGCTGGTTTCGAGAAGATGGGAACATTAAAAGCCGTGTTATTGAAATAAGGCACAGTTAGAGAAAATAATCATGAGTGAGGCACCGGGTGAAATGGGATGTTTAAGTGTCCGGCAGAAAATGACTAATTAGGAGAACTACGATGCATCTTTAAAAATTCGTTCGTTTGCTTAAGCTAGGAACTTAATTACAAATTTGCCTTAAACTATTTTTCGGAAATAGTTGTAACCGCTACTCATAAATTTACTGTAATGTTATAGAAGGTGACTATTAAGTTAATTATAATGTTTGGAATCAGTTGCGTTGAAATCGGAAAGATAGTTGAGGAGATATGGAAACGGGGCATAGTTAGGTAAAAAAACTTGAAGGAGGGGTTGGGGGGGTGTTCAAGTGCCGTTCAGCAAATGACTAATTAGGACAACCACTATGCATCTTTAAAAATTTGTTCGTTTGGTTAAGCTAGGAACTTAATTAGAAATTTGGCTTAAACTATTATTCAGAAATAGTGGTAACCGTTACTCATAAATTTGGTTTAATGTTATAAAGGGGGACTATTAAGTTAATTATAATGTTTGGAATCACTTGCGTTTAAATCGGAAAGATAGTTGCTGAGATATGGAAACGGGGAATAGTTAGAGAAAACTTTGACAGAGGGCACCGGAGGGGGGGGGGGGGCGAATGTTCAAGTGACCTTCTCATTTTTAATGAGAGTTCTTTGTGCATTTTAATTAATATTTCAGAAAGTAATTTAAATATTAAAATTCTGACGTAATGGTGCACCAGGAGAGGGTTTGGATTACCTAAATCTAAATTTCCAGCTTTCTAGGTGGGCTAGATTTCCCTAGCCATCGCCAACAGACACACACACAGACGCACGCAGAGACACACACACATACACACAGAGCGAAACTTTCTTTTATTAGTATAGATATATTCGGTTGTAATTATCTGATTTTTATGAAAATTAGATTTCTGGGTTCAGCGTTACATTCCGTGCATAGATGTGTACTTTTCAAACCAGATATGTAAATGCAATATTTTTAATAATTGTATAAAGGCGAAAAATTGCCTATTCCACCATTGTAAAAAAGAGAATATTTCGTTACAGTCCGATTTTCACAAAATTTGCATTTTTGGAATCAGAAAAATAAATTGCGTAATATATATTACGAGTTTATATATATATCTTTATATATATATTTATATATATATACCTCCAATATTTTTTTTTAATATTCGAGGATAAGTGAAAGTGAGACTATTTCGTTGTCTGGAATTATCAAAACGGTAATTTATTTTGCGGTTACGATAAAAATAACCATTTTCGAAGCGGATTTTACTGAGTTTTTTATGCGATGCTTAGTGGGTTTTTAATTATCTAGGCTAATTTTCAAAATATTAAAATTCTGATTCTCTGGTGCACCAGGACAGGTTTTGAACTATCCTCACCTAAATTTTCAGACTTCTACGTGCGGCGGATTTTTGTAGCCATCGCAAAGAACTTTATTTTATTAGTATAGATTGCAGAAATCTCCTAACGTGGTTCTTAAATTGTGGTCCGCAAACTCTAAGGGGTCAGAAACACATCTTCAGGGTTTCCGCGAAGATCTCATGTTCACTGTAAATTTTTTAGTTATGTAGAAATTGAGGAAAGTTTTAAATCAAAGAAAAACTGAGAATGCTGTTAAAAAATGCAGTATCATTAGTTTATACAGTTAGACGTGTGAAAACTGAATCGCAAGGCAACTGAAAAAAAAAATCTGGTATTTCCTTTGTCAGTACCCTGATTTTTTTAAGACAGATTCCATTTTCACTGTATCAGGTTTTACTGTATATCTTTATTAGTGTATAATATGTCGTAGGCTAAATGAGAAGCCGGTTCTTTGCAAAGAGCCTAGGCTGTTTACAAAGAGCCAGGCTAATTGGAGAATCATCTAATTTGTTTCAATCAGCCTGATACTTTTCAGGCCTATTGCAAAGAGCCTATGCAGCTTTAACCTAATAGTAATATGACCATTTGCTCCGCAATCAGCCTGATATTTTTAGGCTTATTGCAAAGAGATGATACAAGCGTTAGGCTAATTGAAAAATGGCCATTTGTTTCTCAATCAGCCTCATTTACTTCAGGCTTATTGCAATGAGCTTATGCAGCTTTAAGCCAATTGGAAAATGACCAGCTGTTTGTCCAAACATCCAGGCTTATTACCCGGACAGATTTTATACGTTTTTAAAAAAACATTTTAAGTTTCTGCTTCTATTTGGTATACTAAAATTATGGATAACCATTCATTACTTTGGACTTGTTGCAATAAGCCTGGATATTTGGACAGACAGCTGGTCATTTTCTAATTAGCCTAAAACTTCATAGACTCATTGCAATAAGCCAGAAAAAAACCAGGCTGATTGAGAAACAAATGGGCATTTTTTAATTAACCTAAAGATGGATAGGCTCTTTGATATAAGCCTGAAAAAAAATCAGGCTCATTGGAAAAAGGGAGATGATTCTCCAATTAGGCTGGCTCTTTGCAAACAGCCTAAACTCGTGGCAAAGAGCCGGATTTTTCAATTAGCCTACGACATATATATCATGTATTAATATTCTAAAGAATTTCAATCTTAAATCCAGTGGGATTGTGGAGAAAGAGAAAATGGAAAAAAGGCTCCCTGGTAACTACGAGTTTAAGAACCGCTGTAGTGTATCTTCAAAATTTCAGAAAAAATTCTTTGTAAGGTGAAATTCTCAGTAATTCATAATTTGGAACATAATTTGGGTTAAAGATGAACATGTCTTGTGCTATATATGGTGATAGCTGAAGTTCTTTTTACCATAACTTTTGTTTCAATGCAAAACTTTGTATGCTGTTTGACATGCCTGTCTGTTTTACAAATGAATTAAAATTTTATATGAATGAAAAAAAATCCATTTTATTTATTTATTTAAAAGTTAAATAAATTTTATTATGCATTAAAAGCATTTGTAATAAAATAAGCATTCATTCAATAGTATCTTTACTATGCAAAATTTGATTTAAATATAAACAATTCAGAATTTCTGAGTATTTATAACTTCCATTATCAGTGTGTTCGATAGCAAATAAAAAAGTGCAACGTTTTTAAATAGCATGATTGGTGACACAGTTTTCGCCGACGAAGGGGGTTATACGTTTATATAGGGATTTTTTTTTATATATATGTACACGTATTGTATAATTCTTGAACGGTTGCTCCAACTTTTTTTTCTGAAAATTTTCATTCTGCTGCTGGTCAGTTTCAGTTTCATTAGAATCAAAAAATGACATGTTCGCATGTCTGTTTTCTTTCCATATTTTCTAATTGATAGGCTTTAACCCTTTCACGTGTAAAGTAATTTTGTTCTTAAAATGTTTGAATGTCAATTACACTAGAATTTATGAATAAATTTATTTGAAAATAAACAAGTCCTTTTCTTCACGTATATTATAAAATCAAAAATTTTATACAAAAATTCTGGGTGACATTTGGCAGTTTGGAATGAAAATTAATTGGTACAAATAATATACCACCAGCCCTTCACAGGGTTAACTTGCATAAAATTAACCAATCGTTACGAATTTTCAATATGGTGCTAAGGTAAATACCACTTACTTTACGCTTTTAAAATAGCCGCCGTATCGTGTATAACCCTTTTTTACAGGGACACGTCAAAAATGTAAATACACTGTTATCGACTGCGCGTCAAAATGAGCGATAATGGCAGCAGTGGGATTTCAAATGAATGTGGATTTGAATGTTGCATTGGAACGTGTAACCCGATATTACCGGAACCCAATCCCGAACCTCTGCTTGACTTCAAATAGAACTTTTGGGTTCGGAAGGAGTCACCCGACTTGCGGATACTCAATAGATACGTGAGTAACAAACAAAAGCATGAAACAAAAGCATGAAGGAAAGAAAAAAGAAAACTTCTTTGAAGTCGGTTTTTTTATTATTTTTTTAAATACTTGTTTAGGTACAGTTCCTTGAACAGCATGTTAATATCTCTTGACTGTATCGGGATTTCTTAATATAGCAGTTCTTATTAAAAAAAACCTATTATTACCTGAATCAAGAGCAAATTAATATAAAACCTTCCAAAAAACATACACTGTAAAACATTTTCGAAACGTTTCAGGAAATTATCCTGAAACATTTTGCATATTTTACCGGAATTCCGAATTTATTTATGTCCCACGTCAATTACGGCAATAATTCGTGTAATATTTTTGAGAGGTTTAAACTTTTCCGTAAACTAAATTCTGCGCATGCGTGCTTTATGTTTTATGTGCCATAAACCATTTTGATAACTAAAGAAGAATAAAAAACAGCTGCCTAGGTATTTAGAGACAAATGCAATCTGAACAAATGCATTCTTTGTTTGGATATCAACCGATAAAGTAAGTAACTAATTTAAATCTTTTTATGCTTCATTATTTGAATTTTTATTTTATCTGTAATACGAAACTTTAAAATTTAATTTCTTAAATAAGACACTGAATAAAAAAAGTATACTGATTATTGAAAAGTGAAATGTTTCACTACTTTGTTGTGAAACGTAACAGAAAAGAGCAGTGGTATCTTAATGCCACCACTTTTTTCCGGAACCTTCAGGAAAATTTTTACAGTGTATCTCAAACTGAAATAAATAAATAAAACAAAAAAAAAAAATAAAAGAGAGAAAAAAAATAAAAGAATGAATGAAAAGAAAGAAACTGAACTGGAGAAAGTCTGTAGAGTTTAAAATGATATTCGTCATTTTGACGGAGAAGACTGGTAATCAAAGAGTCATTAATCAAGCATATGATCCGTGGGTAGACAACACGTTATAGGGGAGTTCCCCAAAAGATGAACTAACTGGTGCTCATTACCAAGACTGGAGCTTAGCAGCTGAGAAGTTCGGCTCGCGAGCAACCAATTACAGTACGATAGTGATGAAGCTTCGCCAACATAGAATATATAGAAAAAAATGGTTCTGTAATTAGAAAATTTAATAATTATTTAGCAATTTTGTTTTTAAAAAATCAATTTATTTCATCTAAAACTGTGACAAAAATGCATATAGACATTTTCTTCCTTTCAACTAATTTTGAAATTTAATTAACTAAATTTTGTGCTTCTCTAATGAGCTTGAAAAAAAATGTAAAATTTATTCTTCACGAGTAACTTAAAATAATTAAACAGTAAGAGAAGTTTGAATTAAGAATATTTCGTAAGGAAGGGGCTGGTCCACCCCCCTCCTCTGTTGTCCCTTTGACCCCCTCCCCCCCCCTCCCTTACAAGTTGCTCCCTTGAACCACCCGCGGAAGTCAATTTTTGTTTCGGTTTTTCTTTTTACACTCACGTGTTCAAAATATATCTTACACGGGGATGGAAAAAGATATTACTATTTAAATTATTCTTTTTGATAAATGCTGGAAGAAACTTATTATTCTGATTTTAGTACTTTTTAAATTATTACATTTCTTTATTTCTTTTAATGTTGATATGTTTCTAAGAAAATTCTTGGACTGGAGATTCTGTCAAAAAGTTCTTAACGCCGACAACGAAAAGCTCGAACTCGGCGCACGGAGCTGGATTTTTATTTTTCGGCTAATTTACCCGAAGTCTCTCCGTTGGTTCACTGTGATTGGTTGCTCACGAGCTGAGCTTCCTAGCTACCAGCGTCATGTTTTTCAAAAGCCTGGACTATGGACTTTTAAGGTCGGAAGGGTTTTTGTTTGAAACCAAAGGATTTTCCCCGAACAAAACTCGGGGCCACCCGTGCCTGAGATAAAATATTCAGACTAAAGTGTGAAGACAAAATGCTACATCATTCAAATGAAATAATATTTTCCTAGAGGTACTGCCATTAATGAAATAAATTTTTGCGTTTATCAGCTATGTCAGAGTAATTTTCTAAAACATAATTTACTCAATAGCATACTCTCTCCCATACATATAGTCTTTGCATAACTTTGACTTAAAGCTGCTCGTCAGTAAACTTCCCGATTCCCCTCGCTAATGTTATTCCTATGGGCGTACGATGCATTCGTATTTTTAAAATATCTCCTTGGGAAATTAATATTTTTAACTTCTGTTTCCTGTGTACTGTTCTTAAAGAATGTCTCCTTTTTTATTAGTTATCAAAACATTTCTAAACTATGTGCTTAATTTATATTTTTATGTGTTAAAATCTTAGTGAAACTGAATACGATTTTAACATTTCATATAAAATTAAGTATATATTTTAGAAAAAAAAAATTGACAACTAAGAAAAAAAAGCGACATTCTTTAAGAACAATACAAAGAAAACGGAAGTTAAAAATATTAATTTTCCGAGGAGATATTTTAAAAATATGAATGCATCCTACGCCCATAGGAATAACATTAGCGAGGGAAATCGGGAAGTTTACAGACGAGCAGCCTTAAGGGGAATGCCAGTGTAAAACCTTCAAAAAATCCAAAATTTTATTTTTGAGAGAAAAAAAAACCGCATTTTTTATTTGTTTCCAACGCGCCTGAATAACAATAAAAAAACGTACTATAATTCTAACAAATAACTTTACATATTTTTTTTAAAGTGTTTTCCTGAAAGTGGAGTTTTTGGAAGAAGTAGGGGAAATGTAGTACATTTAGTAATTAAGCTATCGACTTTCCACTCTGTAGTGAAGCTACATAAAACATGTGCTTGTCTGATGAACCATTTAATTTGTCTTTATCATTCCTTTTTTCTTTTTTTAATAATAAAAAATATTTTCCATGAAAATTTTTGCATTTAATTATTTTTCATCTCTATAAAACCCATTTTATAAAACACGATACACCCAGCTAATCGTAGATGGTTTAAAATGTAATCAAAACAAAAACAAAGTTGTTATTAGAATCGGAATAATGTCTTTTTTCCCGACTATGAGTGCAATTTTTGAAATAAAAGCTTTATGCATATTCGAAATTGTATCAAGTTTCATTTTTCAAATGGTAAAATCATCTTTTGAGACGTCATTTGATTTCCTTGGGTGAAATCATTCCGGAAGAGTATATAGTTTATGAACTTTTTCTAATTCTTCAGAGTTATAAAATAAAATGTGTTAGAGGCTTATCCAAACATTTCGAAAATTTAAATTTAAGTTTTATAGGGAAAAGAATCAGAGTCATTCAAATGTTAACCAGAAAAATTAATAAGAAATCTAAATATAAAATAAACTAATTTTACAAAAAAAAAAAAAAAAAATCTTTTCAAATTTTTCGGTTACTCCCTAAGATTTCTTTTTTATGTGTATATATATATATATATATATATATATGTATAGGGTGTCCCAGGATTATTGGGACAAACTTTAAGGGGAGGTAGGGGACATCACAAGGATTCAGATTTGCATAGCAACTCATGGTCGGAAACGGCTTCGTTCGCCGTTAGGTGGTGTTGTTCACAAGAGCATTGGAGCACCTCTAACATCTGCATATTATCGTATCTTTCTGCAAGAGGTGCTACCGAGCTTACTTGACACTATGCCACAACATGTCAGACGCGATATGTGGTTTCAACATGATGGGGCACCTCCCCATTATGTGAGATGTGTTCGTGAACATTTGAATCAGGTGTTTGGTCACCGATGGATTGGTCGTGATGGACCGGTTCCCTGGCCACCACGTTCTCCTGATTTAAGCAGCATAGATTTCTTTCTTTGGGGTGCACTTGCACTGAAAAGTGTTGTGTAGGCAACACCTGTGGATTCCGATATGATCTGGTTGCAAGACTCGTCTGTGCTGCTGCGGATATCCAACGAAATCCAGCTGTATTTGAGCGAGTCCGCCAATGGGTTGCTATGCAAATCTGAATCCTTGTGATGTCCCCTACCTCCTCTTAAAGTTTGTCCCAATAATCCTGTGACACCCTGTATATATCCCTAGGGCAGATAATCGGTCGTAACAGATAACCAACCAACCAACACTAAAATTTTCTCATATATGGATGCAAAAGGTAATAGGGGAAGACAGTAAAATTTATCTGTACGTATCTCTAAAACTAATGGCAGAAATGAGCTGTAAATACACACAGCTATGATTTTGACTATGGTGATATGTTTTATCTAAAAATTAATGTAAGCCGTGATTCATAATTTTTTTAATATGAATTTATTAATATTTTTTGTAATTAAAAATATGTTTTTTTAATTAAAAAAAGGATTAGATTATATTTGGGCCTCTCATTATATCATATATTCTAATACGAGCAAATCTTGTGTGTGTGTGTGGTCATGCAAATTTTATCTTAAAAAAGGCTCTAACGATTTTGACGAAATTTCGTATCCCACCGTTTTGGGGCACCAGAAAACCATTGGGCTAGGTCACATGTTCGAGAAAATTCGATTAGTGGGTCATTTTGGGTCATTTTGGGTCATGGTCTAGCTAATTGTATCTAAAAAACGGTTCAAACGATTTTGATGAAATTTTGTATCCGACCATTTTCGGACACGAGAAGACTATTGGGCTGGGTCACATGTTCGAGAACTTTCGATTAGTGGGTCATTTTTGGGTCAACGTGGGTCAAATTAATTTTATCTAAAAAACGACTCTAACGATTTTGATTAAATTTTGTGTGCTACAAGTTTCGAGCACGATAAAATCATTGGGCTAGGTCACATGTCCGAGAAAATTCGATAGTGGGTCATTTCTGGGTCATTGTGGGTCAAGATCTAAAAATCGGCTCAATTTACACTAAATTTTGCATCCAATGATTTTGGGGCACGAGAAGACTGTTGGGCTAGGTCACATGTTCGAGAAAATTTAATTAGTGGGTCATTTTGGGTCATGGTCAAGCTAATTGTATCTAAAAAACGGTTCAAACGATTTTGACGAAATTTTGTATCCGACTATTTTCGGGCACGAGAAGACTCTTGGGCTGGGTCACATGTTCGAGAACTTTCGATTAGTGGGTCATTTTTGGGTCAAAGCGGGTCAAATTAATCTTATCTAAAAAACGGCTCTAACGATTTTGATTAAATTTTGTATCCTACGAGTTTCGGGCACGCGAAAATCATTGGGCTAGATCACATGTTCAAGAAAATTCGATTAGTGGGTCATTTCTGGATCATTGTTGGTCAAGATCTAAAAATCGGCTCAATTAACACTAAATTTTGCATCCAATGGTTTTCGAGCGCAAGAAGACTGTTGGGCTAGGTCACATGTTCGAGAAAATTCAATTAGTGGGTCATTTTGGTCATGGGTCATTATGGGTCAATCTATTTTATCTTAAAAACGGTTCAGAGGATTTGAAATAAATTTAACACCCTACAGGTTTAGGGAACAAGAAGACTATTAGGCTAGGTCACATGTTCGAGAAATTTTGATTAGTGGGTCATTTTGGTCATGGTCAAGCTATTTTATTTTAAAAACGGCTCAGACTATTTACACTAAATTTTGCATCCTATGGTTTTCGGGCACGAAAAGACTGTTGGGCTAGGCCACATGTTCAAGAAAATTCAATTAGTGGGTAATTTTGGTCATGGGTCATGATATTTGAACTCAAATTTAATTTTGACCGAGCATAGCTCGGTCTTCCCTGCTCGTCTCACTAAAAAAGAAACAATTCAGTCAGATGATTTTTTGAGAATATATAAATTAAATTTTGTCACGTGAATTTAACATTAGCATCCTAAAAATTTGACCCCTTGTAATTCTATGAAAGTTTAGGAGAGAATGCATTAAATATATACTTTTCCAGGCTGATTTGATGAAAGGAACATAAATAAGGTGTCAAAAAGGCGTGTTACTATTTGAAAAATGAAAGTTATTACAATTTTTAATATGTAGACGCAAACGTTTATTCCTATTCCAAAAGACATTATGCCGTATCTAGTGATACCTTTGTTATTTTTTTTCTGAAAACGATCTGCGAATAAAAGCCGGTATAATATATGTTTTATTAAACGGATTACAAACATTTAAAACTCTACAAATGAGTGTAATGGATTCATATGAAGAATTATTTGCATGCGTATTATAACTACTGTTGCTAGGTCCACTATCTCAAAAAGTGAGGCGTGCAGCAAAACAAGTGGGTAAGTGTGATCAAAGATCGCACAAAGGGTTTCGTTTAATATTCCTTTCAAAACACTTTATCCATTAATTAATAAATCCAAATATCACTAATTTATAATTATCCTTATCAATACACTTTATCAATAAGAACATAAATGGCAGCACTATAATAAAGAGTATATCTAAGGATAAAAGTAACTCTAACTATAATAAAGAAGGAAATTTGTGTGTGTTTGCGGGTCGGGCTGTTTTCTGAAGAGAACGTTGCTCGCAGAGCTACAAAATTTGGTGGGAAGTTACCTCTACGCATGCAGTTTTTCACCTCGCAGCCCTATTTCGGAATTTTTGAATATATTTTTTAAATTTAAATTTGTATGCGACTTTTAGCGTTTTTTTTTACGTTTTGCTGAATTTTTTTCGCATTAGTAACAACAATCAGGTTACAATCTTATAGCCCAACATAGTAAATTTTATCCTCTTTCAATAAAGTTTATTCGGAATTCGTACAGTGATTTTTGAATTTTTGGCGATTTTTCCCTTCGACACTAAGAAATTTTGCCCAGAATATTTGATTGGTTCAGTGGTTGCTTCCATTTCGACCTCAGTTACGCTCCGAATCGTCATTTAAAAAAAAAAAAAAACCTTTTTAGCTTGGAGAGAGTTGATAATTCTTTACAGATAAAAAATTATGATTTTAAAAGGGAAAGGCGGGTTACTACTTATCCAGATTTGGATTCTTTGATTAGTTTTTTAATTACATTTTTTATGAGTTTTTTAACCTTTTTTTCATGTTTTGCAGCGTTTTTTGTTTCAAATGATGTCACAAATCGGCCATTGGAAGTCAAACACCGTTGGAAGGCAGTTGTGATTGGTATCTGATAGCATTGTAGACACAGCTGGAAATCAAACGGGCAATTGTGATTGGCAGATGAAAAGGTCGTCAGCTGATTGCAGTTCGAACAGCGAGTTGTGAATTTTTCGTGATTTGTTTTATGTCATTTTTAGAGTTTTTTCATGTACGTGACGTCATTTATGTATTTGGTTTCAGAAATTGGCAACGATAACTTACTGTTTTTGTATATCAAAAAGAAAAAAAGAAAAGAAAAAGAAAAGAAAAAAAAGAAAAGAAAGTAAAGAAAAATGTCATTCTGTTTCTGTTTCAAAAGTTAATGATAATTCCTAATTTTTTTAAGTCGTTGGTTTAATTCTGTGGAAGAGGGGAGGGGGAAGTCAGTATCCGGTTGTAATTTAAATATCGAGTTAATGCTCTGATCGAAACTCCCTTCTTCCCCCCTGCCTCCAAAATCAGAATTTTTTTTTTGTCCGATTCAAACGAAACCTTTTCTCATGTCCCCCAGGTACTAGATAAACTTTGGTATAATTTTTTCAGTCCTTGGTTATCACTATTTCTGAAAATTAATCACCAGGGCTATATACTAGTAATAATAATAAAAATCAAGATCATATATCTCAATAAATATTTAAATATATTAAACAGTAAATAAAATGGTTTTAATAATATTTTTATTACAAATTATGTTAAAATTTTCTCTTTTTATTATTATTATTCTGATAGAGCATAACTCTGTTAGTAAATAAATCAAAATTGAAATATTTCTTTCATGCATTTTTATCCTCAAAATTTTGGTGTAACGTGGCGCCGGCAGAAAAGCGTTTGTGCATGTAGTCCAGGCATGTAGCATGGCTCTCAGGCCGCATTTTTAGGTAGATTTCGTAAGAAATACTACCTATTACATTCTCACCTAAGTTGGAAATTTTGAAAAATTTTTGCAGATCTACGCCGATCATGACTCCCAGAACCCAAAACCACCCCCAGTTCAAAACTTTATCTATCTATCTATCTATCTATCTATCTATCTATCTATCTATCTATCTATCTATCTATGTCACTTTTTTCTGACCACGATAACTAGAAAAATTCTGCATTAATCTTTTACAAACTGATACATAAAATCAAGGGGCATAAAATCTCGGTTAAGTTCGTTAATGGGCAAAATCGAACCAAGGGGGGGAGGGTGGGGGGGCTTTTTGTGAAAACAGAAAACCCCCCATAATTTCTTAATTATTATACGTATCGAATCCATTTAAAGTTATTAATACTTCTAGGAGAAGGGCCGAAAATTTATGTATGACAGATTTTTTATATAATTAAAAATGGCTCCAAGGGGGGGGGGGGAAAGGGGGGTTTTAGAAGAAAAAAAATCATAGCTTCGTCAATTCACAAGATATCAAATCCGCGTAAATTTATTATTAATCCTCTTATTATTATCTAAAACTTTCATATTGACAAGTTTTTTATAGGACCAACCGTTATAGCAAAAAAAATTAAAAACAAAAAAAATCCCTGCCGGCTCCGCCTGCAAACAAGTTACTTTTCGAAGTAGGCAGTTCCAACTCCCGCATCTTTTCGAAACTGATACATAAAATCAAGGGGCATAAAATCTCGGTCAAGTTCGTTAATGGGCAAAATCGAACCAGGGGGGAGGGGGGGGGGGGCTTTTTGTGAAAACAGAAAAAAAAACATAATTTCTTAATTATGATACGTATCGAATCCGTTTGACGTTATTATTACTTCTAGGAGAAGGGCCGAAAATTTATGTATGACAGATTTTTGATATAATTAAAAATTGCCTTAAGCGGGGGAAGGGGGGGGGGGGTTAGAAGAAAAAAATTCATAACTTCATCAATTCCCAAGATTTCAAATTCGCTTAAATTTATTATAAATCCTCTTAATATTATCTAAAACTTTTATATTGACAAGTTTTTTATAGAACCAACCGTTATAGCAAAAAAAATTAAAAACAAAAAAACCCCTGCCGGCTCCGCCTGCAAACAAGTTATTTTTCGAAGTAAGCGGTTCCAACTCCCGCATCTGTTCGAAACTGATACATAAAATCAAGAGGCATAAAATCTCGGTCAAGTTCGTTAATGGGCAAAATCAAACCAGGGGGGGGGGATGGGGGGCCTTTTTGTGAAAACAGAAAAAAAAACCATAATTTCTTAATTATGATACGTATCGAATCCGTTTGAAGTTATTATTACTTCTAGGAGAAGGTCCGAAAATTTATGCATGACAGAATTTTGATATAATTAAAAATTGCCTTAAGGGGGGAGGGAAGGGGGGTTTTAGAAGAAAAAAAATCAGAACTTCGTCAATTCCCAAGATTTCAAATCCGCTTAAATTTATTATAAATCCTCTTAATATTATCTAAAACTTTTATATTGACAAGTTTTTTATAGGACCAACCGTTATACCAAAAAAAAAAAAATTAAAAACAAAAAAATCCCTGCCGGATCCGCCTGCAAACAAGTTAGGTTTCGAAGTAGGCGGTTCAAACTGCCGCATCATCGTAAAAAAGGTCATTTCTTCCGCAATTCCCGACAAACAGGCGCCCCACAGTCTGCGTCTTCGAAATCTACCTGTGCCTGTAGGCCGAGCCGTCAGGGATTTTTTTAAAATGGAGAGTATAAAAGATTGAATAAGTTAAAATTAAAATATTTTGCCAGAATACTTTCTGCAAGACAATTTTTAAACATATCAACATCAAAAGCAATACAGAACAATTAAGTAATATCAAATATTCAAAAATAAATTAATTAAATTTTAAAATCCAGGAAGGGGAAACGGCCTGCCCCTTCCTCAATGGCGCCTATGTGTGACGTAAACTACGCGGTTAACGTTTTCGTATGTTAAAAGCGGTTAAAAATCTAGCTAAAGCAATGCTTGAATGCCTACACATTTCATCATTAAACAGGATCATTTCAATATATCATAAAAGAAAAAAAATAGGTTTTAGATGCTTTATCGAAACAAAAATTAAGCAACAAAATAAAAACAATATTTATATATTAAACGCTACCATCTTGTAAAAACTACTTCCTTATTACCCCCATTATAGGAGTATAAAGATCCCCCCCCCCCCCCCCCATGAAGCGTTATGCTGCCAGTCCGACCGTCTATTTTTTTTTTTTTTTTTTTTTTTTTTTTTTTGTACCGTTATTTAAAAAGCTGCTTTACAGCTGACTTTTGTTTACTTTATTCCGCTTCAGTAATCTCAAAACATTGTTACTTTCCGTTATAATTGCAATAAATGATTAGAACTGCAAAAACTTTTCACATTTGTTTTTAAAACTTCTCTTATTATTTAAAGTTAATGATAGATTTTGCTGCTTCCATACTTTCTCTAAAAAAGTAATTACGGTTTGAAATTGTTAAACAAAAATGACAAATAAGCTATTTATCTCTCACAAAAATATATAAGTAAAAATAAAAATAAACAGAAGGAGAAAGCATGGACTGTTAAGTTTACGATACGATGAAAAAAATAAGATATTTTTTTCGATATATTGCAATAAAACATATGTGTTGAGAGAGCTTTGATGCTGTTCTCTAATCCAAATTGGCTATTTTCTGACACTTTCTTAAATTAATTTTTATTCATAAACGCATTAAATTGGCGAAGTAATCGATATACATAAAATGTAATCAAATCGCGTTAACCATTTGTCGATAGAGGCAGAGATTTTTCAGATAATGTTGTCAAATTTGTCGTTTCGAACCGGAATATTGGATAAGACAGCCGGATAAAAGTCGTCATAAGACAATAATCGCATATAACTCAAGTTGTAATTCATTTATCAAAAAATAAAAAACAGTATTCTATTTCGAATCGCTTTAATAGTCATACCTGCTAGTTTCATGCTTTTATATGTTTAAAAATGCATCCGTGAATGTATCAGAAAATTTCGCGTTGTTGAGCGGGAAAAAAAAAATGAATTAAGAGCCTACGCTAGTCACGTGAAGAAACGTTGAAGCTAATGTTAAGTCAATGGGGAGGTTCTTGGCAGATTTCTCGCTCGCATTTTAATATTTTTAAATGATATTTTTTTTTTTTTTTTTTTTTTTTTTTTTTTTTTGCATAGGATAGCTGAGGTCGATCTCTAACGTTGTTAGTTTTTGCGTTTTTGATTTTGATTAAAGTTTTTTTTTATAAGCGGACATTTTCAATTTTGGAACCGGTTGGAATCGGTTCTGAAAGTGAAAGTACTCTTATATAAAAAAACTGGAACCAAAATCGAAAAAGGCAAAACCAACAACGCAGAGATCGACCTCAGCTATCCTATGCAAAATACATCATTTGAAAATATTAAAATGCGAGCGAGAAATCTGCCAAGAACCTTCTCATAGCCATAACATTAGCTTGCACGTTTTTTCGCATGACTGATATAGGCTGGAAAGAAACGCTCCAGCTAATGTTAAACCTATGGGAGTGTTCTTTACAAAAAATCTCGCAGGCATTTTAATATTTTGAAATGATATTTTTTGCATAGGATACCTGAGGTCTATATCTAATGTGAGTTTGTACTAGTGTGTTTGTACTAGCGAGTTTGTTTTGATTACAGTTTTTTATATTTACTTCACGCCTTCACGGTACTTTCTCTTTTGGAACCAGTTGGAACCGGTTCTGAAAATTATAGTACCCTCACATAAAAAAAACTGTAACCAAAATCGAAAAAAGTAAAAATGCACAACTTTAGATATCGACGTCAGATATACTATGTAAAAACATTTAAAAATATTAAAATTCATGCGAGATATTTGAAAGGAACGCTCTCGTAGGTATAACATTAGCTTACGAGTGTTTTCGCGTGACTGCTGTAGGATCTTAAGAACCTACTTCAGCCACATGTAGACATTTACAAGCTAATGTTGAACCATTGAAAGCATTCTTTGCAAATTTCTTTTTTGTATTTCAATATGTTTAAATGATTCTTTCTGTATATGATAGCTGAGGTTGAATGTACTCCTCTACTTTCTCAATTTTGATTGTAACTTCATTCTGTGGACACTTTAAATTTTAAGAACTAACCAACCAACCAACCATTTTTTTACGAAATTCAACGGAAGCTGAGAATGAAACTGCAAAAAATAAATTAAACAAGAACGAAAAATCATGCATCACGCATTATTAAACCTATATTTCAAAACTAACAAAATATTACTAAGAAACTTTTCCTAGAATGAAATGATATATCTATGCAAGCAACTTAAAAAGAACACTCTTAAAACACAGCTTAAAAAACAACTCTGTAAAAATCCATTTTCAGGAATTGCCGCCCGTATCCAGTAATGTGTACGAATTCTTTCGTGCAATGCTGTATATGATCTATAAAATTTATACACCCCGCGTAATATACTAAAAATTAGATAAGTTTAAAATGCATACCACAGAGGAAAACGCACTTCCAGCAATTATCGATCTTAATCAGTCCTGTAAGAGAATTCTTTTGTGCGTCTATGTAAATGAACGATAAATGCTGTGGTCTCCATAATCAATAGGAAACATGTTGTAATGCACTTCAGTGATTTCATTATGTTTGATGTTATATGAAATTTTCATGTTTGAAGTATTATAATATTATCATTAAAATGCACTGCAAATAATTTTTCCCCATAATCCATAACGCAATGGATTTTTATTGTGTATCCCAGTAAACAAACTCTAAAATGCTACTTATTCTATTTAGAGATCGACCGAAATTTCGGTTTCGGCGCAAAATCAAAGTTTCTGCGAATATTCGATTTCGGCGAAACTGCTTCCAAAATTTCGGCCAGACCGAAACTATCTGTATTTCAAAATCTCGTACCTTCTTTCGGAAATTTTCAACTTTACTAATTGATATGAGTTTTGTATCGGCTAATATAAGACACTGTTTATTGCTGTGAACGCCACTGTTTATCATTATCCGTCATGACTGATTCATGATGCTAGTGTAAATTATAAAGCAAGCAATGCATATATGACTGAACTTAAAAGACGCTTATCACGTGATCCTTAAAAGCTGCAAACTTAACAGTAATAGAAAATTTTTACTTTGAAACTCCAGATTGTTTCGAATGCTTTGTGAGAAAAGTGTTGCTAAAACATATTCAATGTTAATTTCCTAAAAACAAACTTTTATGTACTTTATTTCAATCAATTTAAATGCAAAATATTAACGAACTGAAAATATGAAAATATTTAAAAATTAAATATTTATTATTGAATTTGTTTTACATTAGTTAATTACATTTTTAATTAATTATGGATAAATGCCTATAATTATTGACTGTTATGAAATAATAAAATATAAAAGTCGTATTATTTATGTTTAATTTTTGTTTGAAACCTATACACACACAAATATATGTACGTTTGTTTGTTAGAAATGTGTTTCAATACACGTATAATTAATAAATTAATTAATAACGTAATTACTTATTATTAAATAATTATTAATTATTTGTTATTAATTAATTAATTAATTGATAATTATATGCAGTTATGTATGTATTAATAAGTTTTTAAAAAAATTTTCGGTTTCGGCCGAAAGTGGGAAGATTACAGAAATTCGGTTTCGGTTTTAAAAACCTGTTTCGGTCGATTTCTAATTCTATTATTCCTGAGAGAGCATGTTCTCGTCCATCTCAGTAATGCATACCAGCGTCCTTGTAGTGAAATATTGTAACATCAATAAAATGCACCGCAATCGATTGCTTCCCATAGACCATAATGTAACGAAATTATTTTGTGTGTCCCTGTTAATGACTTATAAATCTACGTCACTTTGTTTTCAATACCGAACATTCTATATTAAACCAAAATAAGATGTAAAATTATCATGGCAATCCGAGCATATTTACGGGAGTTAGAGCACCGACAGACGGCGTACTGCAGATTGCAGACATACAGACAGACAGACATCCGAATTCATAAACGTTTTTCAAATATGTTGGAAAGTGTGAAAAGTACAAAGCTAAAACGTTGGACATCGACTAAAGATATCCTATGCAAAAATAACCATTCAAAAATATTGAAATGCAACCGCAAAGAACTCTACATCATGCCGTGCAATGTCGAGGTAAAACCAGTTCAAAAGATATAATTTTCAATAAAAAATAACAAAACTTTGGTATTTGAAAGTTCAAAATATGTGTTTTTCTTATGCATAAACTCATATTTTAACCTTGTTCTTAAACAAACAAAACAAAATTTCATAAAATATGCTTATTTTTGAAATAGAAAAACACCTATGGCATTTTAAGAGCGTGGTACAGCATTTTAAGAGCGTTAGTCAGCAACTCTCGTGGATAATGCTATGTATAAATTATGCTTTGGAGATCATTCAACTAATAAACATTGAAATAACTTTCATTTTTAAACAAATTTAACACCTACTTTAGACACTTTGTTTCCTTTCGACCAAATCAGACCGAAAAAGTAAGTCCTCGCATATTTTTCGCATCTCCTTTTGAAAGACGATATCGCCGAAAAACTAGTCGTTGAGGGCCAGCGTAATACTTACTCATCATGGATATGCATAATATAAAATATGAAAATAAAACCTGTGTAAACTATTTATAAAATGCATTGCAATTCGAATAAAATCGTGGCTTGATGACGTCATAAACTTTAAACCGAGGCTAACGAAAAAGAAAGGCTACCGCGGTGCTTTACGCGTATCTTTTTTTACAGACCGCGGGAGGCACGTGATGCTCGAATGCACCAATGCAGGTGTACGAAAAGAGAATCACGTCACTCTAGCGGTCTGTAAAAAAAGATTATTGGAATGCACCGCGGTAGCCTGTCTTTTTCGTTAGCCTCGCTTTAAACGCTCTATTACTGAATTGCGCAAAAGAAATATCATTATAACTCCAAAATTGATAATCATATTAACTAACGGTTTACTGCGTCGGATTAAGCGTCTCATTTCCAATTAAAATATATCTTTGAATTGAAATTTAAATGAAATACAGGGTATGAAAAACGAGAGTGTGGAAAATATAATTACAAATATCTTGACAACTAATTATTTGATCGACTTCATTCTTTATGCAAAATTAATGTTTTTTTATTGTCTTTTATATTCACTCCTTAAACTAAACAATTTCGAAAATTTTCATATACCTTTTTTCAGAACGAATATTTCGAGAGTACGAAAAAAATAGTTACAGATAATCGAGGTTACTGAAATACAATAAGCTTCTTCCCATTATTACATACTAAGTATATACCAAATTTCAAGTCTCTATCTCAATTTGTTCGGGAGATAGAGCGTTTACAGGCATACACAAACACACACACGCACACAGGCAGACGGACGGCAATTTTTTTTCTTCTAAAAATATGTTTTTCGGAAACTCCAGTGTCTGAAATGTGTAAATCCGTCAATTTTTTTTTTCGATTTTCAAAACGATTGCAAGACTCACCCTATACTATGTATGATGGGTAAGTAACAAATATTCGCGTAAGTTCTTCTTGCATAATATGAAAAAATTTAAAGTAATTATATTTTTAATCTCCGAGCACTAAAGATTTTTACTTTATAATATTTCAATTAGGATCTTCTGAACAAATTCTGTATTCTCCCTCGACTCTTCTTTTTAGCTGACTATATGCAGGTGGTATTATAACTCATGAGGTTTTATCAGTCTTGGGATACATTTGTGTTCATATATTTACATTCGCAATGTTAAGAAAATTAACAATTACACAGAAGATTTTATATTATATATATATAATAGTCTGCTCTGTTAATAACATAAATATTACTATTTCACGGGACCGAGCCGGGCGATGGCCAATTTTCATTCTCGAGACACGGGCCGGGCTGGGCCTGGTCTTCACTCTCCCCGGCACGGGCAGAGCCCGGGCCTTAATTTTTTCTGCAGGCTAAGCCGGGCATAGCCATCAATTTTTCCGGGCCGGGCACGGGTTTTTTTGCAGACTCGGGTCGGGCATAAGTCAAAATTCTTTCCGGGCCAGATACGGGCTTTTCTGCAGGCTCGGACTGGTTTTGGTACTTCATTCTTCCTAGACGTCTGCACGGGCCGAAAGTATCAGGCCTGGTCCCGACCCAGCCCGTATAAAAATCATGGGCCCAGCCCGACTTGGCCCGTTCAAAAATCAGTAAAATGAAGCCAGGCACAACTATTTTTGCAACAAATGCATAATTTTTAAATTATCATTTGACAATTAATTTTTTTTTCAAAGAATAGCACTTACATTTCTAGGCAAAACAATTAAAGTGCAGTAAACCTGTGAAATAGAACCTGATGTGTATGACCGAAACCTGTATTAAACGGAATGATGTCTTGATCCGTGCAAAATCAATATAATAATCCGTGCGAAAAGTACATAATACATATACAACAGACGATGTACCTGCTAAAAATAGAACCTGTCTATAACGGATTTTTCTTCTCAACTCAATTTTCTTGTCTTCCTGAATCCTCATTTGAATGATATTGTCAAAGTCAATTTTTTTTAATCAGTGTTTATGTACGTAACTGACTAAGTGGTCTATAAGTCTAAGGTTTATATTGTTAATGTTTTGTATTCCATACATTTTGAACATAATCTGAAAATAAAATCTGTGCATACGTAAGTAGGCTTTTTGAATAATTTTAATTGTAGGATAAAGTTGCTTCAGAAATATTGGCATGTTTTGTAGAAATTTAGTCGGGTCAGGTCGTGCCGTGCGCAGGCCGAAATTTTAGTTTTTATAACAGGCCAGGCTATAAAAAAAAAAAAATACGAGCAAGGCCTTGACTCCGAACTTTCTACTTTTATACCGCACCAGGCCAGAATTTTTCTTGTACGAGTCGGGACGGGTCCGGACCTGTAAATTTAGGCCCGTTCAGACGTCTGATAAATAGAAACAGAGCAGCGGGAAAATAATTCAGGTTGAATAAAGCGTTTTTCCCATTTTATCATAAAAAGAAATGTTGATCTAAGCAGAGCACTTAAAGACGTATGAGCATTTTTTAGTCCAGAATCTCAATAGGAGGTGCTAAAATATTTTTATTTTTAAAAGGGGAAGATTTAGATACACTAAATGTTTCTATCAAAACCGTTCAAATTCTCCCCGTATTCGGTTGCAAACTTGGACCTTTCTTTCTTTTCTACAATACTCCAAGGATTGTTTTCATCCTATTAAAAACTTTTTATACGAACTATTATGCACATTTTTATCCTTAATTATTCATTCATTAAATGGTTAATAACTAAGAAAAGACAAACTTTTCTTAATGTACTAAAATATAATATAACCACGAACGAAAATATACAATAATCTATTTCAAGCTAGTACCCACGATAACTGATTAATACATTTTGAAACAACCCGGAAACGTTTCCGAAATCAGTGGCAGCAAAAGAAACTTTGTTTTAATAAATGCTTCTTTAAATCTCGAAAATATATTGGTTTCTGAGTTTTCCAAAGATAAAGAATGCTATTCGGAATCGTGGGTAACTCGGAAGAGGATGTTGTATAATTCTGTTCGTGATTATATTGCATTTACCTAGATTAAAAAACAGTTGTCTTTTTTGCTGTCTTTAGTTGTCTTTTAAACTACCCAACCGAATGGTTTGGAATTTAATATATATAATCGTTGCAGAATTTTGTTGAGGGATTTAAAATTTTATGAAAATCGAATCAAAACTTAAAAAGATATTAATAAAAGTTTTCTTCATTCTATTAAATCCTGTCATACGTAATTAATTCAAAGATATCCCCTGATAGGTAATGATTCTAGTCATATTTAAGATGGAGTCATATTATTGCCAGTATTACTGAATTTAAAAATCGAATTTGTATACTAAAATTGTTTAATTATGGCAGTCATATAATCTACCTACAGTTTTTTGGATAGATGTTTCCGGAAAAATAGATATTAAATGGAAAAAGAGTCTAAATATGGATTTCAAGTTTTAAATTTTTCAAAGCTAGGTATAAGTTTCCCATTGGAATTTTCAGTAAATGTCAACAAAAGATAAAATATTGCCAACTTAAAATGTACTTATTTTATTACGGAAATTAATCATCTCATAATAATAGACGATATAATTCATTTCACTGAAATAATAACGATGATTTTTTTACATTGTCTTGTATTGGATATTTGCGCATAGTATAATTTTGATGTAACAGAATTGTAATTAACTGTTTGTAAAAGTGTATTTAAACCTAATTTCATTAAAAAAAAATAATATCTATAATATGAAAATCTGTGCATAAAATAAATTTTGTGTTCATTCATTTTTGCATAAGAGTGCAGCAGCTATTGCACCAAGATCAGAATATTTATAAAACTAGTTATAGTACTAACGAATCTCATTTGTCACGTGTGGCGTACTTTTTACAATTTGTTAAATGAGAGATGATTTAATAAAGATTGTTAATGAGGACGTGAAAACGACTGCTGACGATTCTGCAAGTGCACGTTTTTAAACTGAACGCCATGAAGGTAATACTACAACTTCTACAATAAAGTGTGATGTGTCTGTTCAAACAAATTTAACACTGCATAGAAATGTAAGTGATGGAGATTTTGAATTTTTGCAAACAATGAATGCATATTTTAAAAAACAACCGTGCAAGACTTTATCAGATTCTATTTAAGAGCAGTCGGGAGTGCAACCAGGGAATCACACTCACAAATATATCTTCCTGAATCTAATCCATATCCTGCTTTTGAAAGCTGTTTGTTAAAAACCTTTCATCAACAAATGAAAATTTAGCCAAAAGGCAAAAAGCAGTAGGGTCAAACTTTGCCGAATGCTTAACAACTGAAGCATATATGAAAAACATAACACTGAATTGGAAGAGCAAAAACAAAGATGAAATTGGAAAAGAGAGAACGATAATAGCTTTAAAAAACAAAAACAGTATTTCAAAACAAAATTCGGCAAAAACTCGAAGTCAGTCGCTAAAACAATTTGGAATTCTGGATATATAAGATTAAATATGCAGCAGAAACAGAAGTTACGAAGAAACCAAAACCTCGAACTTTTCTAGATCCATATCATTAAGAACCAAAAAGAAAATAAATGAGGCCTATTACACGGAAGATGAAAACAAAAAATGAGTTAAAGCAAACTGAAAAGCAAGATATTTGGTAAAACTTGTATTTGCCATTCATTATTTCTTTCTCATTTTTTCCCACTGTCAAAGTTAAAGGTTTGTAAAGTATGAATGTTGAAGTATGCATTATGTAATTATAGTATATTCAAGATTATATATCCTAAAGTTATTTTTTTATTATTTAAGTTATTATTAAATAAAGTTATTTATATATTAAGCAGTTCAGTAATAAGCTATTCAACATTTCAACTTTCAATTTTAAGTATTTCAACTTTCTAATAAGTAATTCACATATTTATAGCAATTAAATGAATATTTTAAGTTGAACTGACATGTATAAAACGCATTGTCACATTTAGGACTTTGGATGTTTCATTTAGGTTTTAACAACCGTAAATGCGAAAAAATTACCTAAATACGACAGTCGTATATTGATGACTTACATTAAAGCTAATGATTTAATTTCTACAAAACAAGATAGTTTTGAACTAAAGGCACAGTATTCAATATTTTTCTGTTTAATAAAATATATATTTATTTAATAAAATGCCAAATATACCTTAAATGCAACAAAACTATGGGGAATCGACCTTATTCTGGATTTAAATGTGTATATTTTTCGGCGATATTTTTGTTTTTATTCTAAATTTGGACAATATTATATATTTTTTAATAACGAACGAACAAACATTTATTGAATTAATTTAGAAAATTATGTAATCTTGACTTTTTAAACATTCCGTGAAGAAATATTTGCCCTTTGAAACCGAATGCCTAGTTTAATTAGAACTTGACATATTTTGATTGATTGGTATTTCAACTGGTTATGTCCTTAAAAGAGACTTAATTTCACATTTCTAGAACAGTAGTTCCTAACCTGAAGTACCACGTACCTCTGTGGATTAAGGCTGTATGTGGCAAACTGACTAAAGGTGAAAAGGGGGGGGGGGATATTAGTGATAAAGTCGGAAAGCACAAAAATAAGTGAATAAGGTGAAACTTTCAAAGCAATTTGTAGATTTTTCATTTAGACGTAGGGTTTTTTTTATACCGCTAACCAGGCCCCTACCTACCCGGCATGAGTGCCTAGCTTGACGGGTTAGTACCTGGGTGCGGGGCGGAAATCGTCTGATCACAGCATGGCTGTGATCCACCTGACTATAGATTTGTTCACATCGCTGCTGTGCTTGCTCTCTTGTGGTTTGCTACAGTTATCTTTGTTTGCTGGTTCAAGGTTTCTGTTTAACTTTGTTGAATTGACAGATTTAATAGGTCTTGTAATTTAGAACCTTGATCAGGTGACGAGACCCTCACCTGACTAGGCACCCCCAGAGGTATAATTCAGAGGTAACTTGGAGGGCTTTGCACCCACGACGGATTTTACATGCACCAGGCGCCATTAGCGTACATAGATTTACATATTTACCATGTCTGTTGGCTTGTCACGTTCATGGTGGGTTGTCGCTGTAGTGTTTATCGCCTCTTTTATGGGCTGATTTCACTTCTTGTTGTATTTGTCTCTGTCAAGGTTTTTTGGCGTTTTTATAGGCTCACCCCTGTTGTGGGTTGTTTTTGTCTATCATTTTCGGGTGGGGCGCTACAGGTCTACGGTCTGCATCTCAGACCGATCTGCCCCACTTAGGCATTAAATATCATTCATTGGGTTTTTGTCGCTTTCTTGATATATTGTTACCTCTAGCTTGTGCTAGAGCTGGTTGTCACATTTTGAATCTTGGTCTTCTTTCGAGAGTTTCACTGGTTATTATGTCACTATCGTGGGTTTTTTCATGTTGTAACTTTTGTTACTGGTGGTTGTCACAATTCTGGAGGTTGCACACTCATTTTTGTTGTTTTTGTCACTTTATCTCACCCAAGCATTGGGGATTTTGATTTTATTTATTTTTTCCTTCGTGAATACGCTTATTGCGATCAGTCTATTGAATCCTAATGGCTGTTATCACTGCTTTTGAATTTTGTGCAACTTCTTGATTTGTTTGAGAAACTTGTCGCACTAATGAAGTGGGGCTTGTTCCGTGGCCGTTAGTCCGTCATATATCTATGAGGCTGTATTCACTTGATGTAACACTGTTTTTTTTTTCCTATTCACTTTCTTTGTGCATTCACCAATTAATTATTTTGTTGTGTTTTGCTCACTTTTTGTTGGCTATTTGCCTTTATCAGTTGGTGAAATTCAGTCCGTCACAGATGACTTCCACTTCTCACTAGTGCTGAAAAAAATCGATTTTTTTTGGCATAGCAAAGTGGTTAGAAGTAGAGTTTAAAAGGCCACTTGCGAAATGAGGGAACATGTTTAGGCTTTGGGCCTAAAAGTAGTAATTGATTGAACCACGTGTGAAAACTAGCAGATGAATAATCGTTATAAACTTGCACCGTATAAGTTAAAGTGAGTAAGTTGTTTTAAACGTTGTTTTTGTTTGGTTTAATTTAACGCTTTCGCTACTGAATTTTTTTTTTTCAATTTTGGGAAAAAAATCATTTTTACGCGAATAAAATTAAAAACAACTAAAAAAATCACAGAAGTTAAGGTTTACTGAAATTTAACGAATATGTTATTTGCTGAAATCTAACGAAGTAGTTATTTTGCGTATTTTTCATATGACACTAATCTAAGGAAGATTTTTAAGACTTTGGGAAATATCGTATTACAACAAAACTAAACAAGCATAAACATTTACTAGTATTTTTTATTAACACTTTGAAACATAGTTGAAAAGTGTTTATGAATTCGGTTTGTCTGTCTGCTGCCGTCTGTCTGTCTGTCTGCCCGTGCTCTAACTCGTGTAAATATATATGTTTAGTCATGCAATTGATATATGTTATTGAGGCTTACTATGGCATGTTCGGTATTGAATATGAAGTGTGTAGCACTTATAGTTTTTTTACAGGGACACTCAAAACAATTCCGTTACATTACGGTCTATGGAAAAAAATCATTTGCGGTTCATTTTAATGTTGTTATACAATTTCAAACATATTGAAAATGATATATATCACTGAAGTGCACTACAAGAGGCTTACTATAGAATATGGTGTGTATAGCACTTAACAGGGACACTCAAAAGTATTCCGTTGCATTACGGTCTATGGAGAAAAATCGTTTGCGGTTTATTTTAAGAATGTTTCAATATTTCAAACAAATTGAAATTTATATATGTGACTAAGGTGCATTACAAGAGGCTTACTATAGAATATTTAGAGTACAGCATTTATCGTTCATTTACAGGGACACACAAAATAATTTGGTACTGTCTGTTAACAATAATTGTTGGAAGTGCTTTTTCAGTTGCTTAACGCGTTTTTAAATTTAACTCTTTTTTTTTTCTATTACTTGTTGTGTATAACTTCTATAAAACATATACAGGGCAGCACAGAAGTTCTGGAGTACATTTACGTATATTGAGGGAAATTCCAAAAGGGAAATTTTAAACTGAGCTATGCTTTTCCTATCTGAACTAAAATTTAGCGTTCTATGTAACATATATACAAATCTATAGATCATATACAGGGCTGCATATAAGAATTTGCATATTTTTCCGAATATTGTTAATAATTCCTGAAATTGGGTTTTTAAATATGTTATGCGTTTCCCAAATTGTTTACTTAGATATTATCTTTCACCTTATTAAACGGTAACGATTTGTAAAATTATTTTGGAAGAGTTGGAAAGTGTTACATAATCTATGCTTGACGCATTATTTTTCGTTCTTCATGTTTATCACATAGTATTAATTTGGAAAAGTAGTCCATAATTTAATTTTAAAGAGTGAAACATATGTATGAAAAAAAAGAAACGTCAACGGCTTAACGATAATTAAGGAAAGTATTATTTTACTTATTAATACTAAATACTGAAATATAGGTGAATGCATAATATTAAATGTATAGACATACACTATCATTATTAGAATGCTGAGATTAACGCTGAAATTAACAAAAATAATTGTGAAGATAAATAAATACTCAATGGAAAGGCTTGTCCTTAATCAAGGACGCCAGTAGGGAACGGGTTAAGGCTCTTATTATATATATAAACTGAAATAAACTGCAAAATGTAAGACAAAAAAAACTGTACACGTAATTATGTTAATGTGAGTCGTTTGATTAACTAAGCTAAGAATATTACTAAAAAAATTTCGATCAAATAATTTGCGCTGGGGTATGGATGGAGGCCGGTTTATGCAAGAAGGGATACCTATATATGAAAAGTATAAACAAGAGGTATACGAGAAAAAAGGGTTGAATATTCTAGAATATTGTTTAACACACATTTTACCATCCATCCTGTATACAGGAAAAATCAGATTTATTGAATTTTTACAAGTAATATCGCATTTTAATTTATTTCTTCTCTCCTGCTAGAGACGATTTTAAGTTTTATAAGTACCACTTATAATCATTTTAATTTAAATTTATTTTATAAAGCAAAAATATCTACGTGAGTAACCCTGAACATCATATTGACGGTGGCAACACCTGACCAATAAATTTCACTTTGAGCACAAATTTTTAACTTCTAAACGTCGCATAATTTCAATTTTTAACACTTTCCAACATGGTTGAAAAGTGTTTATGAATTCGGTTTGTCTGTCTGTCTTACTGTCCGTGCTCTAACTCGCGTAAATATACTCGGATCGTCATGTAATTTATATATGTTATTGAGGCATGTTCGGTATTGAAAATGAAGTGTGTAGCACTTATAGTTTTTTTACAGGGACACTCAAAAAAATTTCGTTACATTGCGGTCTATGGGGAAATATCATTTGCGATTTATTTTAATGATGTTACACAATTTCAAACATAATGAAATTGATATATATCACTGAGGTGCACTACAAGAGACTAATTATAGAATGTGATGAGCATGACACTTATAGTTCCTTTACAGGGATACTCAAAATAATCCCGTTTCATTACGGTTTTTGAAGAAAAATCGTTTGCAGTTTATTTTAATAATGTTTCACTATTTCAAACATATTGAAATTGATATATTATTACTAACGTGGATTACAAGATGCTTACTATAGAATATTGTGTTTATAGCTTTCATCGTTCATTTACAGAGACACACAATAATTCGGTTAAAGTGCTGCTTATTAATAATAATTGCTGGGAATTCTTTTTCAGTTATTGAGAACGCGTTTTTAAATATAACTCCTTTTTTTGCTATTACTTGGTGTGTATAAATTGTACAGATTTTATACAGGGAAGCACAAAAGTTCTCGAGTACATTTCCGTTTATTATCGGAAATTCCAGAAGGGGAATTTTAAACTGTGCTACGCGTTTCCTAACTGAACTAAAATCCAGCATTTTATTTAGTATATATACAAATCTGTAGATCATATACAGGGCTGTAGAAAAGATCTCGGATATTTTTCCGAATATTGTTGGTAATTCCTGAAGTTTGATTTTTAATTATGTTATGCGTTTTCAAAATTGTTTAGTTAGATATCATCTTACACCTCACGGTAAAGATTTTCAAAATTATTTTGGAAGTGTTTACATAATCTATGCTTGACGCATGATTTTTCGTTCCTGTTACATCTTCGAACAGGAAAAAATGTTCTTGCAAATGCAATTTATTTGAAAACTGTATCACAAATTATTCATCTAATATGGCTTTTAAAGTAATTTTGAAGCAAGAATTTTGTATATCTAATCTCCATTGCGTGCAGGCTTCTTTACGGCAGAATAATAACCCATTTGCACTTAAAACGATATAAATATTTCCGCATTAGTCTCCGGCTAATTTTTCATAACGAAATTAAAATTTCATTAATTAATAAAAAACAAAATAAAACAAAACACAAATTTAACGTATATGAAATAGAAAAATTTAAAGTTTTAACTCGCCAAATAGGAAAAAACGTACTTTAAAATATAATTTGTTTGAAAAATATATCTCAATTTATTGATTTTTTATGGTTTTTAGAATAATTTTGACATCTTTTTTTAAAAATCTATCTCTATGTCGTGCGAGATATCCCGACGAGAGATTAACCCGTTTACACTGAAAGCAATATAAATAATAATAATAATAATAAATCAGCGATTATAAATTCATCTACAATATAAATAGTTTAGCACTTTCTTCCTAGTAATATTCCATAACGAAATAAAAACTTCATTAATAAATAAATAAAATAATAAAATAATATACAAATTTATACTGTAAATTCTACTTATTTTATACTCCCGAGAAAGCATATTTTAATTCACCTCAGTGATGCATATCAATTTAATTGTTAAACTAAACCGCAAACAATTGTCCCATAATGAAACAGTATTATTTTGAGTGTCTCCTTAAACAAATTATAAATACTCCAAACTTCATTATTAATACCAAACATTCTATGGTAAGCATGAATAATATTTAAAATTGACATGAAAATCTGAGTATATTTACGAGAGTTACTGACAGAAAAACAAACGGTCAGGCAGACAGGAAAACCGAATTCATAAACATTTTTTAACTAGGTTGGAAAGTGTTAAAAAATCACATTTTTTAAAAATTATATGCTGTTTTTTAAATGTTCCTGCATGCCCAAAGAAAATTATTTCTAAGGAAATAGAAGTACATTTCATAAACATACTCGGCACTAATGTACTCGACATATAAGTCACTATTTAGTCATTTGAGGAATGAAGGGTTTTGTGAAACTTGTCGTATTGCCGTTGCATTGAAGGGTCCAAATTCTTTGCCCCTCAGCGACTCCCTATACGTTCAGAGAAAATATGGTTATCTAGATTTTTCAAATTTTTGACTTACTCCACTGTCATTCTAACCATCTGTCATTTACTGTTACCATCTGTCATTTATTGTCTGCAAGAGTTGTTTTTCAGTATTTTTCTAGATTATAAAATTAGACAACTCAATATAATTTGTTCTCAACAGACTCAATACAGTTAACACATTAGGAGTATGTTAAAGAGTTGGATTAAACAAATATATTGGTAAATACAAGCGTCAACGGTATTTTTATGTCCCAATGCATTAATTACTGGAAGAGTAGTGAAAAAAAATTATGCAGTGTATGGTTGTGCATAAATGTGTTACATACAATAGTAACCCATCCTTATATGGCTCGTTCAGATACATGGCTTTGTTTTTGTGCCTCTCGAAAAAATAACCTGTTGTTGAATCGCATTTTTTATGTAACTATATTTAAATGTTGTTATGTTCCTCATTCTGAATTTTGCTAAGAAAATTGTAATATGTGTATGAACTAATATTTTGTGAACAAACTCAAAACATTTTCTTGTATGTTTTCTTTCTTAAATTTTTAATGGCCTTGATAATATCACACTTTTTTTTATTGTATTCCGGCAGACGCGATAAAACGAGGGGTCAATGTATTATTCAATATGAGTTCCTCGATTTCGATTAAAAATTGTTTCACAATAATCTAAAAGCAGCGAAATAGTGACTACTTTTGAATAGTAGTTTGTAGTCACTATTTTATTTTAAACAAGTAGTTGTGATTGTAGTTAACTACATTTTCGGGAAATTAGTTGTAATTGTAGTTCGCTACAATCAAAATGTTCTTTTTTCGACCACTGAGTTTATATATATTAAAGTTTTCTATTTATTTTAAACTATAAAATTTGAAATATGACACCCTATTTCTTTCATTTTAATTTTTTTTTAAATGAGTATATTTATACGTAAATATTTTTGGGTGAAACAATTTTAGTTCTTTTCTTTTCTTTAGAGAATTGTATATTCTGTGAAAGTTTGTTGCAACATATTGAATAGATCAAGAAATACTTATTTTGAAATATAAAAAAAAACCTTCCACCAAAACTTACATATGTTAAAGAGACATTTTTAACACTTTCCAACCTAGTTGAAAAGTGTTTATGATTTCGGTTTGTCTGCCGTCTGGCCGTCTGCCGTCTGCCGTCTGTCCGTGCTCTAACTCCCGTAAATATGCTCGTATTGCCCTGAAAATTTTATATGTTATTGTCGTTATCTATAGCATGTTCCCTATTTCAACTGAAGTGTGTAGCACTTATAGTTTTTTACAGGGACACTCAAAAGAATTCCGTTACATTACGGTCTATGGGGAAAAATCATTTGCGGTTTATTTTAATGATGTTACACAATTTCAAACACATTGTAATTGATATATATCACTAAGGTGCATTACAAGAAGCTTAATATGGAATATGGCGTGCATAGCACTTATAGTTACTTTACAGGGACAGTCAAAATAATTCCGTTACATTACGTCTATGGAGAAAAATCGTTTACGGTTTAATTAAATAATGTTTAACTATTTTAAATGCATTGAAATTTATATATATATCACTAAGGTGCATTCAGAGTACTACAGAATATTGTGTGTATAGCAGTCATCGTTCATTTACAGGGACACACAAAAGAATTCTCTACTGTCTGTTAACAATAATTCCTGGAAGTGCGTTTTAAGTTGCTGAACGCGATTTTAAATTTAACTCACTTTTTGTCTATTACTTGGTGTGTATAAATTCTGTAGATCATATACAGGGCAGCACAAAAGTTCGCGAACACATTTCCGTTTATTGACAGAAACTCCAGAAGGAGAATTTTAAACTGTGCTATACGTTTCCTAACTAAACTAAAATTTAGCATCCTATGTAGTATATATACAAATCTATAGATCATATACAGGGCTGAATAAAAGTATTCGGATATTTTTCCGAATATTGTATATGTTGGAAATATATGTCGGAAATTCCTGAAATTAAGTTTTTAAATATGTTATGCGTTTTCCAAATTGTTTACTTAGATGTTATCTTTCAGCTTATTAAACGGTAATGATTTGTAAAATTTTTTTGGAAGCTTTGGAAAGTGTTACATAATCTATGCTTGACGCATGATTTTTCGTTTTTGTTATTTATCTTTTAAATATTATGAATTACGAAAGGGGGGGGGATATCTTTTAAATACTATGGATACTACGAACTTTTGAATACTAGGGATCTACAGCGAGTTACGCTCGCCAAATGTCGTTCAGATACCGCGGGTTCTAAAACACGGTAATTTGTATTGTTTTAAAGAGACAAAAAATAATAGCTGCAAATAGCCATTGAAAGGTAAATAATTTTTAAGGAAATGCTCCAATAAATAAATAAACATTAAATCACTTTTAATTTAGTAAAACATCATTGTCGGTTATTTAAATACTAGGGCACCAACCCGGGCTTGCCGAGATAGAGAATATATGTAAAACCATTTTTAACACTTTCCAACCTAGTTGAAAAGTGTTTATGACTTCGGTTTGTCTGGCCGTATGGCCGTCTGCCGTCTGCCGTCTGTCCGTGCTCTAACTCCCGTAAATATGCTCGGATTGCTCTGCAATTTTTATATGTCATTGTCGTTATCTATAGCATGGTCCCTATTTCAACGGAAGTGTGTAGAACTTATAGTTTTTTTTACAGGGACACTCAAAAGAATTCCGTTACATTGCGGTCTATGGGGAAAAATCATTTGCGGTTTATTTAAATAATGTTTCACTATTTTAAACGCATTGGAATTTATATATATCACTGAGGTGCATTAGACGAAGCTTAATATGGAATAGGGTGTGCATAGAACTTATAGTTACTTTACAGGGACAGTCAAAAGAATTCCGTTACATTACATCTATGGAGAAAAATCGTCTGCGGTTTATTTAAATAATGTTTCACTATTTTAAACGCATTGAAATTTATATATTTCACTAAGGTGCATTACAAGAGGCTTACAACAGAATATTGTGTGTTATAGCGGTCATCGTTCATTTACAGGGACACACAAAAGAATTCTCAATTGTCTCTTAACAATAATTCCTGGAAGTGCGTTTTAAGTTACTGAACACGATTTTAATTTTAACTCGCTTTTTGTCTATTACGTGATGTGTATAAAAATTCTGTAGATCCTATACAGGGAAGCACAAAAGTTCGCGGACACATTTCCGTTTAGTGACAAACTCCAGACGGAGAATTTTAAACTGTGCTACGCGTTTCCTAACTGAACTAAAATTTAGCATCCTATGTAGTATATATATACAGATCTATAGATCCTATACAGGGCTGAATAAAAGTATTCGGATATTTTTCTGAATATTGTATATGTTGGAAATTCCTGAAATTATGTTTTGAAATATATTATGCGTTTTCCAAATTGTTTATTTAGATGTCATCTTTTAGCTTATTAAACGGTATGATTTGTAAAATTATTTTGGAAGCGTTGGAAAGTGTTACATAATCTATGCTTGACGCATGATTTTTCGTTCTTGTTTTAAATTAAAAACGCTAATAAATTTGTTACATTTAATATATTTTTTATATTTCCCCCTAACAACACCAAAGAGAATTTTTATATGAAATATGTCAATTATATATTCAAATAATTTTTTTTTTAATTTATTAAAAGCGGTAATTTCGTATTGGCTCGTGCCAGAAGTTAATAGCTGAAGAAATAGCTAAAAAAGTCGTTATCTACAGCTGATAATTTCAGCGATTTTAAGCGCTTATTTCGAAATTCGCTTATTATTGTCAAATTTGTGTTTTATTTACAATTCTTCACTGATTGTTTAAGGAAGTTTTAATTTCGTTATGGCATATTAGCTGGAAACAAATGCTAAACTTTTTATATCGTTTAAAATGCAAAAGGATTAATATTTTGTAATCGTCTACAAGCGGTACAGATAGATTTAAAAAAAAATCATACTTGAAATTTAATTTAAATGAGTAAATTGTGATAAAGTTTTAAAAAAAAATTGCAGTTGAAAGCAGATTTTTTTCCCCTGTATAACGATGTAAAAATTTTGAGATGTTTATAAATTACAAAAATTTCAGCAGCAAAAATCGGGAAACTGAAATTTCATCGTCAAGTGTTGCCATTCACAAAATGACGTCAGCGTTACGCACGGGCACGTTTGTCCTTTATAATATAGATAACATAATTCTCACCAAATATATATATTTTTTTTTTCGTACGTAAAAATTATTTTAAACTTATCATTCATTTTCGATATTCACGCGTAAATAGTTATTTCATTTGAAAATTAATACATTGTTGTAGAAATATTATTATTGAGACTTTTTAAAGTGTGGCAACAGTAAATAAGAAACGGTTATTTTTATTTGAAAAATACGAATAAATTCTCTATTAAAATAATGAAATTTTGAATATTATTTAAAACATCGTTTGAACTTCTCTGAATGAAATATTCTGATAAAGTTTGTCTTTGATCAGATGGAATGTGTTTGTCCGTGTTCAAATGAGAGTTGCAGAGAAATATTTCAGTTACTTTTAGAGATATGAGAATTTAAAGACAAATGTTTTCCGGGAGTGTCCTGTGTAATTTAAAAATTGTTTGACACTTCACATCACAATTTTGTTATGTATATGACTATCAAGTATATGCCTATAATCAAGTTTCTATGTATAGTTTTTTGATCGTATAAAATTTATGTATCGGAATGATCCTAACTCTTAAAATAATTATTAAATTTAAATCTATCTGTTTTAGTTTATCATTAACTTTTATATGAAAGTACTAGTTTTCATGTATTTATATGGAATAGCTTTTGCAGTTTAAGCCGAGAAATTTAAAAAAATAAAACAGCAAATTTAAAAGCTTCGGCGGCAGCAGAGTCACTTACGTTTTTTTTTTTTCTTAGAAACAGATATAATTTAAAATATCGCATTTATCTCTTTAATATATATATATATATATATATATATATATATATATATATATATATATATATATATATATATATAGTTCATTTATAGGTAAATGGCGTGTAACAACTCGCAAATTTTGGTTCAGTTTTTTGTGAAAAATATTTAATCTATGTTCTATAAATATTTAACGCAATAAATAAATAAATGAAAAAATAAATAGTTTCAAAAGTAAATATTGATATTCAAATAACACACATAAGAAGTAATTTTATGAACGCTTACAATATTTTAATATTGTTAAATATTAATATATATATATATATATAATTAATAAAATGTAAAAATAAAATATTTATTTTATAATATTGAAATGTTTTATAATAAATTTTCATGTACTACAGAATAAATCGCATTATGAATACTCAGAACTAGAGTAATACACATTTGAATGTAATTAAATTTCGAAAGACATGATTCATACACTTTAGCATAACTTATTCATTTTAGAATAGCATGACTCAAATAACTTTTTAATTGAGGGTAAAACATAATATATTAAATTAATATTAGAAAATAATTCCTCAAATTACTTGATACTTTTATTATAATATAGTTAATGCTATTGTATTTCTATTAGGGATTTTTCCCTGATAAATTAAAGGCTTGCATTAACGCCATCTAGACCAGCGTCCCACACGCGAATTTTAATCGGTTGGCACACCTCTTTTTAAGAAAATTACCTTTCTTATTTAATCACAGAGATACACTAATTAAATAAGACAAACATTGTTTTTGTATTAACCGAAAACAATTGCTTTATGCACCTTTTGAAGATCCATATATGCACCCATGGTACCGAAGGGGTTAACCCTTAAACGTCTGGGATGCATTTTCATTGTTTTATAGAAATCACATATTTTTCATAGAAAAATGCAATAGTTCAGCAAGTATATAAATCATACGTGGTAAAACATTATACATACAACATTATACATACAACATTATGCATACAACATTATACATGCAACATTATATTTACAATATTAAGAGAAAAAAAAATAATAAAATAAATAATAAATGTATATGTATTAGAAGTATAATATATTATCTGGTCATTGAATCTTGTTGAATAGATTTAATATACTATTTGCCTATTTTTTTAAAACCATTTGACCGTTTAAAGTTTAAAACAGTTTCATTTATATTATGTTAATATATTACATTAACATAATGTGGTCCAGTTCCGGATAAAAAACTTCTATTTTTTTATTCATAAATATTTTCTGCTCATTTTTTTTCTTGAAATGTATGTACATACATTCCTTTTCAAACAAAAAATTTTAAAATTTTAAAATATTTAATTTTTTTTTTTTTTTTTTTTTTTTTTTTTTTTTTTTTTTTACTAAAAAATTATTAAATTTAGCCATATTTAAATAACGATTTTTGTACACTTTTTTCGTTTTTGAGACGATTTTAAACGCTACTTCAGGAAAACAAAATGTACCATTATTCAAATCACGTGATCGTAGCTTGCTTCTTTTGTGCAAAATGTGATCTGCTCAATAATGTTAGTGTTCACGTTTTAATGTTGATTTTTTTTTTTTTGGAATTGCTTTATTTATTGTTTGCAAGAGCTATTTTTCTGTATTTTTCTAGATTATAAAATTAGACAACTCAATATAATTTACTCTCAACAAGATTCAATACAATTAACACATTAAGAGTTCGTTAAAGAGTTAAGTAAACAAATATATTGGTAAATACAAGAGTCAACGGTATTTTTATGTTCCATTGCAATAATTACTAGAAAAGTAATAAATAAAATTTATGCAGTGCATGGTTGTGCATAAATATCTTATATACAATAGTAACTCCTCATACAATGCTCGTTCTGTATATGTCTTTGTTTCTGTGCCTCTCGAAAAAATAAACTGTAGTTGATCGCATTTTTATGTAACTGTATTTAAATGTTGATTGTATTCCATATTCTGAAATTCGCTAAGAAAATTGTAATATGTGTAATAAACTAATATTTTGTGAACAAACTCAGAACATTTTTTTGTATGTCTTTTTAAAATTTTTAATGGCCTCGGTTATATCGCACCTATTTGATTGCATCCTGGCAGACGGGATGAAACGAGAGGTCACTGTATTATTTAACCCGTGTTCCTCAATTTCGAATAAAATTGAATTATTTAACAAAAGTCTGAAAGTAGCGAAGTAGTGACTACTTTTGAATAATAGTTTGTAGTCGTTATTTTTTTTAAAACAAGTAGTTGTATTTGTAGTTGTAGTAACTACATTTTCGGTAAAGTAGTTGCAATTGTAGTTCGCTACAATAAAAATGTTGTTTTTCCGACCACTGAGTTTACATATATTAAATTAAATTTATTTTAAGCTATTTATTTTAAGCTATAAAATTAGAAATATAACATTATATTTCTTTCATTTTCATTTTTTTAAATAGAGTATATTTATTCGTAAATATTTTTGGGTGAAAGAAAAGTCTAATTTTGGATATTTTTTGCTTTAGAAAATTGTACATTCTATGAAATTTTTTTGCAACACATTGAATAGTTCAAGAAACATTTATTTTGAAATATAAAAACCCTGTACTGAAATTTAGATATATTAAAGAGACATTTTTATTTATATTTTAAATGCTAGGGAATTACAAGGGGGATATCTTTCAAATACTTTGGATACTACGATCTTTTAAACACTAGGGATCTACAGCGAGCTACGCTCGCCAAATCTCGTTCAGATCCCGCGGTTTATAAAACCAGGATAATTTGCATTGTTTTAAAGAGACGAAAAATAATAGCTGCAAATATAAAACTCAATAGCCATTTATAGATAAATACTTTTTGTGGAAATGCTCTCAGTAAATTAAATAAACAATAAAAGCACTTTTAATTTAATAAAACATCATTGTCCATTTAAATAATTCTCACAAGCAAAATATTTTATCTCTCTTACGTAATAATTATTTTAAACTGTTTTTTTTTTTTCATTTTCAATATTCAGGCGTAAATAGTTATTTCAATTGAAAATTAATACATTGTTGTATATATATTATTATTCAGGCCTTTTTAAAATGTGACAATTGTAAATAAGAAGCGGTTATTTTTATTTGAAAAATACGAATAAATTCTGTATTAAAATAATGAAATTTTGAATTTTATTTAAAACATCGTTTCAGTTTGTCGGGTTGAAATATTTTGATAATGGTTTCCTTGAATCATGTGGAAAGTGTTTGTTCGTGTTCTAACGAGTGTTTCAGAGAAATATTTCAGTTACTTTAGAGATATTAGAATTTGAAAACAATTTTTTTCCGGAAACGTCTTGTGTAATTTAGAAATAAGTTTGACACAAATTAAATCACAATTTAGTCAAGTAATACCTTCAAAAGATGTTTAAGTTTTTATGTATAGTTTTTTGATCGTATAAAACTTATGTAAAAGATGTTTTAATTTATTTTCCATTTTTGTATGAAAGTACCAGTTTTCATGTATTTATTTGCAATAGTTTTTGCAGTATAAGCCGAGTTAAAAATAATAATAATAAATAATAAATAAAATAAAAACAGCAAATTTAAAACCTTCAGCGGAAGCAGAGTTTATTACTTATTTTTAAATAAAAGATATAATTGAAAGTAACGCATTTATCTCTTTTAAAAATATATATATAATAGAGTTCATTTATAGGTAAATGACATGCAACAATTTTCAAATTTTGGTTCAGTTTTTTAAGAAAAATGTTTAATCTATGTTGTATAAGAATTTCACGCAATAAATAAATAAATAAATAGTTTCAAAAGTAAATATTGATATTCAAATAATACACATAAGAAGTAATTTTTTCAAACGCTTACAATATTTTAATATTGTTAAATATGAAAATATGTAATTAATAAAATGTAAAAATAAAATATTTACTTTATAAAATTCTTATTCATATTATTGAAATGTCTTATTGTAATAATTTTTCATGCAATAAATAATAAATCATATTATGAATACTCAGAACTAGAGTAGAGCACAATTTGAGTGTAATTAAATTTCGAAACAACATGATTCATACATTTTACAATAGCGTGACTCAATTAACTTTGTAATTAAGAGGAAAACATGACAAATTGAATTAAACTTAAAAAAATAATTCCTCAAACTATTTAATGCTTTCATTATAATATAATTAATGCTGTTGTATTTCTAATAGGTATTTTCCTCTGACAAATTAAAGGCTTGCATTAACCCCTTCCGGACCAGCGTCCAACACACGAATTTAAAAAAATACTTTAAAAAATACGTTTCAAAAAATACTTTTACTTATTTAATCACAGAAATACCCTAATTAAATAAGACAAATATTAATTTTCTGTATTGCTGGTGCCAAAAGCTGTAGTTTTATGCACCTTTTGAAGATGCATATATGCGCCCATTGTACTGAAGGGGTTAACCATTAAACGTCTTATGTATCTTCTGGAATACATATGCATTGTTTTATAGAAATCGAGTGTTTTTCATACAAAAATGCAATAGCTTAGCATGCATATAAATCATCCGTTGTAAAACATTATACATACAACATTATATTAACAATATTAAAAGAAGAAATAATACTAAAATAAGTAATAAATTTATATGTATTAGTAGAATAAAATATTTTCTGTCCATTGAATCTTATTGAATAAATTTAATATAATATTTGCCTCTTTTTTTTTAATTTGACCGTTTAAAGGTAAAAACCAATTTTGCTTCTATTTTGTTAATATATTATATTGTTTTAAGGTGGTCTGGACACAAAACTTCAATATTTTTATTCATAAATATATTTTTCTCTTTTTTTTTTCTCTTTGAAATTACTTTTTAAACGTAAAATCTTTAAAATCTTTTTTTTTATCTAAAAATTTTTTAATTTTAGCCAAATTTAAATAACGATTTTTGCACACTGTTTTCGTTGTTGAGCACAGACAAGAAAACATATTAACTTGTTTTCGGGAAATGAGAATATATTTATTGAAAAAAGTAATAATTTTTTAAAGAAAATATGTTCTTTTTAACAATTGTACGATATCTTATAATTTAATCTCCCTTACAAATTTAAATATATCAATTTAAAACGAATCTGGAAAAAACGCATATGAGTTAAATATGTTTAAAGGTTTAAGTATGCTTCAGACAACTACAGACATTAAAACAAAAAAAAAGTTATAACTTTTTTCCAAATAATCGGATTTCTATAATTTTATTTTAAAACCTTACAGTACTTTTAATGTAAAATAGTCAAAATTTAATATTTTCAAGATTTTTGTGTGTCGAACCCCCTTTAAAGTAATCATTTGACCGTTTAACAGTTAAAACAATTTTATTTCAGTTATGATAGTATAATATATTTTAAAAAAAAATAAGACATAGTTAAATCAATGACTTACCCCTTTCACCTTTGATAGTCTTTAAAATAGTCGGTCTTTTTCAGGACAAAATTAAGAAACTTTAAAATGGGAAATCTTTTCAAGCTCAGTTAAGTTTTTCTTCCTCAGATGCCTTTATCACCAAGCTGTTGGTTTGCGAACAAAGAGTCAAAAAACGTAGAGTTTTTGTTTAAAAAATTCTTTTTTTAAAATCTTGTTAAATAATTCTTCACAAGTTTCAAAATAGTTCTTCCCAAACGTCAAAATAGTTCTTCACAAACAACAAAATACTTTTCACGAATCTCAAAATAGTTCTTCAGAAACGTCAAACAATGTTTTTCTACACAATGCCAACTTTTATCTTAAATATGCAAATTTTACTTGACAAGATACTTTTAAAATGCAAAAGAAAAAAAGTTTTTCTTCATAGGTGATATACAAAAATATATTTATCTAAAATATGCAGATTTTATTTAACAGTTCTACTTCTTCAAAAATAAGTTCTTCAAGGAATTCATAAAGTCCATCCGCAAATTTTAGAAAATCACAAAAATATATCTTAAGCTTCTTATGCGAAGATCAATAAATATAACAGATTTCTCTATAGCATGCTTTTAAATTAACCATAATAAATATACCGGCAGTTAAATACCTTTCACCGTCTGCTAAAAGAGAAAATATTGAAGCATAATTTGGGAGTCCACACAATGTCAAATTTTTATATTAAATATGCAATTTTTACTTGATACAACACTTTTTAAAATTCAGAAAAATAGTTCTTCTGCACAGGTGTTCACAAAAAAGTTTCAGCTAAAATATGCTGCAAAATAATTATATAATCATCTAAATAATAATATACTTAACAATTCCACTTCTTCAAAAATAAGTTCATTAACGAATTCATTTAGTCAACACACAAATTTCAGCAAAACACTAATATAAGCTCCTTATACGGAGATCAATAAATATAACAAACTTCTCTAACACATGCTTTTAAATTAACCGTAATAAATAAACCGGCAGTTGAATGCCTTCAACCGTCTGCTAAAAGAGAGAAGAGCGAAATTCAATTTGGGAGTTCCGTGGCCTTCTTATCTGAAGACACTTGCTCATCTGGCTCTCCCACCGTTTTGAGCTTTCCTTTTCAACCAGTTTCTTCTTCCCCGCAGATTCCAGTTCGCTTGATATACTGGTTCTCGAGCAGCGCCACTTTAATTGTTCATTTGTTTTATTCATTTTCCAGTACCCATACGGTAAAGATATAGGGCTGTACAATAAATGAGAGCTGATAAACTTGTATCTTTTTTAAAATTTCGAAATTTAAATTTTTTTCGCAGAGCAGGAAAGGGAATGGAAAGGATTTTGGAACTGAGGTCATCATAGGTTCTGGGAAGGGGCAGTGGGGGCAGTCAGGGGAGGGCCGTTGCCCCTCCCTGGATTTTGAAATTTAATTGTCTTTACTTCTGATGATTTTTTTTTTTTTTTTTTAAATAGTAAAATATATTCTTCGCAAGTTAGAAAATAATTAAACACAATTACTAAGAGAAAGAAGAATTAAGTGGAAGACAATTTTTAATACTGTTTTTCTTTTTATGCTGATGTGTTTCAAATTTATTTTGAACGGTGGGTTCAGGGGGTCAGAGCACTCTAACGAAAGGAAAAAAAAAAACAGTTTCAATTCTCCGTGATGAAAAATTCTGGTAGAAATTTATTTTTAAATATTTAATATTTCTTAATTGTTCTGTATTGCTTTTTATGTTGATATGTTTAAAAATTGTCTTGCACAAAGAGTTCTGGCAAAATATTCTTTTTGTAGTTTACTTTTGTAGTTTACTTTTTGTCAAAATATTCTTTTTGTAGTTTCATGTTAATATTCTCCATTTAAAAAAAAATCTGCCTGGACAGTGGACTACAGACATATCTACTCCAAAATCTTGCCTTGTTCTTATATTTCTTTCTTCCGGCACTCATAAAAAAAAAAAAAAAAAAAAAAAAAAAAAAAAAGAGTAAATACATTTTCCATATCCAATTTTTTTCTGGAAAGCCTTTTTTATTACACCCCCCCCCCCTCTCCTCCTCAGCAGTGCACAAGATTTAAATATATCTTAAAAGTTGTTAAAATTTCGAGTGAGTCTACCAGATTTCAAACCTTTTTTATCAGAAAAGAGGAAAAGGGGATGAAGACAACTTTGAAAAGGTATTACGCTATAATTTGTAAAAGGACCTAACGAAAAAAGACTGATAAAACGAGGTACCATTATATAGTTAATATATATATATATATATATATTTATACCGGGTGAACCAAAAGTTTGTTAAAACTTTAAAAATTCAAAAAAAGGAAGAAATTATGATAAAGAAGTGCAGTTTGCAAGAAACGGCTCACAAAGTAGTCGGATTTTTTCAGCAGAAAAAAAAAAAAATTAGTTTAAAATGTCACTGGTAGAGGATGCTGACGACCCCTGTTGGGATGTTTCGAGGATATTAAGAAATCCACATACATACATACCCAGATACGCGTCAAACACATAAATTCTTGGCAGTCGGGTAAAAAGAACTATTTTTGTGTATATTCTAGCGCGTTACTCGTACTGCACTCCATTATATTATTTTCATTTTAAATTCTACTTCCAAACAAGAAAACTTCATAAATAAATTTCGTTAATATTAACAATTTAAAATAATGAAAATATTTTCTCACTAGAAAAAAAAGTACCTTAAAGGGTTAAAACTCTATCATCGTGTTTGTATCTGGTTCATTCATCACGGCAAATCATCAAAAATGATGTTTTACTTTTCGGATCTTCTTAATCAGTAATCGCAGTGCCCTTTCTAACATAATTTGCATTATTACATCTTCTTTCAAACTAGGAAATGTCAATAAATCATTTTTAAACTTAAATATTATTTTCCTAAACACTAGAAAAAATTGAGGTTGAAAGTGAAGTGACTATTAGTTCTATTTTTAAAACTAGAAATAATCTTCTTATTTGTTTTAATTTTAATTAAAAAAAAATGAAATCCCTCAAAAAATTAGAAAGTAAACACGTTAAAACTCTTTATCATGGTGTTTTGTGTATGGTTAATTCACGACGTCAAATCATTAAAAGGGATGTTTTTTCGTATCTTCACTCTAAAAAAAATCCGTGAATTGAACGAATTTTGCCGTTGATTATATTTCGTTAAAGCGCGAAAATTTCCGCTTTGCTTTGGTCATCCACTACCCTCCCCAAATACAGAAAATTCCGGAATGTAACGTAAAAATTACCTGAAATTCTCCAATCTAAAGCTGCATTTTCGTCAAATCACAGGGATGTTCCGGCCACTGTGCTACTTAGTACTTTTTCGTATTAGAAACGGAATTTTTACCTACGTCCTTTTTTCCGTCAAAACAGAAAAATTCGCAAACCTAAGTTCAAAATTACCTGAAATTTTCCAGTCAAAAGACAGAAATTTCTTCAAATAACAGAAAATTATTTTTCAATCACAGGAATGTTCCGGCAACGTGCTGACTGTACTTTTCATGTTTTTTGACGAAATTTATTTGAGAGTGTTCTTAATCAGTAATCGCACAGTGCGCCACGGCATAATTTGCATTATTATATCTTCTTTCAAACTAGAAAACTTCATAAATCATTTTTTTAAATTATAACTTTTAAACCTAAAATATTTTCCCCAAAAAACTAGAAAAAGTCCCAGTGGAAAGTGATTAGTAATCCTACTCTCAAAATACAAATAATCTGCATAAATTACTATTTTTTTTAACCCGTTCGCTGCCAGTTCAAATTTTGTAAGTTTATTCGTATTGCAACTCTGATATAAGTGTTTGCGTTGATAAATATTTTACGTATAAATATAAATATTTTAATTATTATATTATATTATATTACATTATATTATAATTATTATAATATAATATATATATTATTATATATAAATATTATAATTATTACAATTATTATATTATAATACATATGTATATATATATATATTATAAATATAAATATAAATTTTTTTTATAAATATAAATAAATATAAATATTTTTTATAAATATAAATATTTTTATAAATATAAATGAATATAAATATTTATTCATAAATAAAAATATTTTTGCGTTTGACAACCACGAGTATACTCTAAGGTGGCAGCGAATGGGTTAATTTTAACTTTAAAAATGGAAAGTCAATAGAAAATTTGAAAATAGGACCTGGAAACGTTAAAATTCTTTATCATCGTGTTTTGTATTTGCTTCATTCACGATGGCAAATCATATAAAAGGACGGGTTTTTCGGATCTTCTTAATCAGTAATCACAGTGGCATAATTTGCATTATCATTACTTCTTTCAAACAAGAAAACTTCATAAATAATTTTTTTATTTTAAATTTTAAACTTAAAATCCCCCCCCCCCCCCATAAAAAAACGAATAAAGTGGAATTGAAAGCGATTATTAATTCTACTTTCAAACTAAAAATAATCTTCATAAATTATTTTTTATAGTTTTAACTTTAAAAAAAAAAGAAAGAAATTTCTCAGAAAACTAGAAAATAAAAACTGAAAGCGTTGAAATTCTTTATCATCAACTTTGTATCTGGCTCATTTATGGCAGCAAATCCTAAAAAAGAATTAGATATTCCAACGCAGTACTATCACTGCACCCTATAACATAATTTGCATTATTACTTCTACTTTCAAACTAGAAAACTTCATAAACAAATTTTTCTTTTAATTTTAAATTTTTAGGTGCGTTCGTAATTATATAAATACGTAGCACCTATAGTCGTCGTTTGGTCCGTCCGTCTGTCCGTCCGTCTGTCTGCCTGTCTGTCCGTCTGTCTGTCCGTCCGTCTGTCTGTCTGTCCGCATATAACAACGCAAAAACTACCCAACCAAATGGTTTGCAATTTAAAATATATTATCTTTGCAGAATTTTGTCGAGACATTTCAAATTTTATTAAAATCGAATCAAAACTTTAGGAGATATTAATAAAAATATTTATTAAGAAATTTGATTTTTTTTTTTAAATCGCTGCTTTTTTGTTATAGGAGCTTCGGAAGTTTCATCGTCAAGCGACCGAGATGCTTATTTTATGACAGAAATTAATCTGCAGACGATAAAATTCATTTCACAGAATTAAAAATCATCAAGATCTGAATATTTATATAACTAGCTGATACATATATATCTGAATATTTATATAACTAGTTAAGATATTTGTATGAACAGTGTCATAAAATATATACTTAACTAGCTGTTTAATCCGTTCTACGCACGGGAGATCATGAATTTAATTCTAAAACGTGCGTACGAACGCACCTCGTTTGTAACGTTTGACGTACAATTTCCAACTTGTTAAACCTAAAATATTTTTTCCCAAAAAAGTAGAAAAACTTTAGAGTTGAAACTGATTATTAATTCTACTTTCAAAATACAATAATAATAATAATAATAATAATAATAATAATAATAAAAAAATAAAAAAAAAACAAATTTTAACCTTTTAAACAAAAGAAAAAAATCCGAAGACTAGAAAAAATTTGGTCCTAAAAGGGTTAAAACTCTTTATCATCGTGCTTTGTGTCTGGCTTATTCATAACAGTATGTTATAACAAAGGCCAATTTTTTGAGATATTCTGAGGTAGTACTCATACTGCATTCCATATCACATGCTCTAAACAAACTCTATTACTTGCGTTATTAATATTATTTTTAACACGTTGACCGCCCAACCTGAAATTAATTACTTTTTCGAAACCACCCAAACTACCACTTATACATTTGATTTCCACGATTAGCAACTTTTGTCTGCGAGTTGTAGACGGACTGGGCGATCTGCTGGCATAATAAGGTGCCTTGTAACCATATGGTCTTACGGGGCGCAGAATGAAAGTAGGGTTTAATTTCTAAGGAAAAGAAGTACCGGAGCCCTAATATTCTGCAGTACTAAAACCCGTAGCGTACCGCCCCCCCTCCCCCCCCGTCCGCCGTAACTCCAATCTGCATATTTATACTTCATACATTATTTTCAAAATTTAAAACATTGTTTTTTTATTTAGCAAAATAGAAATTTTAAATACATGTATATACGCATACTTAGCTATCAACTATTCCACTTTTTAGCTATGTACTTCCAAATAGAAACCTTTGCCTAATCTTAATGTTAATTAATCGCAGAATTCTGCGATTATATAAGCTCAGGATTATGATTCAGAAATAGCGTTAACACAAAAATAAATAGTTCGCAGCTATGCAGAATAGAAAAAAGCTATTTCTGTTTATTCTTTATTCTGATCAAAATAGCATTAACCCTTTATCTACCGAATTATGAATCAACAAATTGTTCAATCTCAATAATTATCTTCCTTGATGTCTGAAGGTATATTAGACAATTTATATTATAATAATATGGCATTTAGATAAGGTTTTCCATTAAAACTGATTTAATAATGCAGTACTAATAGCTCTTTTTGTGAAATATTTACAAGATAATTAGATTAATTAACAGAAAATGCTGTTAAGTAAATATCACAATTCTTTATCGGAACAATGTAAATAAATGTATTGTGATCCTATCATTAAATAGAAAGGTTTTTATAGTTGCAAAATTTTCATATAACAATTTTTAAAAAGAGAAGATCTACACTTACGTAAAAGGTTGAGAAAAATACCACTTTATAAAATATTTAGCTTTCACTGTTTTGCTGTGCTTTCTAAATGTGATCCAGAAAAGTATTTTATATAAAAACAAAACCTTACTATCATTATTAGACAGATTAAAGAAATTTTATATAAAGTTTTCTCTGATGGTACTTAAAAGTACCGTCAGTAGATAAAGGGTTAAAATGATTTGAAATGGAAATAAATAAAATTTTGAATTTAAGACAGATTGAGCTCGAGCTTCCCCTGACTGATATAAAAATCGAGCCTGTTTCATCTCCATCTCTTACGTGGGCGACACTTTACGTCATTTATTAGTGTTTTGATACAACAGAAGGCAAAAGGTTCGAGATGGGATGGAAAGGAAAGGCTAATTTAGGATTCGTTTTTCGGAAGCGTTATTGCATCCGGCTCCGCAGCGCAAGGTTTATGAGCTCCGGTGAATTCTGGCCAATATTTAAATATTTACTAAAAACAGAGAAGTTCCAGAGCTGAGCTCTTGTGGGCTCCGGCGCAAATTAAGCCCTGAATGGAAGTCGCGCATAAGACCATATGGACTCGTGGGACGGTCAACGTATTAAAGTAGGAAACTTCATAAACCAATTTTTTTATTTAAAGTTTTCAAACCCAAAATATTTTTTCACGAAACACTAGTAAAAATTCGGACTTCAAATTGTTAAAAAATCATCTCGGTTTGTGTTTGTCTCATTTACATAGCTGCCAGTTATTCAGTTTTTTTTTAACCTGTATTTCGAACTTCACTTTATTTAATCGCAGAATTCTTCGATTAAATAAGTTGAAGATGGAAATAGTGGTAACAAAACAGCAGAACATTTGGCACCTTTTATGACAGGTCATTACAAAAGTAGTTTTTCGGGATATTCTAACGCAGTATTTGCACCGCACTCCATAATATAACCTGCATTATTAATTCTACTTTAACCCCTTCGCGACGAGCGTCCTTTACGGAATTTTTAATCTTTTGCAACCGGTTTTTTAAAACAGAAATGTTCGCCTAATTGAATCGCAGAAATTCTGCCATTAAATAAGGCAAAGCTTATACTAAAAAATAACTGGTGGGAATAATAGAAAATTCTGAGCATCTTATGCGTCACGTATACGTGTCACTCGTCCCCAAGGGGTTAAAACTAGAAAACTTCATAAGCCGATTTTCTTTTAATTTTAACTTTTTAAACCTAAAATATTTTTCCCCAAAAAAAATATAAAAAAATCAGAGTTGAAATTGATTATTAAATCTCCCTTCAAACTATAAAACTTCATAAATTATTATTAATTTTTAATTTTAACGTTTAAAAAAAATAAATAAAAGTTGGACTTGAAAGTGTTAAACTATTTATAATCGTGCTTTGTTTCTGGCTTATACATGACAGCGTGTCATAATAAAGGCCTGTGTTTTGAAATAGTCTAAACTTAGTATTCGTACTGCATTCCATTACACATGCTCTAAAGAAACTCTGGTATTTGCAATTTTAATTATTATACTTTTAACACCTTAACCACCCAGCCTGAAATTAATTACTTTTTCGAAACCACCCAAACTACCCCTTATGCATTTGATTTCCCACGATCACCATCTTTGGCCTGCAAGTTGTACACGGATTCAGCAATCTTCTGCCATGTGATATGAGACCGTATGATTTTACGCTGCGCAGAATGGAAGTCAGGCATGTGACCATATGGACTCGTGGGCATTGGGCATGAGATCATTTGGACTCGTGGGGACTTCATATATATATATATATATATATATATATATATATATATATATATTTTAATTTTAAACCCAAAATATTCTTTTTTCACGAAAAACTAAGAAAATGTCGGACTTGACATTGTTAAAACTCTTCATCATCTCATTTTGATTCTGGCTCATTTATATAGCTGCCAACTATTCAGCTTTTTTATTAACATTATTTCGGACTTCACCTTTTTTAATCGCAGAATTCTGTGATTAAAATAGTATTCGGAAATAGTGTTAACAAAACAGAAGAATAGTTAACAGTATTTATGACAGTAAGTCATTAAAAAGGACCTTTTTTTCGGGATATCCTAACGCAATATACTTGCACCCTATTCCATAATATAATCTGGATTATTAATTTTACTTTCAAACTAGAAAACTTCATAAATCAATTTTTAACTATTTCTACAGGTGTCAAATTGCACCTTTCAAAAGATTTCGATTTAAGGTTATTATTTTTTTTTTTAGAGTAAAACAATCACAAATCATTTTTAATACATTGAAGACTTATTTTTATACTTATTGGCTGTAGAAATTACAAGTAAAATAAATATAAATCAAAACTTTAATAGGTGTCATTTGACACCTGTAGAAATAGTGTTAAATTAAAATTTTTATGACCAAAAAAAAAATTCCCCAAAAAGTTAAAAAGAAAAAAAATCAGACCTAAAAGGGTTAAAACTTTTTATCATCCTGTTTTATATGTGGCTCACTCATGACTGGTAATCATAAAAAAAAGAGACGGTTTTTCGGTATATTGTAACGCAGTACTTGCACTACACTCCATAAGTTAATTTACGTTATTGATTCCACTTTCAAACTAAGAAACTTCATAAACCAATTCTTTCTCCAATTTTGAACCGACTTCCAACAAAGGAGGTTATACACTTCGATTGTATGATTTTTTCCCATGTATCTCCATGCATAACTTTTGAACAGATGGTCCGATTTTTATAACTTTTGTTAGTGGAAAGATTTTTTACTGCCAGATAGTTCCGATAATATCTAAATTAAGAAATAAATTAACCCTCTGACTGCTCATTTTTTTTTCAAAATCCTTTCGACCATTATGTAACCGACCTTTATCTCCTATATACTATTACAGATTTCAAATCATCTTGTGTATGAAAAATGTAGTAAATTTATCATTTTCATTTTCAACCTTTGACTGTGGAATTTTTAATACAAAATTGGTTCAAAAATTGTAAATTACATAAATTTTTCTACAAATGTCTTGCACGTGGAAATCGCGGGATAAGCAGTCAGAGGGTTAAGATATCTAAATTAAGATCTAAAAGAGACATATTTGTCTACCTGATTGTTTTAATGTCTTTTTTTTATTTTATAGTCTTTAATATTCGTAAATATTGATCATTCTGCTAGAATTTTGAGCGTGGTGTTAAGGTACTACACATATAGTGTATAATTTACTATATTATATATATAGTGAATCTATCACGCTCTACGCTCTTCTAATCGCTATCTCTCATGAGTTTCGCTATAGGGACGATAACTTCCAAATTTTGTTACTAGGGGGCTATTCTATCTATTACATTAATTCTTGCGTAGTCACTTTACTATAGTGTTATCGCTGTTGTATAGCCTATCCGTTCGCAATTTTTTTTTTTTTTTTTTTTTTTTTTTTTTTTTATAAGATAAACGGGATTTCCTATGCACTCTCTATAGTTTTTATTATAAATTGTAGTTTAACTATGGAAAAATTTCGAATATTGTCTCATATTATGATATTGCGAAATCAAAATTCCTTGTAAAGTTTGCTTCACCACATAAGTAACTCAAAATCGCATTGGATTAAAATAAATGTTTCGGGCCATGCCCCTATGTTTCAAAAAGTATAGTATTACCTTTTTGAACCGCGCCCTTCGTGCCACATTAAAATGCATAATAAAATATAAAGTATTGAGTGAAAATGTATCAAATTTGATATTATCCATACCTACATCATCACTGATGTGTGTACCAATTTGTAAAATGATATAATAATATGGGTTTTCGGATGTGTATGTGAAGGGGGGGGGGGGTGGCGAGTCATCTTAAGATAGTTGCGACAATATACGGAAAATTTCCTTTTTAACCTTACTCGTTGAATATTAAAAACGGAAATATTAATTACAAGACAGACATAACTGTTCCATTTCAGTTGAGAGAAAACGGAAAAATTGCACTTAATTATTCGTAATCGATGTTTTAGTCTATAACCAAGCTCCTGGATGTGGCCAGTTGGTAAAAGGTACAGAGCATTTAACCTCCAATGACAATTACCAAGGTTCGAATCTGGGGAGTGATAAGCCGATAAAAATGCATGTGTTTAGATTCAATATAAATCCTGTTCCGTGTAAATATGCATCAGTATACATAATTATTATTTAGATTTTTTTGTTATATTGCGCTATTGCTCACATTTATTTCTGAAAACATAAAATTTCCCTATTGAAAACGGGAGTTATGTGAAAAAACGGACAATAGACGGCAACTTTGCTATCAGTACATTTTCTGTTTTTTGGTGGAATTTTTTATTACAGTGCATAGCAGCTATGACTCAATTTCTTTTCCCATTCGAAGACATAATTATTACCGTATTATATCAAGCTTCAAATGTATTACTAAAAATTTATAAATTTAAAAAAAATTGTTCTAGTTCAAGTATAACAATGTCATAAAGTATTTAAACAGGTAACTAACAGGCGTCATCTTTATGTGCTTATTTTTAATAAGGTTGTCAGTAAAATATTAAATGCATATAATTATCCCATCTAGAGGAAGAGATAGTAAAAAAAACTACCCTTAATATATACTGAAACATATAAGAAATATGCTAAAATATAGTACCTTTAAATTATTATTATCTATCCAATTAAAAAATTATCATTAATTTATATATAACTTTTTGTCTTTGAAAAATACCTTCATTTTAAAGTACTCATAATGATTTAAGGCCTTTTCACAATAAAATTTTCCAGCATAAAATGAGTTAAAATTTTATATATAATTGATAGATCAGTTTTTGACTAACAAGATGTTAATTCATATTCTTTTTAGCACTTTCCAACCTAGTTGAAAAGTGCTTATGACTTCGGTTTGTCTGGCCGTCTGCCGTCTGGCCGTCTGGCCGTCTGGCCGTCTGCCGTCTGGCCGTCTGCCGTCTGTCCGTGCTCTAACTCCCGTAAATATGCTCGGATTGCTCTGCAATTTTTATATGTTATTGTCGTTATCTATAGCATGTTCCCTATTTCAACGGAAGTGTGTAGCACTTATAGTTTTTTTACAGGGACACTCAAAAGAATTCCGTTACATTGCGGTCTATGGGGAAAAATCATTTGCGGTTTATTTAAATAATGTTTCACTATTTTAAACGCATTGTAATTTATATAGATCACTAAGGCGCATTAGAAGAAGCTTAATATGGAACAGGGTGTGCATAGCACTTATAGTTACTTTACAGGGACAGTAAAAATAATTCCGTTACATTACGTCTATGGAGAAAAATCGTCTGCGGTTTATTTAAATAATGTTTCACTATTTTAAACGCATTGAAATTTATATAAATCACTAAGGTGCATTACAAGAGACTTACTACGGAATATTGTGTGCATAGCAGTCATCGTTCATTTACAGGGACACGCAAAAGAATTCTCTACTGTCTGTTAACAATAATTCCTGGAATTGCGTTTTAAGTTATTGAACGCGATTTTAATTTTAACTTGCTTTTTGTCTATTACGTGGTGTGTATAAATTCTGTAGATCCTATACAGGGCAGCACAAAAGTTCGCGAACACATTTCTGTTTTTTTGACAAACTCCAGACGGAGAATTTTAAACTGTGCTACGCGTTTCCTAACTGAACTAAAATTATCATCCTATGTAGTATATATACAAATCTATAGATCCTATACAGGGCTGAATAAAAGTATTCGGATATTTTTCCGAATATTGTATATGTTGGAAATTCCTGAAATTATGTTTTTAAATATGTTATGCATTTTCTAAATTGTTTACTTAGATGTTAGCTTTTAGCTTATTAAACGGTATGATTTGTAAAATTATTTTGGAAGCGTTGGAAAGTGCTATATAATCTATGCTTGACGCATGATTTTTCGTTCTTGTTTATAAATTGCGAAAAGATTATTTAGGTACATACTTTCAGCAATGTCTCTTATTGCCCTGTTTGTTATCTTGTTGCCCTGTTTGTTCTGCGTAATAAGATACAATAATCTCTTGTTATCTCCCTATATCTCTCTGAGTAAACTTTCATATTTCGACTTTTATTTCAATCTATGCTAAATGTGTGTACATTCATATTTTGCATCAATCATCTATCTAGAGCTATATATTAATTTGCATGAAAAATCAAAAAACATTCTTGTGTAATTCAAGAAATCAATTTTTTAGCTTTTTGTAATTCAAAAATTAAATATTATATCTAATGGTACAAGCTGTGTCGTAAGAGTCTTTATTACACCAACAGAGGGTAACAGGCAATTTTCGTAGAATTTAAAAAACTTTTAACACCAAAAATTCGCTTTAAAATTTTGATAAAAATTTGCAAAAGCTTCATCAAATTTGTGGAACGTAATGTAATTTTTTCCAGACTCTTTTTTCACAAAAAAATAAAGACATATTTTTAGGGTTTCGTTCATCTCACGAAACCCTATTACCCCCTCTCCGTTGTCTGTCCGTCACAGAGCCATTCTCAAAAAGTATGTAACTTACAGAGTTGAAACTTAGTGTATAAATCTGAATAGCAGCTGTGAAGAGCTCAAAATATTAAAATTTGAAAAATTCGTATTATTTTAATAAATAGAGATAAAAAACCAAAATTCTAACAGCCTTTTCCTATTAAATTTAAACATTTTTCGTTAGAGCAGATGCCAAAGATTTAAAATCCACAATAAAATTCTTTCTAAAATAATTAATTTTCTATCAGACGATTTTCACGTGAAAAATGAAAATGAAATAAAAAGTTTCACCAATTGAAAAAAAGATAAATATGAAATGAAATTGATTGACGTCATAGTCGTATTAAAGCGGAAAATGTCTAAGATTTCTCAATAATACAAGGAGTATGAGTATGTGTAGTGTAAGTGGAAAAAGAAGATTAATATCACGTCATTTAAAAAGAAAATCTGACGTCATATAGGAAGTTTACGAGGCTAGCGAAAAAGAAAGGCTACCGCGGTGCTTTACGCGTATCTTTTTTTACAGACCGCGGGAATCACGTGAGGCTCGAATCCACCAATGCAGGTGTACGAAAAGAGCATCACGTCACTCTAGCGGTCTGTAAAAAAAGATAAGTGGAACGCACCGCGGTAGCCTGTCTTTTTCGTTAGCCTCGGGAAGTTTACGAGGCTAACTGAAAAGACAGGCTACCACGGTGCATTCCATTTATCTTTTTTTACAGACTGCTAGAGTGACGTGATGCTCTTTTCGTACACCTGCATTGGTGGATTCGAGTATCACGTGACTTCCGCGGTCTGTAAAAAAAAGATACGCGTAAAGCACCGCGGTAGCCTTTCTTTTTCGTTAGCCTCGGGAAGTTTAACTAATTTTTCAAATGTTTGAGACTAATACAAAGCGAGTATCAATATAAATAATAGAGAATAGTAAATATATGAGTTTGAGAAACATATTGAATCGTGATAAAAATCCGATTATGGAAATATTCGCATATTTTAACATTTTGAAGGTGTACAATTTGTTTAATTTTGAAATTATTTTTTTAAATTATTGCATTTAGTCCGTATGACGGATATTATTATGACAGAATATAATAGCGAGCTTGGACCGCTATCCGGCTGGTTTAGATATTCGAAAAAAGGAAAAAATAGACCGGTAAATTTTTACTTTATAAAAAACATGACTTTTTTTTTGTTGTTGTTGTTGCTAAATGAAATTTGTTTGAATTTATTAAAGAAAGGATAAAGTGTTTTGAAAGGAATATTAAACGAAACCCTTTGAGCGATCTTCGATCACACTTACCGACTTGTTTTTTATTACCCTGCTTCTCTCTTATTGTGCGCACCTTCCCATACCGCTATTAAATGAGAAACATTTTTATTTATGTAAAGATGGCTTTGCACTTATCATTTTATATACACAATTTAGCATAACAGATCAATGCGACCAGAATTTTATAGATAGTAAAAATGCAATATTTTTGCTTATTTTGAATAAGATGATCCGTGAAAAAAGTAAGGGCGTATAATTACTCACATATCCTTCCTAAATAAGATGTCTGTTATGAACAATTTACACTAGGGGAGAGTGCACTGTAAAAAAAGGCAGATGTTCCTTTATCTACGAAAATATAATATAACCCCGAACAAAAATATACAATAACTTCTTCCGAGTTACTAACGATTCTGAAAAGCGCTCTTTATCTTAAGAAACCCCAGATACCAATATATTTTCGATATTTAAAGAAGCAAAGTTTCTTTTGTTGCCACTGATTTTCGTAAACGTTTCCGAGTAGTTTTTATATATTATTAATCAGCTTTCTCAATCCAGATTACAGGTTTTTCGGATGTGATCTATTCTCAAGTAAAGATTTTCACGTACAATAAACATGTTTTACAGCCAAACGTGATAAATTAACATTAACATTAAAATTAATATTATTTTGTTACTCTTGCATGTATAAATTCAATTAAGCAGGTGAAAATGTTTAATTGAGAATGGGTAACTTCCTAAAAAAGCGATATTCTGGTTTGAGAAAACTGATTAATACATTAAAAAGACTACTCGGAAACTTTTCCGAAAATCAGTGGCAGCAAAATAAACTTTGTTTTTATAAATGCTTTTTTAAATCTTAAAATTATATTGGTAAGAAATAATATTGGTTCCTGAGTTTCTAAGAACGCTTTTCGGAATCATGAGTAACTCCGAAGCGGTTATTGTAAATTTTTGTTCGTGGTTATATTATATTTTCATAGATTAAGAAGCATTGTTTTTTTTTTGTTTTTTTTACTGTGCGGGGATGAATGGGACACTGCCTGTTAATTACTAAATTAAAATATGTGAATGGTTTATATTTCTGTAGATAAGTGTCACTACTGATTTTGTTCATATCTTCAATTTTGCTGCTTGATTATTAATTATGATCCTAAGCTAGAACAGGATTTATGTTTTTACTACTCAAAAGTTTATTTTTGAAATTATCCATCATTAATTATGTGTTACAAAGTACACATGAACAAAATAAATTTAACTGGCTTAAAGGATATGATTTTAGTGGATTACAAATTAATGTTATCAGATTTTTATTTATGACCACACATAGTATTTGGGCCTATTTTTACCTAACTATGCATGTTGGGGATGAAATTGATATTATTAATATTCACGTATTTAAGAAAATTACAGATTGTAAGATTATTCTAATCACATATATAGAAATTTTAGCCCACCACATTGAAATTTAAATAATTTAGTCAGTTATTCATTATTTCAGTTTAATATATGTATAAGGATGGCAATTATGCAAATAGTTTTCATATAACGATATTTTATATGTAAAGCTATATTAGTATCAAAATTAAGAAATGAATTTTAATACTAAGCTTATAATTTATAAGCTTTAATACTAAGCTATAAATAAGCTTGTATATTTTTAAAAGAAATATAAAGAATAGTTTTTGTAAATTACTAATAGTCTAGCAAATAAAGTGGCTGATATAGATATAGAATGAGAGGTAAAATGTAAAGGAGCAACACTACATCTATAGTTCCATGGAAGAAAAGGGTGTTATTACAGATGAAGAAAAAGATTTCAGAGACGAAGAACAAAAAGAAAATATAATTTCTATTACAATAATAGGGAGATGGAAATTCTTGGAGAATTGTGGAAAGTCCAATGCTTCCAAGGGAAGGAAAATACACAGCTGTTTCAATATGCAGAAGTCACAGAAAAGTTACTTTGTTACAAAACTACCCAACCCAATATTGATTGGACGAACTCCAAAATCTCGATATTATCACAAGTTTGAGTTTGATTTAAAACTATGCAGTAAAATAGCTAAGCCTAATTACTGAGTCGAAGTGAAAACTAAGCCTATATAACTTTAAATCAAAATAAACTTGTTTGAACTATATAGGAATTTTATGCAAGGGTGCGTAATATGAAAGCATGTTAAATTTTAAAATTTTATGTTAATCTGAAAAGTATTAAATATATTCATATTATTCTGTAATGCTAGTTAGGGTTACTTGGCAATTAATATTAAAGCGCTTAATCTTGATTTTTTTCATAAAAACACGAGTTTCAAGTCGTTTATTGTGAATTATTGTGTGTCCCATTCATTGCCCATACTGTCCCATTCAATCTCAGACTGAGGTTGGGTGGGATAGGTTTAAAGTTTTACAAAAATGTTTAAATATTCTAAATTATAACAGTTTCAAAAATGGCATTGCCTTTAATGTTTTGGTAAGTGAATATACTATATCCTAATAACTAAAGTTTGTGTTTCTAGATTCAATACTTTATGAGCAAGACTGTATAAACAAAAATGTCCCATACCACTCTTCTCTTTATTCCTTAATTTTATCTACTCATTTTACGTCCCTTTTAATCCGAAAACTTTAAAAATTGCGATTAATATAATGAAATTTACTCGCGTCCGAAAGCAACATTCTCTTACATATAGAAGCAGTCTGGTTACTTCCTGCGTAGAATTTTGATGTCTGCGTTGTGTGTCAGTAGAATCGAAATTTACTTTTACTGTCGTTCAGTAACCTTCTTGAATGCGGGGGTCAAACATACGCACACGCAAGAAAAGAATATAACAAATGTAGTTGAACAAGCATACTTAAAGTTTTTTTTAAATTAATGCAGCAAAATATCTACCTTAATTGTTTGAAAAAATTGTATACTTGTCTATGTTACAACCCACTGACAAGATATCAAAAACAGCAATAACACCTACTTAAATCACGCTTGAATTAACTTTTTGAACCAATAGGCAACGGAGGAGGGAGGGGGGGGGGGAAGGGACAGGAAGGGACAATGGTCCTCCCTTGCCCCTTCCTGGATTTCTAGATTTAATTAACTAAATTTTCTTTTCCATTTATGATTTTGAAAAAAAAATATCCTCAAGTGAGTTAAAATAATTGAGTCCTAAGAGAAAAAAGGACTAAGGATATTTAGTCGAGGAACCCCTGACTCCCTGAACCTTCCATGGAAATCAATTTTTAGTTATGTTTTTGTTTTTATGTTCATGTGTTTAAAAATTGCCTTAAACGTGGAGATTCAGTAAGTCTCCGCCTTACTGACGAAGAATAGAATAAACTGCTCCAGTTTACAATTTTGAAAGACACGTCCTTGGCAATGGACTACAGCCACATCTGTTCTAAATTCTTGCCCTCCCTGGATTTTGGTTACCGATATCCATGCTTTGAAATTCTTTGTCGGGTATGAACCGACATCGGTTTTTATCAGAGAAATTTCTATCTAGAGTACCACTATTTCCGAATTTTCTTCATTTTATTTAATCGCAAATTTCTGTAATTATAAAAAAAGCGAAATTTTCTGTTCGGAAATAACAGTACTCATAATACAGGTAACTTGGTTGGTAGGTAACCTCTTACGCTAATAAAATTCGGAGTCAATAGGGTAAATAATGGTCATCATCTAATAAAAGTTTCACAAAAAGATATTTTATAAAATATATGGATGGAAGATACGTTTATTATACATCAGCAAAACTTTTCTACAAAAATGTGGCAGTAAGGTATAATCGAATAAGATTCGTAGCTAAAAGATTGGAGACGGTCAAGTTGTTTATTTTATTCTTTTTCTTTCGGATTTTCTTGGATGGAAAACGAAAAGGGTAAGAAATTCTTAATAATCCTCTGCTTAATGCATTTCTTTCAATGAATAGGTTCATAGGCGCGCTCAAAATGAAATCCAGGGAGGGGCAAAATGTTTGAACAAATCTGCTTGGTTCAGCACTCTAAGTCAAGTTTCTTTAACATTCAATTATTATCCTTAAAAAACTTACTTTATTGCTGCCTTTGAATCTGTAAGATCACATGACGTAATTTCCATATTTATGTATTTTATACACCGATATTTCGGGGAAAGGTGGTAATTCAATGGGAATGTATGTTATTTTGCCTTTAATCATAAAAACTAAAAAATTATACCAAATTGGCGTCTCCAAAGACACCTTTGCGGACAGTAAAAAAAGTCACTGTATATTACATATACAAGGATATTAATCGAATGTTAAATGGAGAATATAAAGATGAAATAAGCTAAACTAATATATATATTTTTCTTTTGTCAGAAATTCTTGTACAAGACAATTATTAAACATATCAACATAAAAAGCATTACAGAAATTTAAGGCACTGGTCTAGTGGTTAAGGCGCTGTGGTTACTGGACAAGAGGTGCCCTGTTTGAATCACAATTAGGCATAGATGTTTGTAATGGGTCGGATTTCATTTTAAACGGAGGTTTCACTCTGTTTAGCTCTCCTGTGCAAAAGATGCTCGTAATCAATCAACCAAAAGAAATTTTAAAATTAAAATATACTAAATATTCAAATATAAGTTTCTTTCAGTGTTTTTCGATACTGATAATATAAACAAGAAGTAAGGGGAAAAAAGTCAAGAAGTAGATCCCCGCTCCCCAATAGAGTATAAGTCAAAATTTACCTCCCCAACTAGTTTACCCTCCATTTGGGGTCTTTTTGACAACATACATTTTTGTTTTGAAGTTTTTCATGTTTCGAACCAGAAAAAAATAATAATTTAAACTTAATAAATAAAATCAAGGGGGCCTCGTAGGAAGATGTTACATTTAACACAATTAAATTTCTAGTTGAAATCATGCAAAAACAACGCTTATCCAAAATTAAAACCGGGTACTATAAATATATAAGCACTAGCAAGCTACGCCCGCTACGCTGGTCAATTTCTTATAACGAACTTTTAATACAACAAAATATTGACATTTCATAATTCACTTTTATATTTTAACAGAATAATAATGCTACTATAATTTGTGACTCGTGTTATAGCCAATATACACGCCAGGACACGTCGCCCTTATCATTATCTTTTTACGCATGAAGGTTTCGCTATGGTACTCCATTGTGAAATTTGGTAATTTTTAAAATTCAATATTTGAAAAATGGCATAATCATTAGATTTGAAATTTATATCAAGAAAAATACATTTTTTTACCTTTCAAACGCAGTTTGCCTAACAATTTTCTGACAAATACTTTTCGAGCTACTATTTTTTTCAGTAACTTCAAATGTTTCATTTTCCGAGTTTAATATGTGGCAACAATTAGCGAAAAACCCAGTCGTCAAAAACGCATAGTTTTTTATTAAAGAGGCTGTTGGAGCAGGGATTGTCACCACCAATTTGCCACCATCACTTTTGAAATCGGTTTGGTAGTTCTAGAGATTCCACAGAAATTGTAATTTAGAATGTTTTTAGAACGCTTTTCGCTCATTTCACCCTTTTAAATTTCGAATTTTTTTTATTTTGTTTTTAGAGGGCATTTACATCTTATAAGTAACTACAACGCCAAATTTCAAATTTCTAGCTCCTACAGTATAAAAAAGATCTCAATTTTAGAAAGTTTTTCGCTCCTGCACCCCCCTGGAGTTAGTGACACCGACATAAAATATAGCCTATGTTGGAGCAGGGGTTGTCACCATCAATTTGCCACCATCACTTTTGAAATTGGTTCGGTAGTTCTAGAGATTCCATAGAAATTGTAATTTAGAATGTTTTTAGAACGCTTTTCGCTCATTTCACTCTTTTAAATTTCGAATTCTTTTTTTATTTTGTTCTTAGAGAGCATTTACATCTTATAAATAACTACAACGCCAAATTTTAAATCGGTTCGGTAGTTCTAGAGATTCCATAGAAATTGTAATTTAGAATGTTTTTAGAACGCTTTTCGCTCATTTCACCCTCTTAAATTTCGAATTTTTTTTTTATTTTGTTCTTAGAGAACATTTACATCTTATAATTAACTACAACGCCAAATTTTAAATCGGTTCGGTAGTTCTAGAGATTCCATAGAAATTGTAATTTAGAATGTTTTTAGAACGCTTTTCGCTCATTTCACCCTTTTAAATTTCGATTTTTTTTAAATTTTGTTTATAGAGGGCATTTACATCTTATAAGTAACTACAACGCCAAATTTCAAATTTCTAGCTCCTTCAGTATAAACAAAATCGCAATTTTAGAACGTTTTTGCTCCTGCACCCGCCTGGGGATAGTGACACTGACATAAAATATATCCTATGTTGGAGCAGGGGTTGTCACCATCTATTTGCCACCATCACTTTTGAAATCGGTTCGGTAGTTCCAGAGATTCCATAGAAATTGTAATTTAGAATGTTTTTAGAACGCTTTTCGCTCATTTCACCCTCTTAAATTTCGAATTTTTTTTATTTTGTTCTTAGAGAGCATTTACATGTTATAAGTAACTACAACGCCAAATTTCAAATTTCTAGCTCCTACAGTATAAAAAAGATCTCAATTTTAGAACGTTTTTCGCTCCTGCACCCCCCTGGAGTTAGTGACACCGACATAAAATATAGCCTATGTTGGAGCAGGGGTTGTCACCATCAATTTGCCACCATCACTTTTGAAATCGGTTCGGTAGTTCTAGAGATTCCATAGAAATTGTAATTTAGAATGTTTTTAGAACGCTTTTCGCTCATTTCACCCTTTTAAATTTCGAATTTTTTTTATTTTGTTCTTAGAGAGCATTTACATGTTATAAGTAACTACAACGCAATATTTTAAATCGGTTCGGTAGTTCTAAAGATTCCATAGAAATTGTAATTTAGAATGTTTGTAGAACGCTTTTCGCTCATTTCACCCTCTTAAATTTCGAATTTTTTTATTTTGTTCTTAGAGAGCATTTACATGTTATAAGTAACTGCAACGCCAAATTTCAAATTTCTAGCTCCTACAGTATAAAAAAGATCTCAATTTTAGAACGTTTTTCGCTCCTGCACCCCCCTGGAGTTAGTGACACCGACATAAAATATAGCCTATGTTGGAGCAGGGGTTGTCACCATCAATTTGCCACCATCACTTTTGAAATCGGTTCGGTAGTTCTAGAGATTCCATAGAAATTGTAATTTAGAATGTTTTTAGAACGCTTTTCGCTCATTTCACTCTTTTAAATTTTAAATTCTTTTTTTATTTTGTTCTTAGAGAACAATTACCTCTTATAATTAACTACAACGCCAAATTTTAAATCGGTTCGGTAGTTCTAGAGATTCCATAGAAATTGTAATTTAGAATGTTTTTAGAACGCTTTTCGCTCATTTCACCATTTTAAATTTCGAATGTTTTTTATTTTGTTCTTAGAGAGCATTTACATGTTATAAGTAACTACAACGCAATATTTTAAATCGGTTCGGTAGTTCTAAAGATTCCATAGAAATTGTAATTTAGAATGTTTTTGGAACGCTTTTCGCTCATTTCACCCTCTTAAATTTCGAATTTTTTTATTTTGTTCTTAAAGAGCATTTACATGTTATAAGTAACTGCAACGCCAAATTTCAAATTTCTAGCTCCTACAGTATAAAAAAGATCTCAATTTTAGAAGGTTTTTCGCTCCTGCACCCCCCTGGAGTTAGTGACACCGACATAAAATATAGCCTATGTTGGAGCAGGGGTTGTCACCATCAATTTGCCACCATCACTTTTGAAATCGGTTCGGTAGTTCTAGAGATTCCATAGAAATTGTAATTTAGAATGTTTTTAGAACGCTTTTCGCTCATTTCACTCTTTTAAATTTTAAATTCTTTTTTTATTTTGTTCTTAGAGAACAATTACCTCTTATAATTAACTACAACGCCAAATTTTAAATCGGTTCGGTAGTTCTAGAGATTCCATAGAAATTGTAATTTAGAATGTTGTTAGAACGCTTTTCGCTCATTTCACCCTTTTAAATTTCGAATTTTTTTTATTTTGTTCTTAGAGAGCATTTACATGTTATAAGTAACTACAACGCAATATTTTAAATCGGTTCGGTAGTTCTAAAGATTCCATAGAAATTGTAATTTAGAATGTTTTTAGAACGCTTTTCGCTCATTTCACCCTCTTAAATTTGGAATTTTTTTATTTTGTTCTTAGAGAGCATTTACATGTTATAAGTAACTGCAACGCCAAATTTCAAATTTCTAGCTCCTACAGTACAAAAAAGATCTCAATTTTAGAACGTTTTTCGCTCCTGCACCCCCCTGGAGTTAGTGACACCGACATAAAATATAGCCTATGTTGGAGCAGGGGTTGTCACCATCAATTTGCCACCATCACTTTTGAAATCGGTTCGGTAGTTCTAGAGATTCCCTAGAAATTGTAATTTAGAATGTTTTTAGAACGCTTTTCGCTCATTTCACCCTCTTAAATTTCGATTTTTTTTTTTTTTTTTTTTTTTTTTTTTTGTTCTTAGAGAGCATTTACATCTTATAAGTAACTACAACGCCAAATTTCAAATCGGTTCGGTAGTTCTAGAGATTCCATAGAAATTGTAATTTAGAATGTTTTTAGAACGCTTTTTGCTCATTTCACCCTTTTAAATTTCGAATTTTTTTTTATTTTGTTCTTAGAGAGCATTTACATCTTATAAGTAACTACAACGCCAAATTTCAAATCGGTTCGGTAGTTCTAGAGATTCCATAGAAATTGTAATTTAGAATGTTTTTAGAACGCTTTTCGCTCATTTCACCCTCTTAAATTTCGAATTTTTTTTATTTTGTTCTTAGAGAGCATTTACATGTTATAAGTAACTACAACGCCAAATTTCAAATTTCTAGCTCCTACAGTATAAAAAAGATCTCAATTTTAGAACGTTTTTCGCTCCTGCACCCCCCTGGAGTTAGTGACACCGACATAAAATATAGCCTATGTTGGAGCAGGGGTTGTCACCATCAATTTGCCACCATCACTTTTGAAATCGGTTCGGTAGTTCTAGAGATTCCATAGAAATTGTAATTTAGAATGTTTTTAGAACGCTTTTCGCTCATTTCACTCTTTTAAATTTTAAATTCTTTTTTTATTTTGTTCTTAGAGAACAATTACCTCTTATAATTAACTACAACGCCAAATTTTAAATCGGTTCGGTAGTTCTAGAGATTCCATAGAAATTGTAATTTAGAATGTTTTTAGAACGCTTTTCGCTCATTTCACCCTTTTAAATTTCGAATTTTTTTTATTTTGTTCTTAGAGAGCATTTACATGTTATAAGTAACTACAACGCAATATTTTAAATCGGTTCGGTAGTTCTAAAGATTCCATAGAAATTGTAATTTAGAATGTTTTTGGAACGCTTTTCGCTCATTTCACCCTCTTAAATTTCGAATTTTTTTATTTTGTTCTTAAAGAGCATTTACATGTTATAAGTAACTGCAACGCCAAATTTCAAATTTCTAGCTCCTACAGTATAAAAAAGATCTCAATTTTAGAACGTTTTTCGCTCCTGCACCCCCCTGGAGTTAGTGACACCGACATAAAATATAGCCTATGTTGGAGCAGGGGTTGTCACCATCAATTTGCCACCATCACTTTTGAAATCGGTTCGGTAGTTCTAGAGATTCCATAGAAATTGTAATTTAGAATGTTTTTAGAACGCTTTTCGCTCATTTCACTCTTTTAAATTTTAAATTCTTTTTTTATTTTGTTCTTAGAGAACAATTACCTCTTATAATTAACTACAACGCCAAATTTTAAATCGGTTCGGTAGTTCTAGAGATTCCATAGAAATTGTAATTTAGAATGTTTTTAGAACGCTTTTCGCTCATTTCACCCTTTTAAATTTCGAATTTTTTTTATTTTGTTCTTAGAGAGCATTTACATGTTATAAGTAACTACAACGCAATATTTTAAATCGGTTCGGTAGTTCTAAAGATTCCATAGAAATTGTAATTTAGAATGTTTTTAGAACGCTTTTCGCTCATTTCACCCTCTTAAATTTGGAATTTTTTTATTTTGTTCTTAGAGAGCATTTACATGTTATAAGTAACTGCAACGCCAAATTTCAAATTTCTAGCTCCTACAGTACAAAAAAGATCTCAATTTTAGAACGTTTTTCGCTCCTGCACCCCCCTGGAGTTAGTGACACCGACATAAAATATAGCCTATGTTGGAGCAGGGGTTGTCACCATCAATTTGCCACCATCACTTTTGAAATCGGTTCGGTAGTTCTAGAGATTCCCTAGAAATTGTAATTTAGAATGTTTTTAGAACGCTTTTCGCTCATTTCACCCTCTTAAATTTCGATTTTTTTTTTTTTTTTTTTTTTTTTTTTGTTCTTAGAGAGCATTTACATCTTATAAGTAACTACAACGCCAAATTTCAAATCGGTTCGGTAGTTCTAGAGATTCCATAGAAATTGTAATTTAGAATGTTTTTAGAACGCTTTTTGCTCATTTCACCCTTTTAAATTTCGAATTTTTTTTTATTTTGTTCTTAGAGAGCATTTACATCTTATAAGTAACTACAACGCCAAATTTCAAATCGGTTCGGTAGTTCTAGAGATTCCATAGAAATTGTAATTTAGAATGTTTTTAGAACGCTTTTCGCTCATTTCACCCTCTTAAATTTCGAATTTTTTTTATTTTGTTCTTAGAGAGCATTTACATGTTATAAGTAACTACAACGCCAAATTTCAAATTTCTAGCTCCTACAGTATAAAAAAGATCTCAATTTTAGAACGTTTTTCGCTCCTGCACCCCCCTGGAGTTAGTGACACCGACATAAAATATAGCCTATGTTGGAGCAGGGGTTGTCACCATCAATTTGCCACCATCACTTTTGAAATCGGTTCGGTAGTTCTAGAGATTCCATAGAAATTGTAATTTAGAATGTTTTTAGAACGCTTTTCGCTCATTTCACTCTTTTAAATTTTAAATTCTTTTTTTATTTTGTTCTTAGAGAACAATTACCTCTTATAATTAACTACAACGCCAAATTTTAAATCGGTTCGGTAGTTCTAGAGATTCCATAGAAATTGTAATTTAGAATGTTTTTAGAACGCTTTTCGCTCATTTCACCCTTTTAAATTTCGAATTTTTTTTATTTTGTTCTTAGAGAGCATTTACATGTTATAAGTAACTACAACGCAATATTTTAAATCGGTTCGGTAGTTCTAAAGATTCCATAGAAATTGTAATTTAGAATGTTTTTGGAACGCTTTTCGCTCATTTCACCCTCTTAAATTTCGAATTTTTTTATTTTGTTCTTAAAGAGCATTTACATGTTATAAGTAACTGCAACGCCAAATTTCAAATTTCTAGCTCCTACAGTATAAAAAAGATCTCAATTTTAGAACGTTTTTCGCTCCTGCACCCCCCTGGAGTTAGTGACACCGACATAAAATATAGCCTATGTTGGAGCAGGGGTTGTCACCATCAATTTGCCACCATCACTTTTGAAATCGGTTCGGTAGTTCTAGAGATTCCATAGAAATTGTAATTTAGAATGTTTTTAGAACGCTTTTCGCTCATTTCACTCTTTTAAATTTTAAATTCTTTTTTTATTTTGTTCTTAGAGAACAATTACCTCTTATAATTAACTACAACGCCAAATTTTAAATCGGTTCGGTAGTTCTAGAGATTCCATAGAAATTGTAATTTAGAATGTTTTTAGAACGCTTTTCGCTCATTTCACCCTTTTAAATTTCGAATTTTTTTTATTTTGTTCTTAGAGAGCATTTACATGTTATAAGTAACTACAACGCAATATTTTAAATCGGTTCGGTAGTTCTAAAGATTCCATAGAAATTGTAATTTAGAATGTTTTTAGAACGCTTTTCGCTCATTTCACCCTCTTAAATTTGGAATTTTTTTATTTTGTTCTTAGAGAGCATTTACATGTTATAAGTAACTGCAACGCCAAATTTCAAATTTCTAGCTCCTACAGTACAAAAAAGATCTCAATTTTAGAACGTTTTTCGCTCCTGCACCCCCCTGGAGTTAGTGACACCGACATAAAATATAGCCTATGTTGGAGCAGGGGTTGTCACCATCAATTTGCCACCATCACTTTTGAAATCGGTTCGGTAGTTCTAGAGATTCCCTAGAAATTGTAATTTAGAATGTTTTTAGAACGCTTTTCGCTCATTTCACCCTCTTAAATTTCGATTTTTTTTTTTTTTTTTTTTTTTTTTTTTTTGTTCTTAGAGAGCATTTACATCTTATAAGTAACTACAACGCCAAATTTCAAATCGGTTCGGTAGTTCTAGAGATTCCATAGAAATTGTAATTTAGAATGTTTTTAGAACGCTTTTTGCTCATTTCACCCTTTTAAATTTCGAATTTTTTTTTATTTTGTTCTTAGAGAGCATTTACATCTTATAAGTAACTACAACGCCAAATTTCAAATCGGTTCGGTAGTTCTAGAGATTCCATAGAAATTGTAATTTAGAATGTTTTTAGAACGCTTTTCGCTCATTTCACCCTTTTAAATTTCGATTTTTTTTTTATTTTGTTCTTAGAGAGCATTTACATCTTATAAGTAACTACAACGCCACATTTCCAATTTCTAGCTGCTTCAGTATAGAAAAGATCGCAATTTTAGAACGTTTTTCGCTCCTGCACCCCCCTGGGGTAGTGGCACCGACATAAAATATAGCCTATGTTGGAGCAGGGGTTGTCACCATCAATTTGCCACCATCACTTTTGAAATCGGTTCGGTAGTTCCAGAGATTACTCCTTACAAACAAACAAACAGACAAACAATCTTTACTCCTTTATAATATTAGTATAGATAAAAGCAATACTCAGGTGTGATAACACAGTGCGACAATAAAATTCCTTCTGAAATGAAAGTGCGCAATTCTGTATGGAATTAACCCATTGAATAAAGATATAGTCATGAAAACCCTTCATTGGTTCTTGTAATATAAGGGTGAATCAAATGAAAACAGAACAGGGCTTATAATTTGGTTTATTTTTGTATGAATGAGATGAAACTTTTTGTAGAGGAATAATTGAGAAAGAACGCAACTCCTACTGCGGAAATGGACTTTCCGCAGATAGTCATGTAGAAGCACGTGATATGCGCTGGCGGTCGGCCAACAGTATGGTCCGCAAGGCAATCGGCTGTTTTTATTCTTCTGAGTCTGAAGAATGTTTCCAAATAAAAAAGAGGAACAAAATGTTATTCAGTATTTAGTGGAAGAATGAGTTACATTTCGCGAAGTGCATTGGCAATTGAAGGCAGTGTAAGGAGAACATGCACTGTCATTGACTTTTTGGCAGGATGGATAAAAGCACTTCCGCGAGGTAATATGATGAAGTTTCGTTGGGCATTGCTAGAATATCCACCGTATAACCCGGGTCTCATGCTATATGACTTCCCATTTTTGTCCCGCTGAAAAAGGCATTGAAGGATTGTCGTTTTTACTAGGACAGCGAATTCATGGATAATGTTCGAAACTGGTTACGATTTCAGCCAGACGACTTCAATGAGCAAGGTATTCACCACTTGGTGAAACAGTGGGACAAGTGCTTGTGTTGCTCTGGTGATTATGTTTGAAATAAACTATGTCATTTCATTCTGTGGCTCCTGTTCCGTTTTCACTTGATCCATTCTAATATATGAAAAATATCTCAAATATATGAAAAGTATCTAAATAAATATTATCATATTTTATGCAAAAGAAATTCGCGTGGAACATTTTGAAATATATAATTTTTTTGTCGTATTAAAATATTTAAAATGTAATAACTAAAAATATATTTAATATGTTAATTTCAAATTTTCTGCATAAATATTTTAGCCTGTTCTTAACAACTCTGCCAAATTTCAAGTGAATCCATTAAAATAATTAAAAAATTTAGTATTATAAGTCCATTGTCGCTTAAAGATGTAACCTTCATTATATATTTAAGTATTTTTCTTCACCATCTCACTGTCTAAGAGTTTCCTACATCGAAGTTGTAATTTTATTTATACTTGGCTTATTTTTTTAAATTATATGACAAATAAAAAGGTCAAATCAACGACGTAGTTCGGTACTTTGAAAATCCAAGCTGAGATTTTTTACAAAATATTTCTAAAATAATCTTTATTTTCATTTCAAGTTTTCTATACCTCCATTCAAAAATAGTTAATGCTATTTCTGTGCTTACTCTTTGCTTTAAATTCAGTGTCATTAAACTCTGAATTTTAAAACTCTAAATAGAAAATTCCTTCATTTCCGCACGATGGAATTTTCATGCATGATTTCAATTCTCATTGTTCCAACGAAACTACTACCTTTTTTGTACGAACGACGAAAATAATTAATTTTTAAATTATAAACTCCAATTCATTTTGCTTAACAATAGATTAAAAAAATATATTTTCTATATTTTGTCATTTTTAACTTCTAGAGCAAAATGTAAATAAGTAATATTATTCTTTGTTTGAATAAATCTTTCACGAAAAGCAATAGCAATGTCACCCATATTCTGCAAAAGAATGTCTGATTTATTTCCGTCAACAAGCAATTTGTTTTAAAAAGCAGGAAATGGAGTTATTCAAGGTCTGAACTTTATCATCACTCAGAAAAGTGGTATAATTTCAGAAAATCAAACCTAAAGCTATAGAAACACTGAATGATGCCATACTGGCTGTCAGAACAATGGGTGTCTTAGCAGTGCTGCAAATCCTTAGAATTCTTTTATACTACCATTTTCAAATAGAAATATTTAATTTACTTAATTCAGAAGTTCTGTAATTAAATCAGAAAAGTATTTCTATTGAAGAAAAAGTGGTATTCACACAAAACTCTATCGTGATGGTAGATCTGCCCTGGTATAAATTTGACTCGCTTGAAGAATATATGCTTAAGTAAAAATATTGAAAATAATACAAAAAAAATATTATTCTGTAATTATGGCAAATATAAATAATGACGGTTTTTATTTTATTTTATTTATTTTTTGTTAGATATTTTTCGTGCATCTTTCTCTTTCTTGATGCAAGTAACAATTTTGTTAACTGTTAATATTTTTATTTGCCTGCTTGTTTATTTTTTAAATGTCTGCGTTGTTTTAATTGTCGCCTTTTATTCTTGTTAACTTACAACATTTTAGTTCCTATTATAATTCATTTTTAATACCTACAGATGCAGGTATTTAGAATTACCAATTATTCTTTCTTTCGAGGTTTCCTATTATCCATTAATAGTTTTTGATCTGTATTTGATTGCTCTTTGTAAAAGTAATTATATACTATATTTTACTCACCAGAGAATTTATCATTAATGCATTGCTTCGATGCCCATTTCATAATATATCTTGTCAAATTTAATAGGAATTAAAAATATGTTAACTTTTATTTTAACGAAAATCTACTACCTGATGAATCGGACAGTAAAATGCTGGAGGGACTTCTAATATAGAAGAAAAAATGCTGTTTTTCTAAAACGTTGAACCTTCGTTTGTTTGCTTTTTTCTTTTCATTTTTGCACATTTTCTGTTTTTATTAAAAACAATAACGATCATAAACACCTTATTTATTTTGTCTTTATATTGTTGTAACCGCGATTTCTGAATCATTTTTGTAGTTTTAAACAAATATATTTTTCGCAATCATTGGAACATTTTTCACGCTTTTGTAAGTTATTGTATTTTTCTGTAGTAAATGTTTCTTTCATTTATTCTTTTTTTTTAAAATCAAGTTTGCATTTTGTCATTTGCCTAGAATAGAAGAAAGGCTAAATACAGTAGAACCGGCTCGAGGATAATTTGTGATTCTTGGCACTTTTTTTCATATACACCATTTATTTATGAAAAATAATGGAAACAAGAGAACAAATTAAAACAATAGGCAGGCACTGAGATATCGTGTCTAGTGTGCTTAACCTTGTTATTCCTGGCATAGCCTGTAAAAGAAATTAAAAAAATACTTTTAAATTAATTCATATACTTCTAGATTTTCGAAATTACTTCTAAATCTTTTCAATAGATGACCGCATATTAAAAGCATTTATTTGTTTATCTAATTATGTTTGAAGCTGTTTTACAGTCATTTGCGAAAAGCTTTTGTGGTCTTAGATAATTCTGATCTCAGGACTATTGAGATTAAGCCTAGAACCGGCCCTGTCTGTCTGTAGACAATATAATAAAAATTAAACGCCTGTGGAAATCCTTCTTCCGGGTTTTCACGTGAACTGCAGTAGCCGACGAACTTGATAACCAACAGAAATCGTGGGAGTGGTATACAAAGTGTTAAATCATGGTAGCTGATTGTTGATTTTCACAAAACATTTTGTTTGACTGTGCATAAAACTTCAAAGTAGCAACATTCTAAATCTAAGAGAAAAACGATAATAATAACAATAACTAAGTCTAACATGTCAACTTTTAAAATAACCTGATAACCGTTGATTAAATCTGTACGTTTTCATTAAAAACAGAATAAGAATACTCGATCACTTGCATCTGCTAATCGAACCGTATCCAAATTGAACCAAAAAAAAGATAGTTTTTGCATTTGCCTCCGTTTGGATGCATTGCTTGGGTAATTGGCTCTCAATCTAAAGCAAGACTTATTGTTTTAAATTCTAAATCTGCTTCTTTCTAAAATAATGTTGAAAAAAATTCAATCAATATATCCACTAAAATGTTCCAGGTATATTAACACTAGAACTACCATGAGCTGTCATTTTGATGGTTACCAAATGAATATATTCCGATTCGGACCAGAAATTTGTTTTTAAAATAAATTAAATATGAAACTCACAGAAACACGTTAAATGAATAAGTTAAGTAGTTTTAAATAAAATTTCTGGTGTGAAATAGTTTTAAAAAACTTGAGAAAAATTTCCGGTAATTCTAGTGTTAATACAGATTAAAAGAGCAACAACACTTTTAGATAAATGCACTGATGTCCATACATCAAGGAACAAACGCAAAATTCTAATTTCTTACTCAAAAGTTAATTGTGAGTGGTCAAAAGAAACTAATATAAAAGGCAAGTGTAGCAAACAGATATTCCTCTAATAACAGAGCCAGTCGATGTGACATCACAAATCATCACAAGTACCATAGTCACTACGGTGAACCAAAATGTGGTATTTTTATTCATTATTACTCGTAAGTGCCGTCATTCGGTGACTCCACAGTGAAGCCACCATGACTGTTGCTTTGTGACATGGCACCATATGACGTCCCACTGAAATCACTCGGGGGTTCTCATGTGACCGCCCCTTCGAGACTTCACTGTGAAATCACCATAATCGTTGCATTGTGACGATTCACCAAATAACGTCACAGTGATTTTACATGGAGACTCTCAGTTGACCGTCGTTTCAAAACGCCACTGTTAAGTCACTATGACTGCTGCTTTGTGAAACATCACCAGATGACACCCATTGTGATGTTATTTGTGATATTTTCACAATGCAACTGTCATGGTGATAACAGTGGAATCTGCAAACGAAAATCTTGTAAAAATCTCAAGGTGACTTCATTGTAGCGTCACCAGGGGACTCCTCTCAAGACTGTCACTTGAGAGTATAATAATAAGACGAATAAAAGTTATCATCAATGTAAATATGATACTTTTGACAATTTATGTCGTCACAGTCACATCCCATCGACTGGCTCTGCTGTTAGGGTTGTACCTATTTGCTACACACGCCATTTACATTTGTGTGGTCTTATTTTGTTCCTCCTCATCTCGTCCTCTGATCAACATAGCCTCAATCCATCCGTAGACATGGTGCAGGCATGGGAACAGTTTCAACTCATCCATTAACAAGTCCTCAACGCCCCCACCTTTTGTTTCATGCGTAAGAGCTATTGTTACTGGCGACGCTTCCTATAATTGGGGATCAATGGATTTTTCAGGGTAGTTTTTATTTTAATTCAGCAGAATATACCTTGAAAATCCAATCATCAGGACAAATGTGTTCAATGCAAACAAAACATTTGGCACACTGAACGCTGTGAAAAAAGTTACAGCAATCATGTGATTATATCGACAATAAGATTACGCGCACAATATGTAAAAACGTTGATGGAGGGAATGAAGGGTTGTTTGCGGTTGAGTTGAGATTGCTGATGATCTAACACTATTTTGTCCAGAAGATGAGTTGAAACAAGGTAAATCATTACATAGCCGTTTATATCAATTATATTTTACCACTTACAATGTGTTAAAAAATTAGAATTTTCTATTTGTTCCTTAATTTATGGTCACTACCGTATCTTTCAGCAGGCATCTTCAAAATTGATATTTATGTATGTATTAGCATTGTGTATTTGTTCCTTAATTTAAGGTCACCAGTGTATCTTTCAGCAGGCATCCTCAAAATTGATATTTCTGTTTCATAACGATATTCGGGGTATGAAATCTATGAAAAGATAACTATCAGCAAAAGACCAACTCTAATCAAAGCGTAAGTGACATTTACGGGAGAACATGAAAAAATAACAAAAAAAAAATTACGTTTATTTTTTAGAAAGTAAGTGAAAGCATCTGAAATTTTCATGAACAGAAAGTTAAAAATGATTTTACAAGGGAAAGTAGGGTTACGCCGTATTGTCGGGTGAAAACGGATAACTCAGTTTTGAATCAATTTTAATAGCCCTCTAGCTGGTATTGGTTGAAATACACTGGCGTGCAAAACTTAAGCAACAAACACAAAATTCTAATTTCTGAACGCGTGAGTACTCAAAAGGAAATTCTATAAAGAGCAAGTGTATAAAAGAGGTACTACCCTAACAGCACGGCCAGTTCATGTGAAGTCCCCTTGACGTCACACATGGTTAGAAGTGTCACAATCGCTATGGTGAATCAAAATATCGGATATTTCACTGTCTCATTATTACTCTCAAATGATTGTTAACACTGAAAAGTCACTGTGGCTGTCGCTTTGTGATGGGTCACCAGGTGACATTACAATGAAGTTATCTTGTGACTCTCGTGTGACTGTCATTTTGACACTCTGTTGTAAAGTCATCATGATAGCTGTTCTGTGACGTGCTCCTAAGTGACAGAAAATGAAATCATCTGGTGACTTTTCACAAAGGAGTGCAATAATGACTTCACAATAGAGTGTCGATCACCGGGAAGTCACCATGCGACTTCATGTTCAAAGCTCAGTCTTCAACTGACAGTGACTTGAGAATCACAAGGTGACTTTATTGTAATGTCACCTGGTGACCCATCACAAAGCGACAGTCACAGTGACTTTTTCAGTGTTAACAATCATTTGAGAGTGTTAATGAGACAGTGAAATATCCCATATTTTGATTCACCGTAGCGACTGTGACACTTCTAACCATGTGTGACGTCAAAGGGCCGTGCTGTTAGGGTAGTGCCTCTTTTCTACACTTGCTCTTTATAGAATTTCCTTTTGAGTACTTACGTGTTCAGAAATTAGCATTTTGTGTTTGTTGCTTAAGTTTTGCACACCAGTGTACTTAGCACTAGAAAAGAGAAAGAAGCGGTCATTTTGATATCAACATATTAGCATTTGTGTGATTTCTATGTTGGACATTTATTTTGTCATTTTTTGTTTTAATGTTAGTTAGTTTTCAAATTCTTAAAGAAGAACACATTTAAAATTATTGAAACTTTTTATATTTTTGTATAGCTTATTTTATAAGGATTTATTTCCCAAATTGAAACTGTTGCTAGCATTTGCATGCGTATTTTTATGAGTTGCTTTGCGATCTTCATCTCTCGGGTTAAGACCGGATATCCTATGTGAGATAAAATAGAAAAAAGTGCTTGAAGAGCAGGTAAAAAATGCTTTAAGTAAAGACAGTCACAACTGCATGGACATGTTGCAATCATAATCACTCCACGGACATGGAGTGATTATGATTTACTAAAGCTGATAAAGAGGATCATCTTTTTTTTCTTCAATTTCTCAAATATTAACGAAAATAATTATCCTTTTGCCTTTAAATATTAAATCATTAGACTTATAATTGAAATATTATTAGTTGCGTTCTTTAGTTAAAATTGTAGAATAAAATATGTTGTTACTTTTCAAAAAAGACTCTAACCTATTTCATTTCTTGTAAGATTAACACTTCCATGCGGTTTTATCATACTGGCAAGGTAAGACCGTATGATTTGACTTTTCTAGAAAACAATTTATTATTAAAAATGTGATAAACAAATCTCATATTTATAATGATATTATTGTACAAGGACAAATGCAGAGTGTTTGCGATAAGTCTTGTTAAATTTTGTTGGAAATTCTAGCTTCAAGAAGCAACTAACTATAAGCTGTCCGATTTTAACCTACTTTCCTCAAATTGTTTTCTAAACCCGGTTTTCGATTGAAACAAAATGAAGATTTGAAAACATCAATGATTTTATAATAGATCTTTACTATCAGTTTCGGACACGAATACAGCAACACAATGATTAACCTAATGATCGAAAGAATCGAAGACTAAGCAATTTGTGACAGTTTTCTAGTTTACGATTTCGGTGTTCTTTTCCACAACACAGGGCTGATAATTACACTCAAATGTCTTAATCACATTCAGGTTCTTCTACAGCAAATATAGTAATCAAAGTGGAGTTAATCCATTATAATTAATACCGCTAATTATATATTATTACTATATACTATATAACACCGCATTCAAGGCTGAAAGTTTGAACTATTTCATTTTTGCCCGGGAAGCGTTTTTTTCTGGAAAATAAATCTTAAAATTATGCATTTTATCATTTAAGTTAATCATTCACAAGTTAAATTTATTTTCGAGATTTTTTTTTTTTTAAATATTTAATGACATTTTTGTAATGGTAGCAAATGAGTTATTAAATTGTGAAAATGGTGGGAATTATTATATTTTCATTTATGCCATTTTCTCGCTCAAATTCCAAAAACTAATAATTTCAATTACAATAGATGGAGGCTGTTAAAAACGATAAATGGGGTGGGGCGATTAAAACTAATTTAAGACTGTTCTCCGTGAAAATGATATCAGTTTAAAAATGAAGGCATATATTTTTATCAATAAAACAGTTAATAATTAACATGTTTTAAAAGTGCGTGAAAATTAACGTCAATTTTGAAAATTTTAGTGAAATTTCTGAAATGGTGGAACTGGGGTAATCCTTTGTAAAAAATAGGGGGAGGGAGAAAAGGATGGGGACTAATATAATTTCATTGATGGTACTTTCTCATTTGAGCAGTTGTAAAGTTCTTAAAACTTTTTTTGTTATAGTTGTGGTTAAAAATGAAAATGATTAAAAACTTTTTTTTTTAACATTGTAAAGCTTTTTCTCAAGAAAAATTTTCTAAGAGCAATTTTTAAAAGTTAAGTTTCAATTTTTAAAACTTTTTTTTAATAAGTTGTATATTTTTTTAACTTTTTCAACTTTTGTAAAATTAAGTTCCAAATTTTTTAATTTATCATAAAAACTTATAAATTTTATGCATAAACACACGCAAATACATGAAATCGTCAGATAATAAAATATCATACATAGCAACAAAATGGGATGAAATGAATCGTCGGATGAAGAGAAGAGTGGGTTTGAACATTGATTGCACGTTGATTGCGGAATCCTTATTCCTCATTGTGGAATCCTCCTTCCTCATCTGCGCAGTTGCGCCTGTGGCCGTTCAACTCTCCTTTATGCGCCTGTGGCCGTTCAACTCTCCTTTACGCGCCTGTGGCCGTTCAACATCAAAATAATTTATATAAAAAATAATATTGTCTTTTAATAAACTAATTTAATTGAAACAAACAGTACTATACTCATTTTGCTTTATTTAAAATATGCGTATAAAAGGTAGTGCGATACTTTAATGTATAAAGTCACTTTTTATAATTTTCAATGCATTTAAGTGTAATATAGTCATAACATACGTAAGATAATCTAAAATGATTTTAGAAAGTTTATCATCTTTTGTCTTACTTTTTTAATACGAAGAAACACAAGGAAAATAATTTAACCTTAATTTACATTATTTTGAAAATAAACAGTCACAGGCAATATATTGGGGCATTGTTCATTTTAGAAACTCTTTTATTCATCTAATATTTTCTGATTACCTCAAACTCTTATTTATCTTAAAGAATAATTTATATAATTGCAAAGGGCGTTACCGTATAAATAACATTTTAAAAGTTTTCATGAGAGTATCAATATTTGGATTTCATTTCTATCGAATGAAAAGTCATTAACCGAAGGGCCATTCCATTGTGACGGGTGTGACATCCAGACAAAATTTCAAGAGTTTATATCTATATTTTGGGAAATAAATTAGCTAAGAAATCCCTGAAAAGTATTTTAATTATGTATCCAAGAGACACCCGTCACAAGTTATTTTTTTTTTTAATTGAAAGCTATTGAAGTTATATATTTGCTCAATTATCCAAGCATATGCATGGAAAAACATAATTAAAATACTTTTCAGGGATTTCTTAGCTAATTTATTTCCCAAAATATAGATATAAACTCTTGAAATTTTGTCTGGATGTCACACCCGTCACAATGGAATGGCCCCAAACAGACAACATTATTATTATTATTTCTTATATATTTTTCCTTATTCAGTTATTAGCTTCAGAGCGTTATTGTTTTCAAACAATAACCATAAATTAAATATAAAAAAAAACACATATATCTCAAAGAAAATTAAATCAAATCAAATAAGTACATATTTACAGGCGTCTAGCTGCAAGCTATCTGGTTGGTTGCTTATTATTTATTATAATAGGTAGCTTTCATTACAAAAAGCTACCTATAACAGCCGTTCGAAGAAAAGCAATTCCAAAAAACTTTGGTATATTTTCACCCCTCAGACCCCTAAACCACCCTCCTTTCAAATGTTGATATATATATCTATATATATATTTGTCTTGCGTGGCGCGAAAATAGGGCTGAATTTGTAACTTATGGTTTGGCAACAACCGTAGTTTCCAGAGCTCAGGCCAATGAACAGACTAGATTGTGTTAGATTAGCTCCACCTCCAATATGGCCGTCAGTGTGAGAGCATTGAAACCATAGAATGAAGCTCAAACCTCAAACTAGCAATTATTAAAAATAAAATAACATGTACGTAATCCAAAGCGTCTGAGATGATTCCTCATTTTAATTATGAGCAATATCGTTAATTTCTAATGAATTCTCAACTCTTATTCAGAATTCATTTACGAATTTCACTCACTCAACAGTCGGAGAAGAAAAAAATCAACTTTGTAGATTGCACCTGGCGCCATCTGTTGATGTATTGAGGAAGTAAAAATTAATTTCTACGTAGTTTTTTTTTTTTTTTTTCCTAATGAATTTAAGTCGTACTGTACAAAACATCCTTTTTTCATAGTATTTAAAAGATTTATATGCTCATTGGTAGGGCCAACTAAATACATTTTCAGTTATGTTTTCAACGGAGAATTACTTTTTTACATTAAAAAAAAATTGTCAATTTCATATGTTCAAATGTTTTATGGTAGAACTCATTCCGGCTAGAATTGCTGAAAAAAAGGGGCGAGCGAAGCGAGTTGTGACCGCGTAGCCGTCTCAATGTGAATTGCTTTGCAATTCACGGGGGGTTGGCGAGCGTTAGCGAGTAGGGGGCTGAGCCCCCTAGTATATATATATAACCATTAATGAAACATTACCGAAACACCAACTGAAACTTGAAATTATGATTTAGGAAGTAATAATTTATTGACAACGAAATTGTAACCCCAGCACTATGAATATAGATATTAAATACTTATTTAAAAGAAGTAGAAATTAAATTAAAAATTGAATGAAATAAATAGAATGAATGAAATTTGTGGAATTTATACAGAATTATCAAGTCCCAAATGCATAAATTCCACAAATAAAATGAGTGGTTTCATCTTCATATTAGCATTAAAATTGCTAAAGAATATGAATTTGGGACGACCACTCATAGACACATAACCATCTAGTGAAAAAAAACTTAAAGATCATAAAACAAATACAATACTAATACGATACCAAAAAGGAGAGAAACTTTACCCATAATTATAAGAGAAAAACTTAATAATAGATCCCCAAATACCAAAAACTACGCGATGAAGATGGATTCCTGCTCACAACACTGACCAGGTACATGAAGACAACAATAAAGGCAATGAATTGCAAAAAAAATTTCTAAATGTTGCCAAAAACATTTTTAGAAGATTACAAAAACTGTTGCCAAAACAATTAAAAAATGAATTACTTGGATATATGGAATATTTTAAAGCATCACAAACCATGGTGCTGTCATCTATGATTTAGAAAATGAATTACATGGATATATGGAAATTTTAATATATATATATCTGACATATGTCATGCTGTAACTCTCTTATTTATGAACCGAATTGGATATGATTGAGTATGTGTATAGGACATACCAAAGTCTCAACCGAGTTCGTTGGCCAGCTTCATCCGCCATCTTGTTTCAAAATGGCGGCCAGTTAAAAAAATTTTAATTTTTAAAAATTCAAAAAGATGTACAAAAAATTTATAAATTGAAAAAATTGTATATGTTAAGTATTAGAAAGTGATACAAGTATTCTGGAACATTTTTTGTTTTTGCTATATCTTAAAAAATGGCGCAAATATGACAGTTTGAAATTCTTTGGTGGCTGATATTTTTAAACAATCTGATATTTGTTATGCTGTAACTCTCGTATTTATGAACCAATGTGAATGTGACTGATCATGTGTACAGAACATGCCAAGGTCTCGATCGAGTTCGTTGACCAGCTTCATGCGCCTTCTTGTTTCAAACTGGCGGCAAGTTAAAGTTTTTAAAAAATTTTAAAAATTCAAAAATATGTATAAAAATTATAAATTAAAAAAGTAGTTTTCGTTAAATGTTAGATCGGGATACAAGGATTCCGGAACATTTTTTGATTTGGCTTTATCTTAAAAAGGGCTGAGATATGGCAGTTTGAAATTCTAGGGTGGCTGTCATTTTGAAACAATCAGATTTTTGTTATGCTGTAACTCTCATGCTGAAATTTGCATTCTAATTCAGTATTAACGAAAACCGGGATTGAATCTTCTATAATTTGGTTCCAAGCATTTTAGCTGCGGGTGTTTGAGTAAAATGAGTTGAATTTTATAAACATCGACTGTGAAAGCTACCTTTTCTTCCCGGTACAGGCCTGAAGGACTTTTTTTAATTCAAAATCCACCACATCACATCTTAACAGCATCCTAATCACATCTTACCACCCTCATCACTTAAATGATTTGGTATTTTTGAAAGAAGGTGAAATACGTGCTCAATCCGTGGTGAAATATGCAATCAATTCAAGAGGAAGCCCGGCTGGTTAAAATATTTTAGTGGTGGAGGGGGAACTTTGAAATTTCAAAAAGGGGGGGAGGGGAGGTCTTGTGGTAAATCGTTGGAAAGGTATCTTTAAGACAAACAATTAATAAAATCGCTGTCGTTGTTTCTTAACACATTCACATCGGTATGTTTTCGTGAAATCCGGGTTTTAAAATAATAGAGGCTTCTGAAAGCTTTTTCGCAATTTTTTTTCCCTAGATAGGTTTCTCAAGTTTATTTTTTATTAAATATCTTTCAGTGCACGGATTTAATTTAAAATGGCTTACAATCTAAAAAAAAATATTGACAACATGATATAAATGCATTTTCTGTAAGGCAATGTAGGTCAATCATGTTTTTGGAATAAAAACGAGAGTTCTCGTTTCGGATGCGAATGTGAAAAGATAAATGCATTTTCTGTAAAACCTTAGTCAATGATGTTTTTGGAATAAAAACGAGAATTCTCGTTTCTGATGCGAATGTGACAAGAGAGTTATAACCAATTAAAGTTTTAACTCTTAATTTCATGGAAAAGTAAAAATTTGGAACCTAGCCCATTTTTACCTAAAATTTACTCAAGTTAACTGCTTTCCACGTCATGGTAGTAGCAGAGCCACTGTAGAAATTTGTTCCTGGCTGTCTTAAATGCGGCTGGAGAGATTTTATTACAGAATTTCGTAATTCGCTGCTTTAAAATTTCGATAAAATCAGGCAGCGTCTTGTAAACTACCGCATTCAAGTAACTTATTTCTCCACGGAAATAAAGTCATTATGTGAAAGATCTAGGGAACAGGAAAGCCATTCTAAAAATGATCCCCCCATCTGTCTATCCATGGACTTGGATAAGTCTGATCGAGGTAGTTTCTGGTAGAGATCGACCGAAACCGAATCAGAAATCGAATTTCGGTGATCTTCCAACTTTTGGCCGAAACCAAAACCGAAACCGAAAGTGTAAAAAAAATTAAAAACTGATTAATGCATACATAACTGCATATAATTATTAATTCATTAATTAATAATTACTTAATAATAACTAATTACGTTACTAATTAATTTATTAATTATACATGTATTGAAACACATTTATATCAAACAAACGTACATATATATGTGTGTGTGTATAAGTTTCAAACAAAAATGAAACATAAATAATACAACTGTTATATTTTATTATTTTATAACAAACAATAATTATAGGCATTTATCAATAATTAATTAAGAATGCAGTTAAATAATGTAAAACTAATTTAATTTTTAAATATATTCATATTTTTAGTTCGTCAATATTTTGCATTTAAATTGATTGAAATAAAGTACTTAAAAGATTATTTTTTAGGAAATTAACACTGAATATGTTTTAACAATGTTATAATTATAAATATTATTAATTTAACAGACGTTTAAATATAGATTTTTATTTAAAGATTGCTGAATTTTATTATTAATTATTTAAAATTTTGTATAAACATTTTTTTTTTTTTTTTTTTTTTTTTTTTTTTTTTTTTGCGTTCATACAGTAACTTTTTATTTCAATATATTATGTTATATAATTCATCATATTATATTATAAACAATTTTATAAAATTTTAATTAGGAATAAATAACTCACGCGAAATTTTTAATTAGATCACAATATATTTATAAAACATTATTTAATAGTTTTATATATTCACGTAAAATTTTTATAATAGTAATATTTTAATTATAATATATCACTAACAAGATGAAACATAATATTTTAGTTTCATGACAGTATTTATATAAAATATTTAATGCTTTTACATTTTCAAGTAACATTTTGATAATAAAAAATTCCTTCCGCCCTGTACTGGGAGGAAAAGGTAGCTTTCATAGTCCATGTTTTTAAAAGTCAAATCATTTTACTCAAACACCCGAAGCTAAAATGCTTGGAACGTGATTATAAAGATTCAATCCCGGTTTTCGTTAATACTGAATTTGAATGCGAATTTCTGCATGAGAGTTACAGCATAACAAAAATCAGATTATTTCAAAATGTTAGCCACCCTAGAATTTCAAACTGACATATCTCAGCCATTTTTTGAGATAAAGCCAAAACAAAAAATGTTTCGGAATCCTTGTATCATGATCTAACACTTAACAGAAACAACTTTTCAATTTATAAATTTTTAAAAATGTTTTTGAACTAAGAAAAATAATTTAACTTGCCGCCATTTTGAAACAAGATGGCGCATGAAGATGGTCAATGAATTGGGTAGAGACCTTGTTAAGTTCTGTACACATGATCAGTCAAAGTAATATCGGTTCATAAATACGAGTGTTACAGCATAACAAATATTAGATTGTTTCAAAATGTCAGCCACCCTAGAATTTCAAAGTGCCATATCGCAGCCATTTTTTAAGATATAGCCAAAACAAAAAAATTTCCAGAATCCTTGTATCACGTTCTAACACTTAACAGAAACAATTTGTTCAATTTATAATTTTTTGTACATGTTTTTAAATTTTAAAAAATTTTAAATTTTTTAACTGGCCGCTATTTTGAAACAAGAGGGCGGATGAAGCCGGAACTGGCCAACGAACTCGGTCGAGAGCTTTGTATGTCCTATACACACTCAGTCACATCCGAATCGGTTCATAAATAAGAGACTTACAGCATGACATATGTCAGATATATATATATATATATATATATATATATATATATATATATATCAACATTTGAACGGAGGGTGGTTTGGGGGGGTCTGGGGGTCATGATCGATGAAAATATACCAAAATCTTTTGGAATTGCTTTCCTCCGAACGGCTGCAATAGGTATCTTTTTGTAACGAGAGCTACCCAAAAGATATGTATTATGTTACTCACATGAAATATAATATTTTATTTTCGTCACGTTACTTATCTAACTTATTTCACATTTATATATATATATATATATATATATATATATATATATATATATATATATATATATATATATATTCATGTAATTTTCATATAAAATATTTATTTTCATATAAAATAAAACGTAATTAATTTATTAGTAAGACAGAAATAGTTTCAAATTATACGAATTTCATCTAATAAAAAAATATTTTAAGTATACATACCTCGATATTTCTTTTGCGATAAATTTCGTAAATCTTCATATGTTTTATCAACAACTTTCTCATAAAGCATTCCAAACAATCTGGAGTTTCAAAGTAAAAATTTTCTATTACTGTTAAGTTTGCAGCTTTTAAAGATCACGGTATAAGCGTCTTTTAAGTTTAGTCATATATGCATTGCTTGCTTTATAATTTACACTCGCATCATGAATCAATCATGGCGGATAATGATAAACAGTGGAGTTCACAGTAATAAATAGTGTCTCATTTGAGCTGATACAACTCATATCAATGAGTAAAGTTGAACATTTCCGAAAGAAGGAACGAGATTTTGAAATACAGATAGTTTCGGTCGAGTTTCTGTCAGGCCAAAATTTTGGCAGCAGTTTCGCCGAAAACGAATATTCGGCGAAACTCTGATTTTGCGCCGAAACCGAAATTTTGGTCAATCACTAGTTTCTGGTAGTTTCTAATAAGCGAGGCAGCTGTCCTTTTGGAAGATCATATTTTCATCAGAAATAAGCTGATCTTCAGTAAAAGCGATGCAATTTTCAAAAGTATATGATCATTGGATCAATTGTGTTCTGTAACATTGTAGATTTTTATTTACAGTTAGTTTTCGGTCAGAAAAAGAAGACTGGTGATATTAGTTTCTAGAATTCTTGCAGGTGTATCCGGACTTTTCTTCACCCTGTATAAGTTATAAAAGCCAGTGGAGTTCGCCTCATGATGACTGAAAATTTGAAAGATGAGAATAGATAAGACGCAATTTTAATGAACCTTTAAAACCCCACAGAGTTTATGTGACATTTATTACTTTCTTTAAAATTTTTACTAATATTTTTAGAGCGCATGCTATTAAAATTTTTTCGTCAGTTAAAAATATATACTTTATCATTAATATTAAAAAAATATGACGTCTTTTTTTCTATCATTAATATGTATTTTGGCATAAATTATAGGCTAAGTGAAAAGGGAAAACGAAAATATTGCCGAAGACTTATTTTTTTGTAATGCAATCTATGGTGAAATCCATGAAGAAGTTTTAAAATGCTTCTAGAAATGCAGAAATTTTATTAGCACTGCTGTGGAATTTTCAGGCTTATTAGTTCTTTGTATAATAATGGCTATTCCAATACATTTTTGGCATCTAAGTTTAAAGAAATGTACGAAGCATCCATTGATATATCTTATATGCAATAATCAATTATCTGGTGCTATGTTTATAGCTAATTTATTCTTTCTTGCATTTAGTTTAATAAGCGATTAGTCATGGGAATGTATGCAGCCATAAAATGTAAAAAGGTATATATGAACTACAGAAACTTCCATGGGAATATTCATGACATTCTTCTTCTATTTTCTATGTTACTTACCACTAATTTTGTAGTTGAAAAAAGAAGGTATACGTTATTTGCAGTGACATAGCCAGAATATTCTTACGGCTGTTCTCAAATCCAAAGGGGCTTCTTTCTGATACATTTCTGAATTCATTTTTTTTTCAGAAACGCATGAAATTGGCAAGTGTTCTTATTCAGAAATTATGTAATCGAATGACGTTTTCCATTTTTTTTGTAAAGACATAAGGTCTTTCAAAAATTGTGTCAAATTGAGTGTTTTTAACCTAATTATCGACGCGACAGCATTTAAATATGCCAGCAATTTGCTAGCATTAATACTAACGAGCTAGGAAGACCGAGCTATGCACGGTCAAAATTAGCTTTGAGTTCAAATATCCTGACGCAGGACCAAAATCACCCACTAATCAAATTTTCTCAAAAATATGACCTAGCCCAACAGTCTTCTCGTGCCCAAAAACCATACGATGCAAAATTTAGTCTAAATAGTCTGAGCCGTTTGTAAGATAAAATAGCTTGACCCGTAATTACCCATGACCAAAATGACCCACTAATTGCATTTACTCAAAAATGAGACCTAGCCCATCAGTCTTCTCGTGCTCAAAAAACATAAGAGGCAAAATTTAGTCTAAATAGTCTGAGCCGTTTATAAGATAAAATAGCTTGACCCATAATGACCCATGACTAAAATGACCCACTAATTGAATTTTCTCGAACATGTGACCTAGCCCAACAGTCTTCTCATGCTCGAAAACCATAGGATGCAAAATTTAGTGTAAATAGTCTGAGCCGTTTTTAAGATAAAATAGCTTGACCTATAGTGACCCATGACCAAAAAGACCCACTAATCAAATTTTCTCGAACACGTCACCTAGCCCAGCAGCCTTCTCATGCCCGAAAACATAGGATGCAATATTTAGTGTAATTAGTCTGAGCAGTTTTTAAGATAAAATAGCTTGACCCATAATGACCCACTAATCGAATTTTCTCGAGCACGTGACCTAGCCCAACAGTCTTCTCGTGCCTGAAAACCATAAGATGCAAAATTTAGTGTAAATAGTCTGAGACGTTTTTTAGATAAAATTAGCTTGACCCACAGTGACCCAAAATTGACCCACTAATCGAATTTTCTCGGACATGTGACCTAGCCCAATGATTTTGTCGTGCCCGAAACTCGTAGGATACAAAATTTAATCAAAATCGTTAAAGCCGTTTTTTAGATAAAATTAACTTGACCCGGGTTGACCCAAAAATGACCCACTAATGGAAAGTTCTCGAACATGTGACCCAGATCAACAGTCTTCTCGTGCCCGAAAATGGTAAAATACAAAATTTAGTCAAAATCGTTTGAACCGTTTTTGAAATAGAATTAACTTGACCCTGACTCATGATGACCCAAAATGACCCACTAATCGAATTTTCTCGAACACGTGACCTAGCCCAATGGTTTTCTAGCGCCCCAAAACGGTAAGATACAAAATTTCGTTAAAATCGTTACAGCCGTTTTTAAGATAAAATTTGCATATATATCTAACCACACACAAGATTTTCTCGTATTAGAATATATGATTATACACGTAGAATGTAAGGTGGCGCAAAGTCTCTAATAAACGCATCCAAAGGCTTGCCATTACACTAACATATACCCTTGCAACCTAATATAACCTATAACCTATACCCTTTCTTTATTTAAAATTAATTTTAATTTTATACAGATAATTTGGCAATTCTCAATAATTCAACTCCTAGTAGATCGTAGAGTGTTTAATAGAATTTACCAAATAAATGTTGCGTGCAAAAAGTTTCGATAAAGTTCACCTATATACCGGTCAATACATTGTTCTCATTATACATAAATGTCTATAAAACTGCTTTTTCTACAAAAGTAGTACGTGTGTGGGGAATCCATTTTTAGCACTTCCTGGCAAAATCAAAATTCCCTTAAGTTTTTAAAAAAGTCAACATTACTGAAAAGTGTTAGAAGCAATAAGTGACCATATATCACATATATTGTTTGTGATGTCAACCTTCTTTTATTTGTGCAGATAGAAAATGCATAACGATGAATGATATTTGATAAAATACCGAAAAGTTTTTGAGTAGGCTTTTGACAGAGTACATGCAGATTTCGTTAGAACACGTTGTTTGTTTAAAAAATGCAGCTAATGAATAAAAATGATAATGAAAATTTTAATGAAAAATTAATGAAAAAAGTATCATAAAAAATCTTAATGATTATAGTACAAAAGCCTCGCACGGGTCCTCAGGTGATAGTGTGATTCTAATTATTTTGTGCTGCCTTTTATAACAATTATACATCATATATGTACCATGCAATATCATAAAATTTAGTTTAGAAAAAAAAATAATCTTCAAGAAATGACCACTCTTAGATGGAATTATTTTATCTGGCTCTGTATAAGAACAATAAATTTTAGCACACCTCATATTATACAATTTTTTTTCATCTGGAAAACACTTAACATAAATAACACAACTGAAAACGCTCTTCCATTAATTCCCAAGAATTGACGGCAGTATAGCCAAGTTTTTTCGTGCGGCCATGTAAAATGACATGGCCCCAAAGTCATTCCCATGTAAAATAATTTTTTCACCCAATTTCTGAGTAAAAAAGACATTTATCTCGAAGAAAAAACTTCTCAGGAAGCATTCATCGATATAAATTACGCTAAACATATTGATAAATTTTAAAACGTTTTATAAATAAAATTTAGAACCTGTTTATGCAAGCGCTGTACATACAGCTTGGTGCAGAAAAACAAACTGGGGCCAATAAACGTAAAATGAATTTATAAAAATAATTTAAAAAAATCCATCACACAATTTATATTTTCAATACTTACCATACCATATCATATTAACTTCACCAGTGATGCGCAAAACTTTCAGTTGCATAAGAAATGCAAGTTATTATATCGTAAAACAAATGAAAAAAAAGGACGACGTTTTGATATCGTATTATAATTACGCTGCCATGCATTTACAGATAATTTTAAGTTTCGTCGATAAGTATAAGCAACTTTTTTATATTTTAAAACCTGAATGAATTCCGAGGTAAATATTTCTTCTTTTTCTCAAAAACTTGCCAACAACGAAAGTAAACTTACTATTTTTTTTAATGTCGAACAAATTCATAGCTTATCTATAGTACAATTTTTTTAATTCCCCTTACCAAATTAATATCATGGAAATAAAAATGTTCTATTAAATAAATGCAACATTTAAAATTTTTTGTTATCATTTTTATTTTATTTGGTCTAAAAATTGTGTAAGAATTTTTCCCTAGGCATTTTGGTTGAAGCATACATTGAAAAGATTTTTTTTTCTATCCTTTTTTAGCACTTTCCAACCTAGTTGAAAAGTGCTTATGACTTCGGTTTGTCTGGCCGTCTGGCCGTCTGCCGTCTGGCCGTCTGGCCGTCTGCCGTCCGGCCGTCTGCCGTCTGTCCGTGCTCTAACTCCCGTAAATATGCTCGGATTGCTCTGCAATTTTTATATGTTATTGTCGTTATCTATAGCTTGTTCCCTATTTCAACGGAAGTGTGTAGCACTTATAGTTTTTTTACAGGGACACTCAAAAGAATTCCGTTACATTGCGGTCTATGGGGAAAAATCATTTGCGGTTTATTTAAATAATGTTTCACTATTTTAAACGCATTGTAATTTATATATATTACTAAGGTGCATTAGAAAAAGCTTAATATGGAACAGGGTGTGCATAGCACTTATAGTTACTTTACAGGGACAGTAAAAATAATTCCGTTACATTACGTCTATGGAGAAAAATCGTCTACGGTTTATTTAAATAATGTTTCACTATTTTAAACGCATTGAAATTTATATAGATCACTAAGGTGCATTACAAGAGACTTACTACGGAATATTGTGTGTATAGCAGTCATCGTTCATTTACAGGGACACGCAAAAGAATTCTCTAATGTCTGTTAACAATAATTCCTGGAAGTGCGTTTTAAGTTATTGAACGCGATTTTAATTTTAACTTGCTTTTTGTCTATTACGTGGTGTGTATAAATTCTGTAGATCCTATACAGGGCAGCACAAAAGTTCGCGAACACATTTCTGTTTATTTACAAACTCCAGACGGAGAATTTTAAACTGTGCTACGCGTTTCCTAACTGAACTAAAATTATCATCCTATGTAGTATATATACAAATCTATAGATCCTATACAGGGCTGAATAAAAGTATTCGGATATTTTTCCGAATATTGTATATGTTGGAAATTCATGAAATTATGTTTTTAAATATGTTATGCGTTTTCTAAATTGTTTACTTAGATGTTAGCTTTTAGCTTATTAAACGGTATGATTTGCAAAATTATTTTGGAAGCGTTGGAAAGTGCTATATAATCAATGCTTGACGCATGATTTTTCGTTCTTGTTTTTATTGTCTTTTATTTTCAATTCTTCTTACTTATTAAAATCATAGCAACAAAAATGCTCAAATAAAGAAAATGTTTTTCATTATCATTTTTATTTTGCTTGGTTAAAAAATATATTTAAAAGAGTGGGTTTTAAATATATTTTTGTAGCGCACTTGGTCTTCAGGCTGTTTGGTTAAAACATACATTTTATAGGATTTTTTTTTTCTCCTATAGCTTCTTGCAAGCATACATTAATAACCACCGTATACTCTCTTTACCCCAATTTCTATGCAAAAAAATCTTGTGTGATTTACTCGACTTTACTCGACTTTGAATTTCTGAACAGAAAGAACCGTGTCTAGAAAGTTTTTAAAATAAGTTTTTTAATAATTTTCTGACACAATAGAATCAGGTAGATTCAAACGATGAACCTCTCATTTTCAAAACGTAGAGACGATGCCGCTGCACCACTCATTCTTGATTACATCCTCGTAATATTTATCACTTATACTATCACATTTCCTTGGTAATTTTCCCTATTGGTCTCAAAATCAAACAATCGGTCTCAAAATGGTTTGAAAATGCTTTAAAAGGGATTAAATGCCTAATCCTTCGGCTGATATTTATTAACAATCTATACAGTATTGTTTGGGAGGTGTTTACTTACGTGTTTACTTACACAAACATGCAAAACATGCTTACAATACTTTCCTTGCACGATGTGTTTGTCAAGTAAAAAGATAATACTTAGAGGTTTTATCTGGTCACAAAAGGGTTGAAAATTGGCTTAAAAATGGTTGAGATAGTAAACTCCTTGTCCAATATGTACTCTTGCAACAGTCGCCTGTAACATATTCACCAAATGGGAACTCAATAGAAAACATAGTTTGAGCGCTATCGTGTCCACTCACACACATACATTTATATATATACCGACATCATCGAAAAAACACTAAAATTGGACTCTGGGGAACAAAATGTAAAATTATACCAACATACGCATACATACATACATATATATGGAATAATTTAAAATGGCGAAAACTGATTTAGGGAACCTTGAAATGTAACAATATATGAATATTTCCATAATCGGGTTTCTATCAAGATTACAAAAGTTTCCTTACACTATATGCGTAAAAGAAAGTAAAAATGCGGTTATCTAGGAGAAAACCTTCCTCATAAAATATTCAATTATATAATCGAATAGATACGCCAAACAAAGCTACTCTAAACATTTAGAACGTCTTATAAATAACTTTTATATCGCTGAACATACTGCTTAGTACAGAAAAAATAAATTGGGACCAATAAATGTAAAATGCATTTTTTTTTTTTTTAAATCCATTAATAATTCTTATTTTCAAAACCTGCCATACAACAGACTACAATTAAAGTTACCAATGACGACAGAAACTCTTTTACAAACAGCAATTTATTGTGTGATTAAAAAAAAATGAAAAAGGTGCCATGTTTTAAAACACGCGAAAATATAGTAAACAGCGTGAAAATGGCCGCCTCTAACAACTACAAGTTGCATGAAAGTGAAGGCTGTTTTTAGGTCTTATATTAGCTATTACATTGTTTGTGAAACAAAACAATATGCACATAAAATGCATTAAGCACTCGAAATTAAAACGGAAACAAGAACGGAAAATCATGCATCAGGCATAGATTATGAAACACTTTCCAACACTAACAGAATATTAAGAAATTTCATTTTTTCATACATAGAAATGAGATATCTAAACAAGCCATTACAAAAACCCATATAAAATCCATTTTCAGCAATTACTGTCCATATCCGGTAATGTGTGCGATTTTTTTCGTGCAAACCTATGTATGCATCGTACTGCACTATCTATGAGATTTATACATACCACTTAATGCACTAAACTTTAGATAAGTTTAAAAATGCATATCACAGCGGAAAACGCACTTCCAGCAATTACCGATCATGATCAGTCCTGTAACCGAATTCTTTTGTGCGTCTCTGGAAATGAAAGAAAAATTCTACGCAACTCATAATGTATAGGAAACATGTTGTAGTGAACTTCAGTGATTCTTTTTTATTTCATTATGTTTGAAATGTTATAACATCTTTAAAATGCACCTCAAACGATTTCCAGCCCATATATCACAATGTAATGGTGTTCTTTTGTGCGTCCCTGTAAACTAACTATGATTGGTGCGTATTCTATACTTCTGGAAAAGCATGTTGTAATCTATTTCAGTGATGCAGATCAACCTCATTATGTTTAAATAGCCTAAGATCAATAAAGTGAAACTATTTTTACCAATAAAGCATAATATAACGGAATTCTTTTGTATGGTCCTGTAAACGAACTATAAATGCTACACGCTTCATTTTCAATACAGAACATTCTATTTTAAACCTACAATAACATAAATTTTAAACCAATTAATAACATATAAAAATTACATGGCATTCCGAATATATTTACAAGAGTTAGAGAACGAAAAGATGGCCAGACAAACCTCATTCATAAATATTTTTTAACAATGTTGGAAAGTGTTAAAAACGTATAATCGTAAGACTTTTAGTTGATTTCCGTTAAATGATTCACCCTCTCGGGAATGGATTATTTTTAAGTGGATGAAAAGCATATTTTTCACTTAAAATAGTTTTAAAGTTGATCATCAAGAACAAATAACGCTGAAGTTAAAAAAAAAAAAATATTACATTTATTACAAATTACAAAACAAAAACAACCCTGATATATCATTTACAAGCATTAAATTATTATTAGTAAAAATTATTAAATATGTTTTCTGATAATTTAAACTTTGGACATGTTTTCATAAAATAAAAAGTAAATAAACATTTTTGGCAATGATTTTATTTAGATACAAAAGCAGAAAATTTTGAGAAAATCTTCTCTCGTTCGAAACACACACGCACAAAATTGTCAAAGGCGGATTTCCCAGCTGAATATATAAAAAGAAAATGGCTCTGCTATCTATTCTATTTCACCAATCTTATTGAACTTCATATGAGTTTTATATGTGATACTGAATTAAAAAAAATATATACACATCTCGTTGGGGTTATTTTTTAATACAATATCATGCATTAGAAAGTTAGAGAAAAGGTTAATATTATCTCTCAATAAAATAAGTAAGCAAAAATAGTTTTTTACACAAATAAAAATATTGGGTTCATTGTAGAGACGGGAAAATAGCTCCTTTCTGTTAAGAGGCTACTTCACTCACGCGAAAACACCCGCTCGCTAAAGTTAATCCTATGGAGGGAATATTTTAAGATATCTGATTCGCAGTTCAATATTTTTAAATGATTTAATTTTTTTTTTTTTTTTTTTTTTTTGCATTGAATAGCTGAGGTTGATCTCTATGCAGGTCCTTCTTTACTTTTTCGACTTTGATTGCAGTTTTTTTTTTTTTTTTTTTTTTTTTTTTTAGGATACTTTCACTTTCTAAACCGGTTCCGAAAGTTAAAGTATCTTAATAAAAAAAAAAGAAAGAACTTGTAATAAAAATCGAAAAACTACAAAAGAGCCTGCGTAGAAATTGACCTCAGCTATCCAATTTTTAAAAAAAATCATTTAAAAATAATGAAATGTGAACGAGGTATCTTAAAACATTTTCCCCATAGGATTAACATTATCGAGCAGGTGTTTTCAGGTTACAATGTTACAATAACCTATTAACTGATTACTAGAGCCTAGAAAATTGTTGAAACTTGCATTTTTAGGAACGTTTTTGCTCTTTTAAGACCTTTTTTTTTAATGTAGGGCATTTTTACAAATGTTAGGTTTCTTTTTTTTTTTCTTGAGGGACATTTATTTTTAACTTTTGGTTAACATATTACATAATTTATCTTTTTGAAATATTAATACCATAGAAAGATTCTAAGCAGAGGTTGACAACGTAGAGTTAAAATTTACGAATGATCACAACAAACTTTCAAAAATAATTATTTATTGCTTTATTTATCGCTTCTTAAAAGTATTTTTAATAGGCAGTGCTAATAAAACAAGATTGAACTACATCATCTCTTTACTAAAAAGGATAAAAATTCCACCATCCAGATTCATCATTTTCCTATTTTTTTTTCTCCTACCCCTATCAAAACTATTAAATGTTTTCTGATATTTTAAACTTTGGACATGTTCCCATAAAATAAAAAGTAAAGAGACATTTTTGGTAATAATTTTATTTAGATACAAAAGCAGAATTTTTTGAGAAAATGTTCTCTCGTTCGAAACACGACGCATAAGCAACGAGTTATCTTGTTTAGTAATTTTTTTTCCCATTATGTACATACTGTAAATAAAGTTTATTATTTCTTAACTTAAATTTTGTCTTTCCTTTTTGCGACATGTTGCAAAAAGGTAAAAATAAAGAATTTTAACTATTGGGGTTTTCTTACAGGCTAGTTTACTGCTATTAAGGTGTTAAATCCTTTAGCTGTTGGTAGTTTTATTTATTTTAATAACTTTATTTCTATCTCCTACTCCCTTTTTTTGCTCACCAGAAAAATGAAGAAATATATCCACAACTAACACATGAAAACATCTCTACATAAGGGAAGGGAGCAAAAGTTCTCGTTTTTCGTTTCTCACATTCAAATATTTTATTCAAAATGTCACTTCAAATGTGACAGTGGTTTGTAAAACTAGTCTTAACTTTCTAGGGTGAAAATTCATATTTTCAGGTAAATTTATTCGTAAATTTATTATTTGTATATTCAGGTAGCTGATGAGATGGTGAGATTTTATATCCGCTTGTCTGAAGCGAGTGACGAATGGATGGATATGTAAGCAAACTCCCATGTTCTGAGCGTTTAATAGCTAAGAATATATAAACTTTTAAATAAAAGCTAGTGAAAAGGAATAGCCATTAGGTATGTGGTAAATTATTTTCTAAGCATATTTATTCTTCGTCGGATATTAACAAGCTTGAAGATTAATGAAAAATTATTTACCAACTAAAAGAAAATGGAGACCCTAAATTAGGGATCTTAAACCAGTGACCCGCGGGCCCCCCAGGTACTGCTATTTTAGATTAGAAAAAAATGTCTTATGCATTGACAGAAACTTTGCGATTATATAAAGCGAAGATTACCCTTCGAAATTTGTATTGGCAAAAGATTTTCAGGCAAAAACTTTGAAGATCCATTCCCTAAATTAAATGCTTTCTCGTTGGGTTAAAAAAAAAATTTCTTCTCAGAAAATGTCGGTATTTTTTTTTCTTTTCTTCAAGGTATGTTCATGACTAGAAAAAAGTACATAAATAGTATATATAGAACGATTTATGTAATTAATAGAAGAAAATAACAACTTACATTTTTATTTTCCGAACATATAGTGTACGGAAAGTATTGTAATCATGATAAAAAATTGACTTTAAACTTTTTGGTATAACTTTAGGTTTTGATGTTCCCTGAATTCGTTTTTGCTATTTTTACATCGATTCAGTAGATATGTGCTCACGTATGTGTGTATGGTGGTATTTTCTTATTTTTTCAATTCCTTAGAGATCATGCTTGGTGTCTTTTTACGATATATGTAAGTATGTATGTGATTGAACACGACAGCGTCCAAGCGATGTTTTAGATTGAGCTCAAACTGGGCAGATATGTCATAGGCCAATTTTGCAAGAACAGTATAGATTTTTGTACAAATCACTCAATGATTTTGATATTTAAACCAATTTCAAACCATTTTTCGAAGATTTCTGTAGGAAAAATAACAAAGGCAATGTGACAGATGATAAGTATTAAATATTGCTACGAGGTACTCAAACCTCACTGAGTCATCGATAACGTCTCAAGCTTCAAAACGGAAGGTTTCTGATCCGAATGCAAGTAATTCCACTTCGTCAAAGAGAATTCGAGCTTAAACTTTCCAGTATGCCACCCGGCTTGTTGAACCCGTGATAGAAATTTAGCTGAATGCACAGTAGTCTGTAGAGTTTTCGGAATTTCAAGTAAAGTCACTCCAATTTTTTATGGGTGGACACAAATTAGTTGGGTATTTTGTAACTGAATAATTTGTGAAACACATTACTATAAATGAGTCATAAGTTTGCGGACATACGTCTTTCCTCAGTACGGAAATCTCAGTTTGGATCGGTCGTATTCCATTGCCACCACAATCACCCGTTCTTTTACCCTAGATCTCAGTGTATAATTTTATTAAAGATTCGATTTACAACTTGCCACTTCTGAAATCCATTCCTGAATTCATATCACGAATCAATACTGCAATTGGTTTGATTGACGTGAACATACTCACATAACATGTGGCAAGAAAACTGATTTACTAATAGGACTTTTACAGGTTAACGAAAGGCAGACACATCGAACATTTGTAAATAAAATCAGCTTTGGGTGTTTTACTATCTTATAATCATGCGTACTCTCAAATTGGGCTGTGTAACAACGCATAATAAACCCTTCTTTTTGGCCACCCTGTATTATTATTTACTTATTTGCTTCGATGTCGCCGCGCTATATGTTGAGCAAGCCGTTTCGGTAAGAACAAAATTCCAAGCAAGTGATTAAAATATTTATATACACTTCTCTATGTTTTCATACTACTTTATTGAAAGCGAACACAAATATCTTGAAATTGACCCTTTAGGCTCAGTTCAGATCACAATGTGACACTAGAGTTATAAGTTATTTTTCAGGAATTTTTTTTTCAAAGGCTCTGGGGTCAGTTCTGAGTTTTTTTTTAATGCTCTTCAAAGATTTGGAAGCAAAGTGGGCAAAATTAACAAAATAAGTTTTCAAGCGTGGTAGGTGAAAAAGATATCAGGGAACATCTTCCGTCAGGGACTCTCCTCTCTTGCAGCGCGACAAAAGAGTCCACACATCAAAGAAGTCGAAAAAAGAACCAACTTCCGTTGCATAGATGTGAGGCGAGGGACTCTCCTCTCTTGCATTGTGACAAAAGAGTCACACATCAAAGAAATCGAAAAAAGAACCGCCTTCCGTTGCATAGATGTAAGACTAAGGACTCTCCTTTCTTGCAGTGCGACAAAACAGTCCACACATAAAAAAAGTCGAACAAAGAACCGCCGTATGTTGCATAGATGTGAGGCAAGGAACTCTCCTCTCTTGCAGCGTGACAGAAGAGTCCAGAGATCAAATAAGTAGAAAAAAGAACCACCTTCCTTTACATAAATGTGAGGCGATTTTTAGGGTCCGTTCAGATTACATTCTGCGACGAGAGTCATATATTATTACTCAGGGCTTTCTTTTCCAAAGGTTATGTGGTCAGTTGTGACCTTTTTTTATTGTTCTTCAAAGTTTTTAAAGCAAAGCGCACAAAATCAACAAAAGATATTCTTTCCAGGGAATGTTATAAACATGTCAAGGACCCTCCTTCATCAGAGAGACGCCTCTCTTACAGCGCGACAAAGATTAACCATATCAAAGATCCCGAAAAAGAACCAATTTCCGTCGCGTAGATGTGAGGCAAACTGTATTATTATAGAATAGAAGAAAGATGAAAAGGAATTAAGCATATTGCTCAAAGCTACTGAGAGCTTAAAATTGGCCAATTTATTGTTGGTAGCCTATAACGGCTCTAGCTTCAAAATGAAAGGGTCTGGATTGGAATAAAGCTGATTCTATTGTGTCAGATATATAGCTAAATGCACAGTATTGCACTGAGTAGTATTGCTGATTGCACTATGCTAATGCCCAGCGAACTTACTCCAAATTTACTGTTAGCAATATTAAAAGTTTCATTTATTTGTTGCGATATCTGTTAACAAAAAGCCCAAACCAGTGGTTAAAAATTACATGTACACCTTTCTACGTTTTTAAACTACTTTATTGAAAGCAAAAACTCGTATCACGAAACTGATCCTTTATCATAAATAAAAAGAAAAGGGATGAAGCATATTGCTCAGAGCTATTAGAAGCTTAAAATTATCCCCGCCTCACTCCGCGAAACAAGAATCTTGACCCACTAGGGCCATCGGTGTCACTAACGACTGGCTTTAACACAGGTTTTTGACACGATTATAAATTTTGCTGTATCTCCATATCATAAAAAAGTAATTAGATAAAAAATGATTTTACGCGTGTTCTCCCTATAATAACACCCCAAAGACCATAACTGTTTAATGTGGCCTTTTTAAAAGGGGAAAGAATTCATCTCTAGTTGCAAATTAATACTTGCACAATATTGGCTCAATTTTATATTGTTAAGGCATTATCGTAGTGTTTATAGATTTGAGACGTATCATCCCAAATTTAAAAGAAGTAAGTTTCAGTTTGTAGCATGTAGTAGCGTATCGAATAAGAAAAATAAAAATATCTAATTGCACAATGCATTTGAAATGTGCAAATTTATGCGTTCAATTCTGAAGTGAACTCTGCTTATTACAATGCAAATCAGAAATATATATCAATGAAACTTCCATTAATGAATATTGTAGGATTAACAAACTATATTCTTTCTGATTTTTTAAGCCGAAAAGTATTGTGCCGTTCTTCTATTTTTAAAATATAGGGTTTTTGGTATATAGAAAAAAAAAACAATATACCCTCCATGATGTAAATGCATTGTAAAAAAATATAGAAACATTTTCTGATATGGAGGAAATGTTTACTAAAATTTAGCGTGACCTCACAGTTAGATACGATTCTAAAATCTTTCCTTTTTTTCCAGACATCCATAGTATAAGAAACATCAGAAATCAATAGGTTTCCGAAATTAATGGATAGCAGGGGAGCCTATGTTTGAATTGCATATGTATCACAGCTATGAATCGTCAAACATTATGCGCGTTATTCAAATAATAACAACCCAAAGAGACAATAGATTAGTGAGTAAATGAATATTTTGTAGATTATAAATTACTCATTTCTACAGCTTTATGTATCACCTGTATCATTTCAATATACATACTCTATCTTTTTTTATGACTTCTTTTCTTATTTTTCCTATTGAGTTTTTTTAAATAATATTTTTTTAAAGTAATTTAAGTAAAAAAAAGATCTAAACTATTTTTTAATTTAACAATATGCATTGATATATATAAATTATACCATTCTAATTTTTATGGTTTTAAGAATCACATTCTATCAATACCAAATTTTCATAGTTTTCTATATCACTTTCACAAATTTATGTAATTTGAGTTGCATGCCGAAGAAATAATACTTTAATAAATTTCCTACAACGTATTGAGATTTTCTTTGTGATATATTTTATAAATTTATAACAAAATTTATATATTTTTTAATTTTTAAAATTTAATTTTATAAATTTGATTTATGTTTTCCGAGTATACGTACCAATTAATGATACTGTTTGTTTCTAGCAGCTAAAGCCTAAGTAATGATCTTTGCAAAGCTTTCCATACTTTAATTGTCTCTACTTTAATTTTCTCTTACATTTTATTAATATACTTTCGCTAAGGACTTTGTACAAATGAAGCGTAAAACTGTACATCTACTAGCAAATAAAGATCGTCAAACCAAAAAAAAGAAAAAAATTGCAATTTAACAAATTACAACAACCATTGGGAAAATGTTGCGAAAGCTAAAGCAAAAACAAAAAAACAAAAAAATTAAAAATATTAATTATTCAAAAATATTCGTCGGAACCATTCACAAATAAACTCATTTTCCATTACTACAGTTGAAGAGATCCTGGCATTCTCTGTCCTCGGAAAAATATTCGTTTGAACCATCGCTGCAGTTATTGAAACGCATTTTCCATTACTATACCTTAATATTTTGTCGGGTCCTTCCTACAATAACTTTAACTCTTGATTAGATTGATGTCTGAGCTAAAGATATTTTGAGGAAATTAAAGTTGAAGACCAAGTTTTTTGCTTTATAAGACGATTTCTCATTCGACGTCAATTTTTGAATTCAGCTTTTTTTCCATATCTGTTAATTTGCATCTATCCTTTTTGTAACTTTAACATTTTTGTAACGATTTTATGCATTTCTATTGCCTATTTAAAGAAAAATTCTTCGAAAGTTACAGAATTTCGTTAAAAACGCTTAAATTTTTTTTTCTAAAGTTAAAGAATTTCGTTAAAAACGCTTATTTTTTTTAATTATTTTTATTTTTTAATTTTTTTAATTTGCATCTATCCTTTTTGTAACTTTAACATTTTTGTAACGATTTTATGCATTTCTATTGCCTATTCAAAGAAAAATTCTTCTGAAGTTACAGAATTTCGTTAAAAACGCTTAATTTTTTTTTTTCTAAAGTTACAGAATTTCGTTAAAAACGCTTATTTTTTTTTTTTATTAAAGTTACAGAATTTCGTTAAAAACGCTTAAAAAAATAAAGTGACGACGCCAAAAGGTCCATTCTCAACCGAAAAAAACAAACATTTTCCCAATGGTTAAAAAAAAAGGGATTATTTGAAGATATGTATGTTTTTAGAGATATGTAATTTTTTTTTTTTTTTGCTTGAATTCACATTAAGAGGGTACATTCTACGAGAATATGTTTCAATTTTATTTTGCATCTCATTTATGCTAAGAGTTTTACGATAAAGGTTATTTTATTTTATTAGTTCTATGAAATGCTAACAAAATATCAATTATTATTAATGATTAAAAAAATTATGTACATTTTGTGAGAATAACGGACATTCCTTATAATTCTCATAATTTTCTTTAAATTTTTTTTTTTAAATGCTGTTAACAATTGATATTTTATTAACATTCGGTAGAACTAATACAAAGAAGCAACTTTTATCTTAAACCTTTTCTTCTTGCCATAATTAAGTCCTAAAATAAAACTGGAAAATATTCCGGAGGTAAAATTTCTTCCCTTAAATTGTATTCGCGCAACATCGCCAACAACAAAATTTGCGTATTACATACTGCCATGAACCATACATATCCTCGAAGTTTCATACTGTTTTTTATTTCCTGGTTTGTAATTTTCCCCTTAAGATACAGTCCGTATTGTTGAATTACACTGCTTATTTTATACTAAACAAATCTAAATTTAACAAGTCGACTGAAAAAAACGTGCAAGATAATTGAGCCGCTAACTACGTTTCGTCTTCCTTGTCATTGACGTTTATTTTAGTACTCGCGAATATACGTTTATATACATTTAAACGTATGCGTAGTTAAGCCTTTTTCCCATAATATACATATGCAAGATCGTTACTGATTACAATACGTTTTAAACATATTAAGCGTATATTCGTAAGCACTAGTTTATTTATCTAGTTTATTTATCTAGTGGTTCTTCATGCACTTATGAGGTGTTTATTTAGTCGATTGTTTGAAACCTATTATTTTACTAAAGATATGCAATCCCTTAATATAGTTCTACTTCACACTTTGCAAGTTCTGATGTTTATTCAATGTGGATGTGATGTTTAAATGAATGGGATGGTTTGTCAGTTATTTATCTGAAATCTATAGTTTCCATGAGAGAATCTCACATAGAAGTATTTGAAAGAATATCTAGTAAAACTTCCGGTAATAAAATCGCTTGAAACACTTTCAGTTTATTTTGAATAGGTGAATAATAAGTCTATCAAGTGGTGACGAATTAACCTGACTTATCATCCTTCCTCTTTTCGTCAGATCTGTCGGCATTCAACCAAAAGATAAATCTTACATCTCATCTCTTGCAGAAAGAATTTATTACAGTAGAATTTTGATTATCCGACACTCACCAGACATCGGAAAATTAAAACCTTCAAATAATTGGGGTATCATTATCAGATGCATTTTTTGAATCACACAAACGTTAAACAATAATTAAAACTATACTATCAACGAAGTAACTTCTATATATAGTATAGCTTCTATTATAAATTAAAATAATTCTTATAATAAAAGAAATATTATAATTAAAAATAAGGCAAATTCTGCAATTATATGCAGGGTGTCCACAAATTATTGTCGGGGTTTTCTGAACTCAAAACTTTTGATTTAAGAACATGACGCGAGATATTATTACACATTCATAAAGTACAACTCAAAAAGTTTTTTAATTACATAAACAAAGTTACATATGCGTAAAATTGGAACTCAAACAATTATTAATCAAATAACAATTATAATCAAATAATGTTAAATATTAAAATTTTATCAAATTTATCAAAAGTTACTAATTAATTAAGTATATCTATCTATCTAACACTGTGCTCATAAATCATTAATAACTAGTAATTAAATTGATAAATTTTTGCGTTATTTGATTAACAACGTTTTGAGTTTAAATTTTACGCATATGTAACTTTGTTTGTCTTATTAAAAAAAACTTTTTGAGTCGTACTTTACGAATATGTAATATTTTTCGTCCTGTTCTTAAATCAAAAGTTATGAAGTAAGAAATAATTTATGGATACCTTGCAATATTTTCATAAGTATAAATAAGATAATCTCAAAGGATAAAATCAGTTAAACACTCTTTTTTTTTAACACTTTCCATTCTGCGATAATTGCAGTCTATGTGTGATAAGCGCGTTTTCAACTTTGGTTTGCGTTTTTAAGTTCAACTAAATTTTTTCATAGCACGTGAGTGTGTATAAACTCGGTTGATCATATACAGGACTACACAAGGGAATTCGTACATATTAGAGACTATGGGAGTGACTTGCTTAAGGGTAGTTTTTAATTGTTCTACGCATTTTCCAGCTGAACTATATTTAGTAGGCTAATAAAAGTTTGTGGGATATAAATAAATTCATATACAGGCTACGCAAAGAAAAAGATACATTGTCGTTTACGGTTGGTAATTTCTGGAAGTAAGTTTTAAATTGTCTTTTTTACCTGAATGCATTTTTTACCTTTTAGCTTAATATATGGTGTGTGCAAAAGTCTTCAGATAATATACAGGGCTGTGCAAAAGATTTCGAGTGCATTTCCATCGATTGGCGAAAATTGCTAAATGTGAATAGTCTAACTGAACTAAATTTTATCGTGCTATATATCCAAATCTATTGACCATATACAGGGCTGCACAGAATAATTCGACTACTTTTTTGACAATGGAAGATAATTTCGAAAATTGTATTTTTCAATGCGTTATATGTTTTCTTAACTGTTTACTTACATATCTTCCTTCACCTTATTTAACGGTGAAGTTTCGTTACAGTTTTCTGGTTGTGTTGGAAAGTGTTTCATAATATATGGTTGGCGCATGAATTTTCCGTTCTTGTTTATTTATGCAAAATTAAAGATACATATTCGCCAGTTCGGATAGCAGACCATAATCGTGATATACCATTTATTCAAACATAAAACTTATTTTTTCTTTTCAGTTTTAATGAGAAAAGAACAACAAATTGTATAATAATACCATTATTTTTTTTCCTCTTTCTTTTTTTTTTTTTTCAACAAGGAAGTTTTTTTTTTTGCCACCATTACAGAGATGACATTAAAAACTACAAAAAAAAAATATATTATCTTAGACATTACTAGAAAATTCAAAATCCCAAGAATTTTATGCCATCCTCGGATACATGGGTATAGTTTCATCAAGCACCGTTAGTTTCATCGAGTACCACGACTACGAGGGGTAATTGTGAAATACAAACACACAGTCCAATTTTAATATAATATAGATTCTGAACTGAGCAATTTATTTTCATTTATTAAATTTATCCTAGATAACCATTTATTTGCTTTTCATTGATGCTAACCGTGACTATGAATACGATTATATTTATTAATTCAATTTTAATATTAAAAAGTTGTAAGCTAAATATAGAATTAATATAAAATTATTATCATTTATATATCTTTCGTAATCGTGTCCGTTGTCTTCTAGAAAGAATATTTTAGCGCAAAATTAAATATATTGTTGTAACCAGCTTTGCTTTTATAACGCAAACATTTAATGACATCTTATGGGTCTTCTTCGCTTACGCGAAAAGACCCGCTCACTAATGTTAATCCTATGGGACATTTATCGCGTTCGTATTTCAATATTTATTAACGATTTTTTATTTTTATTTTTTTTTTTTCATTTAGCGGTTCCGAAAGTGAAAGTATCTTCGCAAAAAAAAATCCAAAAAGAAATTCCAAAAAGTAATCAACGGCAGAAATAGAGATTAATCTCAGCCATTCAATGAAAAAAAAAATCGTTTAAAAATATTGAAATGCAAACGAGATAATAGAAAAATAATGACCCATAGGATTAACATTAGAGAGCGGGTCTTTTCGCGTGAAGGGGATCATTTCCTTGCTTATCATTGATGCAAATCTGGACTGTGGACACCCTGGACTGCTGAAAACTGGATCGACATAAAATTATTATCACTTATTATAATTCACACACTCACATAAAGGTGTCCACAGTCAATTTGCATATTTTAGATAGCATGGATTGGCGCAAATTAAATATATTGCTGCAACAAGGTTTGTTTTTTTATGAGGCAAACATATAATGAAATCCTAGATTATCGTTTCTTTGCTTATTAATTATGTGAACCTTGGGTTTTAGAACCGATTATGTAATATTAGCTCCATATACTAACCAATCCCGTTTTTAAATTAAAATGTATAAGTTATAAGCTAAGAATGTAATTATTATCATTTACAATTCTTAATTATACGTTTCAGCTGCCTTAAAATTCATCATATATTTTGAAAAAAGGTGGAAGTGTAATATTTTGTTTAAAATTTTAAATCCGATCGCTAAAAGTCGAAAATAAAAAAAAATATTTAAAATGGGAAATTAAAAAACATATTCCTTGGAAAAAATGTCCCACAAAATATATAATAAAAAATCAAAATATATAATAAAAAATCTGCAATAGCTCTCTTTTCCATCTAATCTTCCGCAATCGGGTTCACAGCCGATGTTGCCCACAAACTCGTTATCTCCAAAATCGCTGGGGGAAATATATGATTAACTACTTTTTTTTGTAGATTAGAAAAGGGGAGTTTCACATTCTTACTTAAAACTGCTGCTGAGATATCGCACAATTACCTAAAACTTTCGACACACAGTGTGACCCCCCTCCCCCCTTGATGGATTATTATATAAAATTGCTGAAATACATATTTAACTATTTTTTAGTACATTTTTAACCCTAAATTTCAAGCTCCTACCTATTACTGAGATATGTCAAAATGACATAAAAAATTCGACCCCCATTTAACCGACCAATTCGACCCCCATTTTAGTGGCTGAATTTCTAAAATCGCAGAAATACATGTTTAACTTTTTTTCAGTAGATTTGCTATCCTGAATCTGTGATTAACTAAAAATGCTGCTGAGATATGGCGAACATTAGAAATGACCTAAAATTTTCGAACCCCATTTAGTCCCCTTAATGGGTGAATTTTCAAAATCACTGAAATATGCGTTTAATTATTTTTATAGCAGAATTGTTATCCTGAATTTCACGCTCTTATCCAAAACTACTGATCAGATATGGTGAAAAGGTGAAATCATCGAAAATTATCGACCCCCCCCCCCCCCCCCATTTAACACACTTAGTAGTTGAATTTCTAAAATATACATGTTTAACTATTCTTTAGTAGATTTGTTATCCCGAAATTCACGCTCCTACCTATAACTTCTATTCAGAAATGGCAAAATGACATAAAACATTCGATCCACTATTTAACTTCCCTTAGTGGCCGAATATCTAAAATCACTGAAATACTTGTTTAACAATTTTTTTAAGGAGATTTGTTATCCTGAATTTCGCGCTTTTTACTAAAACTGCTGATGAAATAGGGTGAAAAAGTGAAATCATTGAAAATTTTCGACCCTTCGTATTTAACCCCCTTTGTAGTTGAATTTCTAAAATCGCCTGAAATGCATGTTTAACTATTCTTTAGTAGATTTGTTATCCCGAATTTCACGCTCCTAACTATAACTTCTACAGAGATATGGCAAAATGGCGTAAAATATTCGACCCCCATTTAACCTCCCTTTGTCTCTGAATTTCTAAAATCGCTGAAATACGTGTTTAACTATGTTTTTAGTAGATTTGTTATCCTGAGTTTTTCATAATTCTACCTATAATTTCTACTGAGATATGACAAAATGACCTAAAATATTTGACCTCCTATTTAATCCCCCTTAGTTGTTGAATTTCTAAAATTGCTGAAATACATTTTTATCTATATTTTTTGTAGATTTGTTATCCCGAATTCAGAGCTTTTAACTAAAAATGCTGCTGAGATAAGGCGAAAGGCAAAATGACCTGAAACTTTCGATCCCCCATTTAACCCCCTTAATGGATGAATTTCTAAAATCGCTGAAATATGTGTTTAATTATTTTTTTAGTGGATTTGTTATCCTGAATTTCACGTTCCTACCTAAAACTGCTGCTGAGATATGGCGAAAACGCGAAATGACAAAAAACTTTCGACACCCCATTTAACGCCCTTAGTGTTTGAATTTTTAAAATCGCTGAAATCTGTGTTTAACTAAATTTTAGTAAATTTGTTATCCTGTATTTCGCGCTTTTAACTAAACCTATTGTTGCGATATGGCGAAAAGGCAAAATGGCCTAAAACTTTTACCCCCCCCCCCCCCATTTAACCCTCTTACTGGTTGAATTTCTAAAATCGCTGACATATGTGTTTAATTATTTTTTTAGTAGATTTGTTATCTTGAATTTCACGCTCTTACCTAAAACTGCTGATAAAATATGGTGAAAATGTGAAATCACCGAAAATTTTCGACCCCCCATTTAACCCACTTATTGGTTGAATCTCTAAAATAACCTGAAAGACATGTTTAACTATTCTTTAGTAGAATTGTTATCCCGAATTCCACGCTCCTAATTAAAACTCCTGCTAAGATATGCCGAAAAGACGAAATTAACTAAAACTTTCGACCCCCCATTTAACCACCTTAGGGTGTGAATTTTCGAAAATCCCTTCTTAGTGGGTGCTTACATTGTGTAAAGTACATGTCTTTCAAATTTCAATGTTCTAGGACAAATGTTTGAGGCTCGGCGTTGATTATGAGAAAATCAAACTACTCTTTTATAAGTATAGATTACATGTTCTAAGGAGAATAGTTCCTTTTTTTTTTTTTTTTTTTTTTTTTTTTTTGTTCTGTGACCAGTACCACTCTTTCTTAGAAATTGGAGTCTGTTTCGGATTTATATCTTAATAAAATTTTGAGTATAATTATTTCTTTACAACAGAACCACATCAAATTGCTGAACACTTTCATTAAGTTTTGCTTGCGTAGTATGTTGTTAAGTGATAACTGTAATATTTATATAAAATTTTTGATTTCCTGTATGAAAAAAAAAATTACTACATATATTTTTCTTTTTGTTCCCTACTATATAGTTATTCAACCTACAGATGGATAAATAAATTATACTCATAAATATATTTAACACCAAACATACCGGAAATTTTACTCAAGTTTCGTAAATATTTCACACCAGAATTTTCATTTAAAACTTTTTAACTTCTTTCTGTGTGATTTATATTTTACTAATTTTATGAAGAAATTTCTGGTTCGAATCGAAATATTTTGATTTGGTACCGGACAAATTACCGGTTCGTGGCACATAAAATGTTAACGAGCGCACTAAAGTTTCGTTGAATTTTAAAAATTATTTAAAAGTCATTCGTATAATTTTATTAATATTAAACCTTAATGTTATTACTATTAATGTAATTAGTATTAATTTCATTAATGTTCAGACAATAACATACTATAGATGAAAATATATTTGAATTCTTATACGCGGTTTTGTAACGAACAACATGCGTTACTTTGATCATTTTCAATGTGTTGAAAAGGCTATTCACCTCAATATCACATTCAATTTCCGTCACAATCCGAGCATTTTTGTGAAAGGTAAAGAAATCTATTTTCACTTCCTGTGCGAGTGGAAGTTAAAGATGTGCCATTTAAATGCAATGCCACATTTTGCTGATTTCAAAGGGTGTCATTCTGCTAATATAAGAACGAAAAACTATAAAAATCCTGCCTTATTGGCAGATTTTATTTAACCCACGAGAACTCGCTAGATCTCTTATCACATCAGAACTCGCGAGTGAGAAGTTTTCTCACTGTGCCTTCCTTTTACCTTACACATTCGTTTAATATCAGCACTTTTTGTTTGTCTTAATACTTTATTCACAAAAGAGATATAAAATGATAAAAACAGTTTTTAAAATTTAATTTAAATGAAAAAAGGGGTTTAAATATGAGTCATACTGCAACAGTTGGGACCAAAAAAATAGTATGATGGTGAGAGAAAATCTCAAGCAGCCAGTTCTCCCGGGTTAAAAGTGTGGGCTAAATTTAAAAAAAAAAAAAAAGAAAGAAAGAAAATGTATTTTTGGTGTCAGAAAAAGCTGAAATTTCTTAAAATTCAAAGTAGCGTAATTTGGTAAGTATTTTAGTCTACGAAAATGGAATCTTTATTGTTTTACTTGTTAGAGCATAGAAAAGTTTTTCCTAAATATAACATATAGGACCCATGTTTGTCAAAATTCTCTGGGATGACCAAAATTGAAAAGAAAACAAAAAAAAATAAAAAAATAAAAAGCGACTTCGTGATTTGTCAATTTAAGAGGATTTTAAGAGGAACGCCTGTTAAATTAAGATCATTTATGCAAGTTTTTTTTTGAGGGGGGGGGGGGAGAAATCGACAATTTATTTTCAAGCAGAAATCGCCAATAGATTAAACAAACTTTAAATAACAGATTCCCTAAAAAGTTTAAACTAATCATCAGTAAGCTTAGAACAAGTTGTGTGTAGAAATAGTTAATTGAGATATCGAACACACACACGTTGTTGTCACAGTCCCTAAAACTAAGAACAATGCCCCAAAATTTAGCTAATATCACATCAATACTTTTGTTTTGTTTTGTTTTGTTTTGCATTTCTGTAAACGCAAACATTGTATGAAATATCCGATTACTAATGTCGATGTAAGCTTAATTTCAAACTATATTAATATGACGAATTGTAAGAAATACGTGAAAAAAGAGGTCTGATTCCACTTGTGTCGATGAGAAAAATTTAAAACATCAGAATAACAAGGAATATAAATAAAATAAATGATTTGTGAGGGATTGAGGGATTCCAATGAAGGCCATTTTTTGTTCGTACTAGCCGAAGTCCACATTAAACAATGTAAAAATCTGAATTGTGCAAAATAATCCCTTTCGTTGAATTAATTGAATTCAGTTTTTGACAGAAATTAAATGGGTTACCTATTTAATGCTAAAATAAATAAATTTTTCTTTAATTTAGTAATTGTAGTAAAAAAACAAATTAATGACTGTTTTCTACACAAAAGAATATGTTACTCGAGATAAAGAAAATAGGCAAATAAATTGGTATAATTACAAAATTTAATTTTAACTAAATAAATCTCTCATTTTTCTCTTTGCGTTACTTGAACAAATAATCTTTTTGCCACATCATTTCAAAGTTTTGCGACACATTCAAAAGATTGGTCTGTTATATCACATTTTGATTGGTAATATCGGCGAACAGTTATTAGCAATTTTTGAACCTCTCACATTTTTTTTTTTTTTTTTTTTTTTTTTGTAGAAAGTTTTCTTTTTCTTCATTATTGTCATTAACAATTTATTAATCTCTCAATGACCAAATTTACATCAAATTTGCTTTTGAAAAAATAATGTACAAAAGCAGTTTGAATCTGTTCGAAAAGTTTTTGAAAATATTGTTCGCATTATCCCATGAGTAGTACGCTTTAAGTGATGTCTGTATAACATTAATTGCAAATAAGAGATGTTAGAGAAAAATAAACTGTCATCATTAACCGGATATACGTCTTAAGCGGAGACTCATTAATGAGAGTCGACTGTACACACACACACATATATATACATATATATATATATCCACTAAATAAAATAAAATAAGAAAATAAAGTAAAATGCGTAATGCAGTTTTTACTCACATGATTTACGCCTCTGTATATTTTTCACACCCTCCACTTTTGAAAAAAAAAATTCGGTAAAAAGCAAAAAGTCGCATAATTTTCGTATAAAAAAATATGAAACAAATTAGGTTTCAGTTTGGTTTCGTGCATCGAAAAAAAGCAAATTCGCTGTACTGTACTAATTCGCATGAATTTTTTTTTCACCCACTCCAAAGAGTGCAAGTCGTTTCTTAGCCAATAATGCTACATCATCAAACATGTGAATCATTAGTGTTTATTGTTGAAAATTAAGACATTGCCTTAATTTACGTATATGTTTCATCATTTAAATTTATAATAGTTGCTAAAAATTTACGGAAAATGATATTTGACTGCAGCTTTTAAATTCTATTATTAATTAACAGACATCTAACATTTAATTACATTTAAACAAATGTCTATGTTAGCACAAAATATGAATTAAGTAAAGCAACCAAAAGCATTTCGTAGTTCCAAATACTTCAAATAGAGGTAAAAATTAAGAAAGTTCGAAAGGGTTGTTATGTATCATCTGAAATGTTACAATTACAAACTCGTAAAATCAAAATATTTCTGAAATAATTAGTTATTAAAAGATTGGATTCATATTAAAAGCAATCATTCCATTAGCTACTCGCCAAATCCGTACTGACGAAGGTGGACATGTTTAATACTTATACACCTAAATTAGATTTGTACTTAAACCGTAACTTTTACATTACAGTATATTCCGGTGTATAATGTGCGGCTCAAACAAGCATATTTCAATCCAGAAATTGAATTTAATAAAATGTAACTTATTGCCGTGTCGTACTTGTTTTACTTTATAAAAAATAATTTCTGATTCTAAATATGTTTATTTGAGTTGCGCAATATACGATATATATTATTTTATTTTATAGACATTTATCTACCTTAATCCTCCTAGTACCATTAAGGGAGGTTGATTCCCCCTTCTTTAAAAGTTTTCATGTTTCGAATCAGAATAAAATCAATTTAAAATTAAATCAATTTAAATTTTATAAATAAAATCAAATAGACACTTCGTAGGAGTAAGGTTACATATAATACAATTAAATTTCTGGCTCAAATTATGCAAAAATATAAACGCTCATCAAAAATTAAAACATTGTCCTAAGAGGGTTGATAAATCATAGATCCTTTTTTAAAACATCATTTTCCTATTTAAAAGAAATAGTTTTATACATTACGTAAAAGCTTTTTTTTTTGTAAATATAAAAATAATGTTTTAGAATATCGACGATGATGTACTAACACATTGACTGCCATGGCACACTAATAAGTGTGTCAACAATATTTCTTGGGGTGCTAAACCAAACAAATACGTGTGCCATCAATATTTTCATTGAAGACAATATATTGCTATGAAACGGGACTATTGATAATTTATTACCATGCAGTTTAAAAAAGAAGCCACCTAATCATGTTTAGGGGTTTAAGTTCGGCGTTTAACATGTAAAAATAACTAAAATTTGATATTTTTGAATTAAAAATGTATAACATTAACAAAGATTGCCACGATTGGGTATTGTAAACCAACTCGATAAACTCTGAAAACCGCTTTGTCAATGTCTGCCAAAAAAGCCACTCCTCAGAGTCTGAAATGGTCAACGTGTTAAAACATAGATACCAACAACTCTTATTTATTCCGGAATCCGATCCAAGACAAACATATTTTCAACCAAAAATTTTATTTAATCAAAAATTCTAAAATGAAATATAATAAGTGCCTTATAGAAAAAAGACACATTCCCTTATATACACTTTCCGTGTTTAAACATGTTTGTCTTAGATCAGACTCCGGAATAATTAAGAGATCTTGGCATCTATGGTTAAGATAGAGATAAATGTTGGATACATAAAAAATCATTTAATTTAAAATTTTGGACTTTAAACATTTTAATTACAAAGCTAATTTTAATTGGAAAAGTGTGAGACACTCTCTTATGCATTGAGCGTACTCTTAGATTTTTCTCCTTAGAAAAATTTATATCAATAAGCACTTTAAAAAATAACTTGCGTATTTTTCTCCTACTTTTGGCACCGAAGAAATAGCAAAAAAAAGTGCGAAAAATACACGAGTAAATACAGTAATTTTCTTCCGTTGCTGTCGACGTCTAGTAAACAAACGTTTTTTTTTTTTTTTTTTTTTTTTTTTTTTTTGCGGAAAAAACTATAAAGTCGAGTTTCTAACTTTACGACATCCTCTATATAATTATTTTAAGCAATCACACACCTTGTCTTTATAGCTAAAACTAGGAGTGAACAAAACAAATTACTGCAGTTTAAATAGGAATAGTATAAATTGTCTGATGTGTACTTTGGCTCAGATAGGAGGCATTCAAAATCTTTTCTAGTGTATTGACCTCCCAACTTAACCTTGAAATTTGAAAGGTGTGACGCGTTTTAGGAGAAATAGCGGTTAGACAAAATTAAGATGCAAGAGCACCCCAAATTCACGTAAAATAAGTTGACCGAAATGATAGATGAATCAACAGGCGTGAGATTAATGGATTTCTAAAGGATAAAATAAAACAAAAAAGATTACAGTTGTTTCAAAGTAAATGGTTTTCTTCCAATCATTTATGCTATTGATTTAATAGATGCTCACGCAACACCAATGAGACTTTTAATTAAGACATTAACAGTAAACCCTGTTTTTTTCTAAACTACATCAAACTATTATGCCTTTAAACTAATCATTAAGTACTGCTTTAAACATGTCAGCAAATTCGTTATGCTCATCTTTATTGATTGAGCTATTAAAATTTCTATATTACTATAATTAAAGGGTCTGCTAATGTTCAAATGAACATTTTTAAAATTTCATCCCTTGTTCTTTCTTTTTGTTCAGCTTATATTTGTGATTTCGAAAATCTTTTATTTTCGTCTACGTCTATTATTTGAGAACATACAGCCTAATTAAAGGAACTGCAAATGAACTCCTATAATACCCAAAAATTAAAGTTAAAAAGACAAATGAAGGCCTTTTTTTTCAATATTTATTTGTGCCTAAATATTAGAAAATAAGCTTTTAATAATGTTTCATAATTAAGAATTTTACATATTGGGTGAAAACTTAAACGTAAGTTTTTCAAAAGAAAAAAATTAAAATGAGTTTTTTTTTTGTTTTTTTTAACTTACTTCTTAGTAAGTTAAAAAAGTTTGGTTTGCGGTAACGTTAATGACTCAAAATGTTTTACAGATACTCTTTTGGCACTTTTGCACGTTCATTAATAAGTGCTTATCTGTGCAATGAACTAGAAGTTAAGCTTCGTGATCAAAAATATTTATTTTACAGATATCTGAACAAAATAAAATGCGTTTTCAACAAAAATTCTAACATTTTGGACACAATCATATTTCAGTCATTTTTTTTCAACTTTTACGAAACTTTTAATTCATTGCACAGAAAAATGTCTGAATACCATTATTAATTAAAATATATTAAGCAGAACTGAGTATGCAGTTGCTGGCGTAAACATTAAAAAAACTAATTTCTGTTATAAATTGTCAATTTTTTAAAATTTGGATAAAACATAAATAAAATTTTACTTGTTTTTATAGTTTTATATCAGAATTCAAATATAAATAAATTAATTTTGGCAATATATTAGATATTTTCAAAAAAGTGCTCCGAAGGTAGGCCCCTTTAAAGCTATTCTTAATTCCAAACTGACTACTTTATGACATATTATTTTAATTCATTTTTGTTTGGAAACGCATTAAATTGGCAGGTGTTTTTATTCAGAAACTTTTTAATCGAAAGACGTTTCACATTTTTTGGTAAAGGCAGAAGATCTTTCAGGAAATACTGTCAAAGTCGGCGTTTTGAATCGAATTTCGGACGCCGCAGCACTAGAAAGGGTAAAAACGTGTTTTCACGAATCGCTTATAACTCGATAAGTAATTTATTTATGAAAAAATGGAAAACTCATTTCGATATGAAATCGCTTCAATAGTCGGACCTGCCAATTTTTTGCCTTTGCATTTAAAGTAAGTCAGAAAATATGTCAGAAAGTTTTGCGCTGTTGAGCCCTGTCATTTGAGATCACCTTAAGATGATTTCATTTTGTCATGGAGTAAACTAATTATTTTTATTTAAAATCCAAGCCTCATTTTCCTCCTCCTGATCTATAATGACAATGTAAATGTCTCGCATCCTTATTTATTAGTATTGAATCATACACTTGTTTATCTGAGCAATAAACGGGTCCAGACTATCACACACTATATGGAGCCTGTGAACTGGGCACAAAATTGCCTAATGGAGTAAACTAATTACTTTTATTTAAAATCCAAACCTCATTTTCCTCCTCCTGATGTATAACTACAATCTAAATGACTCGCATCCTCATTTATCAGTATTGAATCATACAATTGTTTATCTGAGCAATAAACAGGTCCAGATTATCACACACTATGGAGCCTGTAAACTGGGCACAAAATTTCCTGGGGACACCAAATTTTTCATATCATTCAATATATTTCTTATTATGAAAAATGTAAAAATATTAGCATTTTTACTTTCTGTGTTACAAGTCTACCTGTTAAATTATGAAAGCTTTTTTTTTTTTTTTTACGTACTCATCTTTTATAATTTTTTGCTTCATTACAGCAAGCAAACTTTCAAGCTAAGGGGCCGTCCCTAAATGATGTCACGCTTGGAGGGGGGAAGGGGGTTCATGAAATTGTGACAGTTTGTGACAAGGGGGTGGGAGGGGGTAAGAAGAAGTGTAACATCACACATTTTGATTTAAATAAAATCATTTAAAATCAGCAGATTAAATTTTGAAGTTATTTTGAAATTACCAGAATTTGAGGGTGTTTTTTAATCGGGGCTAAAACAACTTTAATGTGATTTGTTTTTACTTATATTACTTTCTTTAAAAAAAAATCAATTGCTCCTTCATATTAATATTTTATTACTATTGTATATTAATTATATTTTTTGTTGTAAACCTTAATCTTATTTCATACAAAATAAGTGCACGAATAATTTTTATTGTTATGCTCACAAATGTCATTAAAACACATAGTTAAAGTTTAAAAATAAAATTTGAAATATGATTTATAACGTAGTGCTTTGTTTCTGAACTGCAAGTATATGTTTATGTAATATAGTGTGACATGTGACAAGAGGGGGGGGGGGGATTGGTGAAGTGTGACACTTTATGACAAAGGGGAGGGAGGGGGTCAAAAATATTGAAAAATATTGTGACATCATTTATGAACAGCCCCTAATTTAAAAAATTTAAGTGAGATTAGCAAAATCAAAGGAATACGTTAGAGTCACACTTTTTAAGTCTTGTTCTATAAAACTAAGATTTTAAAAATTAAATAAGAGCAGTCATATAATCTGCCTAGTAGCAAGTCATTTTGGTTATATCTTGGCCCAGTTTTTTGCCACTATTGCATTAATTGAAATGAAAGATTGCCCATTGGGATGTTGCATTTTTCCAATGCCGCACAATGTTTGGAAGAAGTATTTAGACAATGTGAAGACACTAACACCAATATTGGCATTTTATTGGGAATATTTCCATTGTACAGCCATTGTTTGTGCAATATTTGCATTCATTGGAAATATTTCCAATGTAGAGCAAATATTTGTAAAATATAAGCATGTTATTGGAGGTGTTTCCAATTTTAAGCCAATATTTTTTACACTATTGGAGTTTTATTGCTTCCAATGAAACAACAATATTGATTTTATTCGTTTTAAATTGGATAAATATTTCTTGCCAATATTGGCAAAAAACCAAATCTCAATATTGGGGCAATATTTCATGTAAATCAATATAACGTTTGCCCAAGATGGTCAAGATATATCCAATATTTTCTTGGCACTACGGCTATCGCAAACATTTCATTTTTTATTTGATAAGTTTTACAGTTTGGCGAGTAGGAAAATAAACGTAAAATTGAAAATTATAATATATGTTATGTTTATTGTTTTATCAATACTATGATATCTTATTTATTTCCATCATTATTATGACATTAAAATGTTTGAAACGAATATAAATTTGTAGGTGGTGAGCTCATTATCATTTTTAGTAGTTAAAGCCTTTTTCTATTAGTCCAGAGGTGAGGTATTTAAAAATGTTATGGGCAATACAGCGGCATTTTCAAACCAACCAAACACCCAATTTTACAGGAACAAAGAAAATGGACACCCAAAGCACAAAAATCTATTAGGCCACTCTTTTCATCTCGTTATGCTTTCAATATTCTAGAAAAGTTCTAGTTGAAATGCTCTCAGTGTTTTAAAGAAAATTCCAAACGTTCAAATTGCAAATATATTGTCTCCTCCTTTACTTTCAAAGCAGCATAAGAAACTGAGAGTTGACTTTGCTAAGAAATGGATTAATATGAGTTCAGAGTTGGAAAGCATAATCATTTCCGAGAAAAAGATTTTCAATCTGTATAGACCCGATGATTTCAGATATTTTTTGTTGATTTTAGATACTTTATGTATGACCAAGAACATTTTACCCAAACGAGAATTTAGTGGTGGCTTTGTCATGGTATGGGCCGGTTTTGCAGCGAAAGGAATGACCCACATTGCTTTAATTCAAGTTATAAAGAGTTATAAGGAGATTTATATAGACATGTTATGTTGCTGCCAACCTTCTAACAGAAGCATCACTTATAAATTCAGAGAAGACTATTTCTTTCAACAGGACAATATGTGTCCCTACACGTTTGAAGGAATGCTAAATCATGGTTTGAAGCAAACTTTGTTAAATTGCTTGACTGCCTACAAACAGTCCAGATCTCAATCTGCCGGAAAATATGTGTTACATTCTAGCCCGAGAAATATTTTAAAAAAAATGTTAATTTAAAAAAAGAAAGACCAAAGATAATTATAATGGTAATTCTAAACATCCAAAAAGAAAATGAGGACCTCATTTCTTCCATTAAATCAAACTTGAAATAATATTATCCAAAATATGCTAGAAGTAATCTATGGATCTATGACATCAATGCTCATTCACATTATAGAAAAAGATGGCGATTTTCTTGATTATTACAATGGACACGCGTTAATTGGAATAGTTGGTTAATTCAAACTAATCATAAAGTCCCGAAAACTTGTTAAAATTAATTCGTAAATTCGAACTAAAACAATTTATACTTATAAAAGAACATGTCCTGACTGACTCATAATCAACGCCGAGCCTCAACCTTTGCTCCTAGAACAAATGCAATTTGGAAGACATGTTTTAGGTGTCGAAAGTTTTAGGTGATTTCGCCTTTTCGCCATGACTCAGCAGCAGTTTTAGGTAAGGAGCGTGAAGTTTAGGCTAAAAAATCTACTAAAAAAAGTAGTTAAACATATATTTCAGCGATTTTAGAAACTTAACCACTAACGGGTTAAATGGGTGGTCGAAAGTTTTAGGTCATTTTGCCTTTTAACTATATCTCAGCAGCAGTTTGAGGTAGGAGCATGAAATTCAGGAAAACAAATCTACTAAAAAGATATTTAAACATATATTTCAGTAATTTTAGAAATTCAGCCACTAAGGGGTGTTAAACGGGGGGGGGGGGGGGACGGCGACGAAAGTTTTAAGTCATATCGCCGTATCTCAGCAACAGTTTTAAGTAGCAGCGTGAATTCAGCATTACAAATCTACTAAAAATAGCTAAATACGTATTTCAGCGATTTTGGAGCTAGCGAGTTTGTCGCCAACATCGGATATGAACCCGATTAGGCAAGATTAAACAAATAAGAAAACTACTGCTGATTTTTTATTATATATTTTGCGTGACATTTTTCCAAGGAAAAGTTTTTTTTTTTCATATTTTATAAATTGTTTTTGCACTTTTCGTCTTTTAGCGATCGGATTTAAATTTTTATACAAAATATAATACATTTCCTCCTCTTTTCACATACATTTTTTGGAAGTAAAGATTTGCGATTTAAATACTGATCACTATATTTATGGGCTCGGGTATGCACAAAGCTTCGTTATAGTGATTGCTATATAATCACTTTACAGGAGTGGAACCCACAGGTCTTTGTTAAAATGATTTCATTTTAACGATATATGCGCGCAAAATAACTGAACCCCGTTATAGTGATCGTTGTATCAACGATATATGACTGAGAAACACACAGGGCCCCGTTATTTTAATCACCGCATTAACAATTTATGGGTGTAAAACTACAGTGCCCATTTACAATGATAGCCATGTATCTTATACAATCCCATTTTTATTTATTTTATCTGAAAGCTGTCCCTTCTTCGATAATCACGGGCAGCTACAGAGCAGTACTTTGTCAGGGACGGGGCTTTTAAAAAATATATTTATGTCACGAAAGCTTTATTTACGTGCTTTTTACATTCTTATTAGTTATTTTCTTGTAGTTTAAAGTAAAGTACTTTATTTATATTTTTCTGTTTGCATGTAAAATGCACTTTCTGGTGCCCAAGCGAAGTCAGGGCTGTACGTTGCAGAAGATATCTGGACTTCACTCTCAAGCAACCGGTTAGATGGGCGAAGACCGGCTAGTCTAATATAAAAAATAATACTAATGCGATATTAAACCTAGAACTACCAGAGAATTTACTGACTCTTGATAAAAACATTTCATACCAGAATTTTTATTTAAAACTATTTAATTTATGTATTTACTTTAGTTCTCTGTGGTTTATATTCAATTATTTTATGAAGTAAATTCAGGTTCGAATAATCATTTTGAACGTACTTGCCGGGTCCATTGGAGCCGTCTGGTAGGCGGAGGAAATAGTAACAGTAGATAAACATTCCGAAATTTGAGAGAAATTAGGGCATGAGGAAATCATTAAGACAATTACCGGCAAAGATCTCGAAAAGACAACTGATTCAGAAGATAACTGTGGGTTAGATCTTGAGATGAAGGAATAAAAATTAAAAAGTATATGGTCCATTTTTTCATTCAACTTTTTAGTTCAAAATCGATTTATGTTTCATTTCTTTTATTAATCTATTAAAAATCTGAAGCAAACTTTCCTGTCATTCGACCGTTTTTAAATATAACGGTTACTTGACCATATTATTAATCATATCTGACTATACACTATAAAAAAATGATTCATAATCTTCGAAATTATAATACAGGGTGTCCCAAAAGTCTCCGTACAACTGCAAAAATTTATTACGAAAAAAATAATAGGCCTACAGCAAAAATAATTACAACAGTGCATAGAGTAAGTTAAAAAGTTTTTTTCTACTGCCTTAGTAAACTTCAACATGAGATCCTTTAGTAGCACGAAGAATATCAAGACGATATTCCAATTCAATTCACGAACGTTTTTCATGCTAACATCAACAGTAGCTACTGCTGTTTGGATATTTTGTTTCAATTCCATGAGACTATTAACTTTTGTTCAGATTTCATCAAGCAGTTGTAACTACTGTTGATGTTAGCATGCTGAAACGCACGTGGATGGAATTGGAATATCGACTTAATATTCTTCGTGCAACGAAAGGATCTCATGTACAAGTATTCTAAGGTAGTAGAAAAAACTTTCTAAGTTACTCTATGTACTGTTGTAATTATTTTTGCTGTAGGCCTGTTATTTTATTTGTAATAAATTTTTGAAATTGTACGGAGACTTTTGGGACACCCTGTATAACCACGAATGAAAATATACAATATCCTCTTCCGATTTGCACACGCTTCTGAAAAGCGTTCTTTATATACAGAAACCACAGAAACCAATATATTTTCAAGATTTAAAGAAACATTTATAAAAACAAAGTCTCTTTTGCTGCACTGTAAAAAAAATCAGAAGCATTTCGGCCCAAGGCGGAAAGGTTTCCGGAAATTTATAGTAAACTTTGTGTTCTCCACAGTTACTTGTTATTTCGGAATCGTTACACGTATTTTCGGAAAAATATTCAAAGCGGTGAATACTCTGAAGAAGTCAGAAACGTTACATTCCATAGCGGAAATGTTTTCGAATAGGTAGTGTAAAATGTTGGTTACTGAAAAATTCGGAAATGTTACACTCATTCCGTGTAAAGTTTAAAAATGGAATTTAAAATGAAGTAATATTTGCGCATGCTAATCTACTCCGACCTACTGCACATGTCATTATCACGTGATTTGTATTGTTCTTGAGAGGAAAGACAGCTTAAAACAGATGCAGATGCAACGTATTTATATGAGCTGTAAGTATTCTGTTTTATAATTTCTTTTATTTGAGAGAACAATATGCTTTAAAAAAATAATATTATCAGATTCTATTTTATTGCATATTAATATTACATTTGCAGTTAATCTTTTGTTGTATACACGAAGTTAAATAACTCGTTCTATAGTTTCTTTATAATCTTGTTCTATGAATCTATAATAAATATTAGATATTTGATTGATGAATAATAATGTAGTACTAGTATTAATGAAGCACAGATAGCACCGTATATACGTTTTTAACATCTTTTCGTTTGGAGATCGGTTACGTTTCATAACTTTTCTAATGATGAAATGTATCGTTTATCCCCTTGGAGGGCAAGCACGTGGTCTAAAAATGCTAAATTTTGCAATGTTTCAACACCAGTAATTTTTAATAATGAATTTTTAAATTCCCAATCTGCAAAAAACAATACTAAATATTTTTATTTAATAATACTGGTGGCAAAGTTATATATTAAAAAGTGGTATATATTATATACCGGTGCCCTTCAAGATGTTAAATGACAGAACAAATTCCTAATTTCACTTATACTATACGTTTTTACTTCATTTTTTATGAATCAGATATTTATAAACAAATATAATTGAAAATTTGATTTATAAATCTATAAATAATTCTTCTTTAAAATCCGGTCTCGTGAATTCCATGCTGTAAACAGATACATATGCATTATGAAAATGCTTTATTTCCCAAAATAGATGTATTACTTTTAATACCTTTAAATAAATATATTTTTTAATCTTGTAAGTATAGATATTATGTCAAAAGATTTCGTATCTGTAAATAATTATTTTATTTTATGAACTGTATACTTATAAAAATATATTTATTTTCTCAGGTTGTCTCAGCACTTCTCAAGTTATACGAATAAAATAATATCTTTAAATGAATATATTTAGAAGCATCATAGTTGTAAAACACTATATTAAAAATATTTACAAACAGACAAAACATTTTTATCAATATATCTATTTATAAGTATACAATTCGTGAAAATAAAACAATTATCACAGATATAAAATATTTTCGAATAGTATAACTGTTTCCAAGATTTAAAAAAAATTTGAAAGGTATTACTAAAATCTATCTATTTATAAGTATAGGGAAGTTAAATATTTTCATTAAGTATCTATTTAGAGGATGGAACTCCTGAGGCTGCATTTAAAAAAAGAATTATTTATAGATCCATAAATCAAATTTTCAATGTTATTTATTTACAAATATCTTATTCATAAAAACTGAGTGAAAAACGTATAGTATAAGTGAATTTAGGAATTTGTTCTGTCATATACACGATACATTTCATCATTAGAAAAGTTATGAAACGGAACCGATCTCAAAACGAAAAGTTGTTAAAGACGTATATACGGTGCTATCTGTACTTCATTAATACTAGTACTACATTATTATTCATCAATCAAATATCTAATATTTATTATAGCTTCATGGAACAAGAGTATAAAGAAACTATCGAACGAGTTATTTAACTGTGTATACAACAACTTCTAAACTTGTTGTAATTGTAAACTTGTAGTAGGTAAACTAAAGAAGTTTCCAGACGACTCAACTCTGTTCCTACAAAGGAAAATTTGGAAGCCTCTCTTCAGTAGAAGGACATACTCTCAAATTTGGAGTTATTTTAAAATGACAGAAGTATTTGTCATAGAATTAAGTTTTTTCAAAGTTTATTTCACCTGCATAAATAACTTTAAAGTGATATCTTGAGTAGCAGTCTAATAATAAAAGGTAAATAATAAAACGAGTTCAGAAAAATATATGTTTCACACCAGAAATTACAGAAAGTTTATAATATTTCTAATTCTAGAGTATGATTCATCTACAAGATCATACTTCATAGGATCATTTCTATAGTAAGACTAGCGAGTTTGCTCACCAAACTTCGCAGAAAACCTAACCACGATGATGTGGAGGGGGGTTTCGCCTCGAGCGAATGTAATATTAAAATTTTTTAAAGCATATTGTTCTCTCAAATAAAAGAAATTATAAAATAGAAATACACAGAAACATTTCCGATGTATACAAAAACATTTCTGATGCATGCAGAAACATTTCCCATGTATACAAAAACCTTTCCGATATATGCAGAAACCTTTCCGATGTATACAAAAACATTTTCGATATATGCAGAAACCTTTCCGATGTATATAAAACGTTTTCGATATATGCAGAATTGTTACTGAACATCTGACTGAAATATAAAGAAACGTTTCCGAAATGCACGTAAATGTTTCCGAAATATGCGAAAACTTTTATGAACATCTGACCGAAATATGTGGAAACTTTTATGAACATCTGACCGAAATATGCGGAGACATAACTAGAAACGATGGGCCACATTGCTGCCCCACCAGAATGAGTAACGTTTCCGAGTTTTTTTTTTACAGTGTGTCACTGATTATCAGAAACGTTTCCAAAAGTAGTGTTTGTAATGCAGTAATAAGTTTTCTGAAACCGGTATATTGATTTTTGGATGCTATCAATTTTCAATTAAATATTTTCAGCTGCGTAACTGAATTTATACATGCAAGAGTAACAAAATAATATTAATATTAATGTTAATGTTATTAATTTACCATGATTGCTTGTAAAACATGTTTGTTGAGCATGAAAATGCACATTGGAGAATTGATAGCATCCTAGAAACCGATAATCCGGTTTGTAAACTGATTAATACACTAGAAAAACTACTCGGATACGTTTCCGAAAATCAGTGACGACAAAAATAATTTTTGCTTTTACAAATGCTTCTTTAAATCTCGAAACTGTATTGGTTTATGAGGTTTGCAAAGATAAAGAACACTTTACGAAATCGTGAGTAACTTTGAAGGGGTTATTGTATATTTTAGTTCGTGGTTATAACATATTTTCCTAGATTTAGAAACATTTGTCTTTTTTACAGTGTATAATGGCCAGAATAAATTACTGTTATGTAACCGTTTTCAATAAAAACTGTCGAATGGCTGGACAGTATGCTGCAAATATTTAACAGTGTATGTTTCTATTTAAGATAAATGTAAAAGATATTTTTGACTTTTTGAGATTAATACCATTCTAATAAATTAAGTTTTAGAATGCAATATAGTTTTTATATAATTTAATATGTTTAAAATAATTCGAATTATAGAAAATGTACATTATCTTATTGTTAGATGAGTATTTTTTCTATAGTGATATCATGTAAAGTAATTTTGTGTTTTTAAAATTGGATAATTAGAGCTTTTTCTTCAATCCCTGAATGTTCGAATCAACGAGTACAAAAATAAATATTACAAATAATACAAAAATAACTATTTTCACGTAAACGGATTTTCATGTGTTGAAGTAGAACATTTTAAACATTTTTAACACTTTTTAACACAACACAGTTCAAAAGTGTTTATGAATTCGCTGTCTGTCTGTCTGTCCGTCCGTGGATTGTCATTTAATTGATATATGTTATTTAGGTTTATTATGGCATGTTCAGTATTGAAAATGAAGTGTGTAGCATTACACAGGACAGTACACAGTTAGTTACAGGGATACTCAACAGAATTCCGTTACATTACAGTCTGTGAGAAAAGATCGTTTATGGCGTATTTACGGATGTTACATTACTTCAAACATATTGAAATTGATATACATCACTGATGTGCATTACAAGAAGCTTACTATAGAATAGGGTGTGCATAGCATTCATCTTTCATTTAGAGGATTTCACAAAAGACTTTGGTTACAGTACTATTTATTAACAATAATTTTTGGAAGTGGGTTATAGTTGTGATACGTGTTTTTAAATTCAATTAATTTTTTGCATATTACTTGGTGTGCATAAATTTTATAAGATCATAAACAGAGCAGAGCAGAATATCTCGAATACATTTCCGTTTATTGACAGAAATTGCTGAAAAGTAATTTTCAACTGTGCTATGGCGTTTTTTCTAACTGAACTAAACTTTAATTTTAGCATACTATGTCGGGTTGCACAAAAGAATTCGTATATTTTTCCGACTGTGGATGATAATTGCTGAAATTGGGTTTTCAAATGTGTTATGCGTTTTCCAAATTATTTACTTACACATCATATTCCCCCTTATTAAATGGCGAACTTTTGTTAAATCATTCTGTAAGTGTTAGAAAGTGTTTCATAAATTATGCTTGACGTATGATTTTTCGTTCTTGTTAATATTGGAACTCTGCTTTTAAAACTAACGGTTTGGGAATTAGCCTTGATTAACGATACGAAGCTGTAACCTGTATATATCCATAGGGAAAAATAGGGTAAAACCACATACCTTATTATTAGTTGCTTCTTGAAGCCAGGTTTTCCAACAGAATTTAATGTAACTTTGCGTGCTACTGTGCACGTATTTTTAAATCAGAATATGATTTTAAATAAGTGATTAGTTTAAGATATATTTTTTAATAAATGCATTTTTAGCAAAAAGTCGAATCATCGGCCTTAACCCACTTATAGGTTAAAACCGCATAGCTATGTTAATCTTACAGGAAAGGAAAATGTTTAGACTTTAGGAACAAAATATTTTAATTTACCAATTTAGAACTTAACTAACAATATATTTATAGTAAGTCCTATTATTTAATATTTAAAGATAAAATCCTCATTATCTTCATTACAAGTTGAGGAATTGTAAGAAAGAAGTTGACCTCTGGAAAAGATTTTAAAAAATCATATTTACTCTTATCCTTGTAGTTTTGGCTGTACTTCTTCAAGCAGTTTTTTATCTTTCATTCAACCATTGTTTTCCATTATCCAGCTATATCCCTCGTAGGCTATCAGGTTTTACCCCAAAAGAATAAATGTTGGAAAGCAAGCGGTAAAACTGATTCTATAAATCTAATGAATCCTTATTAATGAATCTAATAAATCCTTATTAAATCGTTTAAACATAATAATATAAAAACTTTCAGTAACTTCAAATGTGTTCATATTTAAGAATTTTGAAAACTGTCAAAAATTAAAACAAAAAATTAATGAAATAAACTTTTCAACACAAAAACTACACAAATGCAAGTATGGAGATACCGTAACGCCCGTTTCTTCTTTTCTCCTAGAGCTAAGTGTTTTAACCGTTACCTGCTAGAGGGCTGCTCAAATTCAGTCAAAACCGATATATCCTTTTTCATTCGACTATACGGTTTTACCTAGGAGCTTTAACTATGAAGACGCCAACGTTCCTCTACGCAATGCTAGGAGAGTGAAGCCTGCCACGCCCACTCATCCTCCCAAAACATTGAAGAACACATACTAGCGATACATTGTAAAAAGTGTTGCGTACATTTCGAATAAGATCAATATAATAGTTAATATCCGATTTGTTTGATAATTTTAAGTTTACGGAATATTGTTTACAGGCATTAACTTGTTTTTTATTGTTTAATTTCGTATATTTTCTTCGTACATTACGTTTTAAACACCAAATGAAAAAATCCATCATTGCTATGATTATTCTGAATAAAACTGGTTATATTCCGAGAAGTTTGACTTTTTTTAAATGGAAAATATTTTTATTTTAATAAAAAATATAAATTATACTTCTAGGAAGAGATTTTTATTGTAACAGGTACTAAAATAATTTTTTTCTTAATTTCACATCAGTCTTAATAATTATTAAAATGCTTGCATTAGATTTAAAATAAAATTTTCAGTCACACTACAGAGATTAGAAGTAAGAATGTAATTTTAAATATGTTAAATAAGATTTATCAGATTTATCAGATAATTACAGACCATGAGAAAAACATTCACTTATTTAGATAAGAGCCAACAAATATTATATGTTTCAAACTTTTCAGGTCAATTTCATTTATGAAAATATTGTTATTGCAAAGGTTATTTATATTAAATACGGTTGTCAAACAGAAAGAAATAAATAATAAAAAAAACGCTGAAATGAAAAGTACGGAATTAGACAGATTTACTATTACTAATTTGTCTATTACTTGGTGTGTATAAATTCTGTAGATCATATACAGGGCAACACAAAAGTTCGCGAACACATTTCCGTTTATTGACAGAAACTCCAGAAGGAGAATTTTAAACGGTGCTACGCGTTTCCTAACTAAACTAAAATTTAGTATCCTATGTAGTATATATACAAATCTATAGATCATATACAGGGCTGAATGAAAGTATTCGGATATTTTTCCGAATATTGTATATGTTGGAAATTCTTGAAATTACGTTTTTAAATATGTTATGCGTTTTCCAAATTGTTTAGTTAGATGTTATCTTTCAGCTTATTAAACGGTAATGATTTGTAAAATTGTTTTGGAAGCGTTGGAAAGTGTTACATAATCTATGCTTGACGCATGATTTTTCGTTCTTGTTATTCCTTTTTTAAGCATTATAGATCTTAGCAATATCTTCATTTCTAAAAGGAATAATTAGTAGTACATACAGCTTGTAAGATTAAGGCCACAATTTTCTGATACAGGAAAATTATACTTTAGAGTTGTTTCCCGAATCAGAACTGTATTATTAAATTGTGTTTACTGTTTTTTGAAGATTTTTTTTAAATTATAACAATTTTAGTCTTAAGAACCTGTGTATTATAATGAAAAAAATTAACAGGCATTTGTAAGGGGTCAAAAGGGTGCAATTGTCCCTCCTTGGATATTCAAATTTATTTGAAAAATCAAATCCAAACTAGATATTTTATGACGCATTTTTAAATTCATTTTTGTTCGCAAATGTATCAAATTAGCAGATGCACTTATTCAGAAACTATGTAATCAAAAGCCGTTTTTCATTTTTTTGATAAAAGCAGAAGATCTTTCAGAAAATACTGTCAAAGTCGGCTTTTTTTAACCGAATTCCGGTCGCGGCAGCACGAAAAAGGCGAAAAACGTGTCGTCACGCGACACGAATCGAGTATAACTTGATAAGTAATATATTTATCAAAAAATGGAAAACCCCTTTCGATTCTAAATTGCTTCATTAGTCAGGCCTGCCAAGTTTATGCCTTTTGCGTTTAAAAATGAGTCAGAAAATCTTGCCTTGTTGAGCAAGTTATTTAAGAACCACCTTAACTCAAAATTCCTCATAATTAAAAAAAAAAAAAGATTGTGTGATTTAATATAATACTAAGAGAAAAAGGAACTAAGGACTTTTCACCTGGGAAGAAGGGGTCTCAACCTGACTTCCCCACCCCTATGGAAGATAATGCAGTGCTGAAAAAGTATTCGACAGTATTATAATTTTCAAACAATTTTATTCAGTTCCCCAAAAACTTAACAACTGTTCACAGTCAAATGTAAAATTCAATTATCTTACGAAAAACTGTACTCTTACTGTATAATAAAATAATCTTAAATGTTTATTCCTCAAAAAAAAAAAAAAAAACGTGAAAAATGAGGTGAAAACACTCTCACAGTATTAATCTTTCAATCACGATGTCTGTCAAATCACTATCAAGTGCTTCAAATGTTATTGATTAGTTTAAAAATAAACAGTGAAAGCATCATAAAATCCAGATCAGAATTATGCTTATAGCTTTAGCTTTAAATTCCACTAAAGAACAAGTACAAAAAATATGAAAAAATCTGTTAATTAAGCACTTTTGTACACGAAGATTTACATACGTTCGTATTGCGAGATGTTTTGGGAGGATGAGTGGGGCATGGCCGCTAGCTTCAATAGCGCTGAACAACGGTGTCTCCATAGTTAAAGCTTCTTGGTTTTACCCAATTTTCCCCTATATTTTGTTACCGGTTTTCAGACAGCACAAATAATTAACTGTGTTGGAATTACCCTTTATTTTCATTATTTCTGCGTCAGTGTAAAAATCTATAAGGGCCAGATTTATTTTCGGCAACGAAGCCAAGAAAACTTTATTTTCCTCTGAAATCTTAGGAGATTTCTAGAGGTAGGATAATGAAAATAATAAAATAATAAAATAATAAGAATAATAAAGTAATATAAAGCAAACTCTGATGAACACGGAGCTGTAAAAAAAATTAAAAATCAAAATTATTAAGAAATAAAAAAATTTGATAGAAATGAATTTTTTCAACGCCTAATGAAATATAAACTAACTAGGTAAACAAATGAACATTTTTTAGAAAGCACAGCAAACATTTTGCTGAGAAAATTTTATAGAAATTTGCTTATCGTTTTTAAATTTTTGAGAAGTATTTTGAAATACATATTTAAAGTAAATAAATATGATTTAACGAAAATACAATAAAGACGTTATAAATTAAAAATGATCATTGAAACAAAATTTGAGAGAAAATGCACAAATTTGATGTTACACATTATTTAACTTAATTTTCAAAATGACAGAAATTTCAATGGACAGTTAAAATAACTATTTACTCAAGATATGTCATTTAAGTAAAACTAAAAATTTATAATTTTGTAAATGACTGGTCAAATTTATCTTTCGTCGAAATTAAAGACGCTTCAGTAAAGATTCAGTTTTCTGAATTTCTGGCAAAATACTAACGATTTAATCACTAAAAAAAAAAAAAAAAAAAAAAAAAAAAAAAGTTTTTAAACATTCTTATTTCTAAACAACGGTTTCTAAACATCCGTTTCTCTTTTAGTTTCAGAAAAAACAGACACTAATCATGTTCATGCATCGAATTTGTAAAAGTTTTCAAATTTATTATTCTCGGTCTGATTAGATCATTTTTTCATGATGTCAAAACATATCGTGAAGTGTCTCTAACAACACTATATATTTTGTTACCGGTTTTCAGACACCACTATAATAACAAGTGTTGATACTACCTTTTTTTTCCTTTTCTACATCAGTAGAGGTATTAATCACTCTCTATTTCGGGCAAACAACCCAATGAGAGATGAAAGTAGTCGATCAATATTATGAAAATAAAGTCATTATCTAGATGTATTACTTCTCTTTTTTTTTCTATCTTAGGTAAATAGTCACATAGTTAGCAAAATTTTCACTGTCAAAATATTGACCATTGAAATATACTTTATCCATTGAAGCGATGCATTTGAAAGGGGAGGGGGATTCTTGTTTCGAAATAACTGAATTTTTTTCTTTTAAAACCCGTCTCGTTAGACATAAGCGTATTACGCAATGGAAAAAATTCTTCAAAAACATCAAATAATAATATACTTTTCATTGGCAATTTCCGGGTTTAATAGTTTTATTATCATTAATAATAAATTAATACAACAAAAAACTCAAAAATTTAATTTCATTCTTATATCATAACATTTAATGAGACAGTGGACTTTGAAAATGAGCTATGCTAAAATTCTTCAATTTAAAAAAAGCAACAACTAGCAGTGTTTGACTTATTTGAAAATGAGCTACGCTAAAATTCTTCAATTAAAAAAAAAAAAAAGGCAACAAATAGCAGTGTTTGACTTATTTGAAAATGAGTCACGCCGAAATTCTCCAATTTAAAAAAAGCAACAAATACCAGTGTTTGACTTATTTTTTTCCTTTGATAAATTATCTGGATTCACCTTAAATCAATTTTGTGTATTTTGAATCTTATTAAGTTTTTAAATAGTTTTACGCCATTTCAAAATCTCACCTGCAACCAATGATTAAAGTGTCCGATAACAATGCACATTATTTTTTCCTATAACTCCTTTCGAATTTCGTATGAAGTAGGGAAAGGTGGCCTAAAATGATCCCCTTAAAGGAAACACTTGTGTAAAATAACCTAACTGTTTCAATAAAACTTTGGCCCTTTGCTAGTATGTTTTACACTATATTTTGCATTATAAAAATATTTTAATAATATCTTAAACCCAAATTGAGTAATGAAAAAAATATATTTTTTAAAAAGTGTCCAAAGGATCATTTTACCCTCTCCAAAGGGCAAAATGATTCTTCATTTAAAAATAATTGTAAATTGTTTTTCTATCGGCAAAAAAAAGGATATAAAAGTAATTATGACAATAACTACATAAGTGTAATTCACATCTAAAAACATACTCCATCAAGTAAACCAAATCATACTTCTGTACATGAAAGATTGTAATCTAAATAAATATAAAAGTTAGTGCCTACCTTATGAAAGATGTTATAAAAACCAATTTTTCAAAGAATTCTATTCAGGCGCATAATACTGAGATCGCTTTAATACCGTCATTGCTTCTTCTTTACTAATCACAACTAGTTTATGTGTTACCCTGTAGATAGCGCGACCTGTCTGGAAGAAAACATATGTGGATCGTTTTGCCCGTTAGGATCATTTTAGGCCACCTTTCCCTATGTTAACACCTCAGAGTAAAGAGAAATAAATAGAGATGGTATATACAGTCTTAATGGCATTCTAATACGTGTCCAGTTATCGCTCAAATTAAAATGTCCTCATTCGGCCCAAACAAGACAAGCACGAAGGACTAGGACTGGATTCTTTAAGTCAAGGAGAAAACTTCTTTGACCAGGTGTTTCAAAACGACAAGTAAAAGCGAGCTGCAAATGGTTGGGCTAAAGTGCATTTATTCGCGCAGTCTAAAAAAGTCATCCTGAGATGGACATAACTCATACGACTTCCCATTCTTTTCTAATGATTTTGTGATCATCGACAAAAGAAAGGGGTGTCTCAACAAAAGAAAGAGGTGTTGACCATTTGGCATTGCCATTCCCTGCTTGACTTCTAAATTTTAGACATGCTAAGAAAGTCATAAAACATCAACGACTCCGATATACCACAACAGATATACCAGGGGACGTCCCATCCGTTTGGTCCTTAAAACCCCTGTAATAAAAAAGAGGAGTTAAAGGAGCCCTAGTGTGGACCAAATCGCAACCGGTGTTAGGTTTGCACTAGCCTGTTACCTCCTGGATTCCACGCAAAATCTCCACGTTTCATCTGTATTTATCTCTCTTTACTCTGAGGTTAACACACTGTGGATCAGTATTGCTAGATTTACCCATTAACCAAATACATTTCCATATAAGGGGAAACAACTATTCTTTCCACCAAAGACGAGTTAGTTTCTTTTTTTAATATATAAATAATAAATTCAAAATTTTATTTGCCATGTTTACTATATTAATAAATGAAGTTTTAAGCACGCTACCCAGCAGTGCTTTTTTTGTTGTTCTTTGTTTCTAAGACGATTTTTCTCTTTATATTTGTCTCCACTCAGTTCAATAATTTGTATGGCATTGAAAATTTTCTACTTATGTTACCATAAAAAGAGCAAAGATATTAAAAATTATTTTTTAATTTTGCACTGCTATAGCATAGACAAGGTTCGTACACTTTTACCGCAATTTTTTGATAGAAAATTTCGATTTAATATTTCAACAGCAAAATTTGTAGACGCCTTGTTTAATTGGAGGATTTGTAATATTTTTCTGCATTTAAATAAGGCGAAAAATTCTATTAAAAAATTGTGGTAAAAGTTGTGGTACGAACCCTGATAAATTGATAGTGTAGCTATTCTTTGAATATATAACACTACAATTAATAGATTTAAAAGCGTTTTCTTTATACTTTTAATTAAAAAAACGGGAGAGTCAGAGATAGGTGCAAAAAAATAATAGTTGATTGATCCATAAATACTTTAACAACGGGAATTCTCAATACAAGCGTCAGATCTTAAGATGAAAGAAAACACAAGAAGTCTCGTGATCCGTAATATATTAATGGTTTTATTTTTCAATAAAAGTGTATAAGCATAGAAAATAAGGAATAACTACTGAAGTTACAATTATCAAATGCAATATTAACCTTTCAGTGATATCGCATCAATTTTTACACAAGCACGCGCATGACTTATATATTAACATCGCTCTGACAAATTAGTCGTTGGAGGCCATCGTAATACTTGTCCATCATGGATATGCATAATATAAAATATGAAAATAAAACATGTGTAAACTATTTATAAAATGCATTGCAATTCGAATAAAATCGTGGCTTGGTGACGTCATAAACTTTAAAGGCTCTATTATTGAATTGCGTAAAAGAAACCTCCTTATAACTCCAAAATTTATAATCATATTAACTAACGGTTTACTGGGTCGGATTAAGCGTCTCATTTTCAATTAAAATATATCCTTGAATTGAAATTTAAATGAAATATAGGGTCATGAAAAATCGAAGAGTGTGAAAATATGATTACACAAATCCCGGCAACTAAGTATCCTATCGACTTCATTTTTTACGCAAAAGGTATGTTTTGTTATTGTCTTCTATATTCACTCCTTAAAATAAACAATTTTGAAAAATTTTATATACCTTTTATCAGAACGAATATTTCGACAGTCCGAAAAAAAAATAGTTCCGGATAATCGAGGTTACTGAAATTCAATAAGCTTCTTCTCATTATTACATACTAAGTACATACCAAATTTCAAGTGTCTATCTTAATTTGTTCGGGAGATAGAGTGTCTACAGACACACAGACAGACGGACAGCAATTTTTTTTTTCTAGAAATATGTTTTTCGGAATCTTTAGTGTCTGAAACGTGTAAATCCGTCAAAAAAAGTTTTTCGATTTTCAAAACGATTACAAGACTTACCCTATACTACGTATGATGGGTAAATAATACAAAATTTTGTATATTAGAAATAAGAGACATGTTAGAAGAGCAGTTATATATATAACTAGTAGAAATTGAATTTTAATTTCAGGGCCATTAATGAGAACAATATTTCGTAAAAATAATATTTGTCGTAAAATTTGCGATAGCGCTGCCTCTAGAAGGGTAAAGGAAGAAATCGTTACTTGCCCAATTCGCAGAAAGTATTTCTGTAATTAAAATAATAATTTGTTAATATGCGTACTTTTAGAGTTGATCTTATACTAATGCAATCATTGGTTATAAATCATTTCAAAATCGCATGGAGCATTTTCAATTTTGACTTTTTCATGCATTACTTTCTTTAAAAAAACCTTATTTGTCCAGAAAGTTTTTATACTACATTCCAAAATATACTATATGTCCGTAGGATACATTTGTTTCATGTTAGTCGTAGTTTACAGAGATTTTAAATGAAAAGTGAATTTTCTTAATTTGAATGTTCACCATTCCTCTAATATGTATATATTTTTATTGACTTTTCCTTTCAGAGTCATCGTCGCCAAAATAAGTCATATGTGAAATTCACTAGTGACATTGACAAATATGTTTGAAACCTAAAATTATGATTATAAAATAAAATAAGCAAATGTACGAACCATCCCATGTTTTAAATAACCACACTCCCCTCTAAACTAAATTCCACCGACGCGTGCCTGATTGTTGTGTGAAAATCCGGGTCAGACATGAAAAATAAGTCTTCTACTAATATTTACAACACATAACTATACCACGATAATATTTAACACATTTAATTCGCATTTGAAACGTTAGTCTTATTTATGAAAAGAAATTTGTTCCTTGAACTTACCTAAAGCAGTTCACGGTTGATTATCAGATGGTCGTATTTCTCTTAGAAAACACTGTACACAGAGAAGAGAACCTAAAAACAATTTTTCGAGAAAGAAGGTATAGAAAGTTTTCACTACTTCTTCATACTGATATTCATTTACCTGCCTCAGTGTTTTAGTTATTTATTTTATGCTGTAAGTCATTCTAGATCTGTTCTTGCGAATGAAATTGGTTGCGCTTCGCCTTTTCCGTACTAAATGTGATTATTTATTTCTTTTTCTTTTTGTTTCAATTTTTTTAAAGATGACCTCATACCTTAAATTCAAGTGTTTGATTTTCTTTCAAGGCTTATTCGAAATTGAATGTTAAGGCACGATTATAATGAGCTCAAATTATAGAGCGGGTCCGGTTTTAATGGGCAAAAAAGAGAAGAAATATTCAATCTACTATAAAAGTGTAATGCAGAAAACTTGGTCTAATAAGCAAAACTTTGGTATAATGATTTTTAAAAAATCAACTATTATAATGGGGTTTTTTCCTTGCTTTTCCGATTCAAAATATGTAACTTAAGACGTGTTCTGAGCTTGTGTGCTGAGATTTCATAAAATATCTCTAATTTACTATTCTGTTTTCTATATGATTGGTGTTATATCGTATTGATTGAATTTGTAGTTTCTGTGAAATGTGCATTTTTTTATTTTTCTTTATTTTTTGACTAGCGGAACCGTCTTCGCCTATGTTAATCATGGGGACCGTTTGGGTAAAATAAATTAAAATGCAATAATGCGACAATCACAATGACGGAGCTTTGTGCATTCTCATTCATAAATAGATAAAAATACAATCAGAAAAAAATAACGCTACTGTGACTCAACCATAGTAAAATCCCTCAGCTTTATAAATGAGAAAGCGCTATTTCTTTGGCTCATGTAGCAGAAAAATTTACACTTTTCCTGGCACTGCAAAAGAAAATAAATAATAACAAGAGGGGAAAATTCTGCTATAAGGCCGAATATAGATTGCCACACACGGGTTTTATTTAAAAAATAAATAAACTAGCTGTAACTCAGAATAAAAACGCAATGACAACAAACAATTTTAAAATATCTAAATAAGAAATAAAAATTCTCCTGTTAAAGTGTTGAGTTGTTCAATAACCATTCGATTTAGAAAAATATTTTTCTACCACTGAGCAATTTTTTTAATGAAATTTAATTCATGTTGCTATGGCAGCAGACGATAAAACGATATCTTTGGAATAAGGGAATAAATAGAAGAAAAAATTTTGTTGATGTTTGTGATAAAAGGTTTTTCTTTATTTTTTAAAAATGTATATACATAATTCACTTTTATATTTTAACAGAATAATAAGTTTACTATAATTTGTTACTATAATTCGCTATGGCCAGTATACACGATACACGTCGAGCCACAATGCCTTTATCATTATCTTTTTACGCGTAAAAGTTTCGCTACGGTACTCCATTGTGAAGTTTTGTAATTTTTGAAATCTAATATTTGAAAAACGACATAATCATTAGATTTGAGATTTATATCAAGAAAAATACAATTTTTTACCATTCTAACGCAGTTTGTAAAACAATTTTGTGACAAATACTTTTCGAATTATAAATTTTTTAAGTAACTTCAAATGTTTCATTTTCCGAGATTAATCTGTGGCAACGATGGATTGCTGTGACTTTTCATAAACATGAAAAACGATAGATATTGAAAGAATAAGCCACCCTGTGTGTGGCTAATAATAATAATAATAATAATAATAAATAAATAAATAAATAAAAGTTAACAAAATGGCGTAGAATTTTGTGAAATTCGCTTTCATATGGTATCTATCTATAATACAAAACAACAAGAACGAAAAATCATGCGTCAAGCATAGATTATGTAACACTTTCCAACACTTCCAAAATAATTTTACAAATCTTTACCGTTTAATAAGGTGAAAGATGATATCTAGTAAACAAATAAAATGAAATCATTCCCTCGTGAAGATCCAGCCGTTATGCATAGGGACTTTTCTCCACGAGGGGAAATGTTTAATGAAAATTTATATTTTAGAACACAGATGTTGAATGTAACATAAGAGAGTAAACTAAAATTAGTACAAAGTTAGCTTTTATAATACTAGTTCAGTATCACAACATTTCTTAATATATATATATATATATATATATTAATAAACCAAAATAAAATTCAAAACAATAGCAGCTATGTGATAAGCGCCATAGCCACTAACAACCACACAAATTATGTATAGACCATAATATGCAAGTATTTTTAGCAGAACCAGAATTCCACACCACATTTAAACATTAATTAACAAGTGAAAAACAGCAAAACATCAAATAAAAAGAAAAATTTTAACAAATTAAACCAGGACAAGATAATGAAACTAAAAAGGCTGTGGCCTCATCGGCAGTGGGTATAATATAAAAATAACAGCCATGCTAAGGAACAAAAATTATGTAGGATAAAACAGTGCAAAAGTGGCAGTGGGTTTCGGCCAGAGTGTCGCAATGCAAAAATCAAATGCAAAATTATTCGAAAGCATATTTGCAAACACTCCCCCACCGGACCCTACGCCACATTGACCAATGTATCACAGTCCCAATAAATAGCTGAATTAAAACAGATACATGTAAAATACAGTAGAAAATAAGTGTCATTTGTATATATATATATATATATATATATAATACATGGTTGAGACATTTCTGAACCCCTTACTTAAAACAAGACTATGCGTCATATCAGACTGCGATAAACATTTTTTTTTAATTTTGTGATATAAGAAAAAGTGTAAAAGAAAGTAATTAGAAAATTTGTGAAAAGAATGCTAAATCATAACACAACTAGTAATTTTTCTTTTCTCAAACACTAAGCTGGATTAGGAAGCAGTATGTGAACAAAAATGTGAACAGTATGTGAACTATAATATAAAAATTTCAATAACAAAATAATCTATTATAAAGTACTTTATAAAAGTAGGAAAAAAGGATCATACATGCTTTTTAATAAATGAGAAATGTTTATTCAGAATGTTGTAATTGTAGTTCATCATAGTTTAAAGGATCAAACAGGATCCTTCAAAGGATCCATCAAAGGATCATTCAGATTTTGTCTCACCACAGAAATGTACTGTGACATTTTTATTGAAATTGAAATTATGTCTCATTAGAGAACAATTACCGTATATGTAATGCAGAAACGTTCTTGAGATTTTTTAGTATATGCATGTTGGGGAGGAGCGTTTCCTATTTTATTCTTAAATGATGGGAAGCTACCGTGTCCACTAATGTAGTAAGCTATGACTGTTTTTTTGCAAATAAAGTTCAGATCCACTTTTCATAAAATTTCATAAGTATCTCGGCCTTTTAATGAATATGACCAGTCTTGCTGCCAATCTGTGCTATTTTTAGTCTTAAAAAAATTAACTTTTGAAAAGGGGAATAAGAGAGTTTCCTTCTCGTTCTAACGATCATTTATGATAGCATCCTTTGCCAGTAAATCTGCTCGGTCATTATCCTTTGTCCCACCGCGTGCGATTTGATCCATGCAATTGTTACTTGTTTCTTGGAAATTGACAATAAAATGCTATATATTTAGTTATTAAATAATTTCGTGGAAACACTATGGAAAAAGCATAAATATTTAAAAACCCAGTTTCAGACAATATTACAAATAATACCAACCGCAAACCAGTTTTCTCCATAGACAGTAATGTAACGGAATTCTTTTGAATGCCCCTGTAAAGGAACTATAAGTGTTATGCACACCATATTCTACAGTAACATTTTAGTAGTACACCACAGTGATATATATCAGTTTCATTATGTTTGAAATTGTGTAACATCATTAAAATAAATCGCAAATGATTTTCCCCCACAGACCGTAATGTAACGGAAGTTTTTGAGTGTCCCTGTAAAAAAACTATAATTGCTACACACTTTTTTTTAATACCGAAAATGCCATAGTAAACCTCAATAACATATATCAACTGCATGAAAATCCGAATATATTTACGTGAGTTAGAACACGGACAGACAGAAATACGGCAAACAGACAGACAGACATACCGAATTTATAAACTCTTTTCAACTATGTTGAAAAGTGTTAAAAACATATCCGTGAGTAATGCTGACATCATATTGACGGTATAGCAACGACCTAACCATTAAATTTTGTTTTTACAGGAATTTTTTTTAGCTACTAAATATCACACAATTTCATTTTTTACACTGTCGAATATAAAAAAAAAAAATGCACTTTCAAATGTAATTTTTTTGAAAAGTATAACTCAATTTACTGATTTTTTATGGATTCGAAAATAATTTTAAAGTCTGGATATTTTTTAATGTGTGTCTAACGGAATTACGATAGATTAACTCATTTGATCTTAAAGCTATATCATAAAGTAAAAACATGTCCGAGAGTAACGCTGATATCATATTGTCAGTGGCAACGACCTAACCCATATATTTCGCTTTTACTTCAATGTTTTTCTTTACTTGTAAACATCGCACATTCAATATTCATGTGGTCGATTAAAAACAAAAAGTACTTTCATTGCTATTTGTTTGAAATACTTATCTCAATTTACTTATGTTTTATGGATTTTAAATTAATTTTCAAGCATGAATATTTTTTAATCTGCGTGCAACTCAATTACAAAAAATTAACCCGTTTGCTCTTAAAACTATGTAAATAATTCAGCATCTGTTGGTTTCCGTGCAGTATTCCTGTTATGATTAGGGCTGAATTATTTATCAATATATCGGTCAAATATTGATATTTTTTAAATATCGCAATAACGATATCTAAACTCTGACTCAGTCGGTATATCCCAATAACAACAATATTGTTTTAAGATCACCGCGATTTCGAGCCCCCCAAAACAGCGACAAATATCCTGTAACAATATGTCCTTCAATCCTTTCATCCGATCCGTCTATTTATTCACTGCCCTGCTTCATCCAAAACAGAAAACTCTACCTCCACTGATTATCTCTTTACCCTATCTCAAAGTAAGGAATATTCCAATATATCTCAATACATTCACTCTTTGCAAACCACAAATTCTACTGTTCATCTACACTAATAAAAGAAAGTTTCGCTCTGTGTGTGTCTGTTGGCGATGGCTAGGAAAATCTAGCCCACCTAGAAAGCTGCAAATTTAGATTTAGGTAGTCCAAACCCTCTCCTGGTGCAACATTGCGTCAGAATTTTAATATTTTAATTACTTTATGAAATATTAATTAAAATGCACAAAGAACTCTCATTAAAAATACGCTTTTTTTCATCGGTTGGTTGGTTGTGTAGAATATCTTCTCAGAACACATTAAATAAATCAGAGTGACGTTGCATAGATAAGGACTTATAACGAAATGGTCCCAACATTGATTACAGTTCCCGGCATATAGCCAAGCTAATACAGCGCCATCTACTCACGGCAAATTACATAAACGCCACCTGTTTAAGACATTTACAGGCACGTTTTTCTTCATTATAATTATCTGGGTTTAAGCTTTTTTTTTTAAAACAGGACATATATTATTATGATAGAGACTACTATTACAGAAAACTTTATTTAACAGATTATTTGTTATATATTTGCGGGAATGGTCTAATTACATTTAACAATTTTAACCCGTAGCGTTTAATTGTTGTTTTATATACAGAATACCGTTATTTTAATATTTTAAATCTCAGTTTCTCAGTAATATCTCAGTAATAATGCTCCGAACTTCTCCATTTAGTTCAATTTTTACTAAATTATCGTAAAACTCAGCATTCATTGCTTCAAGGTGTATTTCTAAAAAGCAATTACCAGTATTTCCGAATAATAGCCTAAGCCAAATTTCAAAATAAGTTCCTAGCTTAACCAAATGAATCAATCTTTAAAGATGTATAGTGATCCTCCTAATTAGTTATTTGCTGAAGGTCACTTGAACATTCGCCATCCCCCCCCCCTCCTGGGCCCCCCTTCAAAGTTTTCTCTAACTATTTCCTGTTTCCATATCTCAGCAACTATCTTTCCGATTTCAATACAAGTGATTCCAAACATTATAATTAACTTAATAGTTACCCTTTATAACATTAAACTAAATTTATGAGTAGTGGTTACCACGATTTCTGAATAATAGTTTAAGCCAAATTTCTAATTAAGTTCCTAGCTTAACCAAACGAACGAATTTTTAAAGATACATAGCGGTTGTCCTAATTAATCATTTGCTGAACGGAACTTGAACATCCCCTCCCCCCCCCCCCCCGAACCCTCCTTCAAGGTTTTTTACCTAACTATGCCCCGTTTTCATATCTCAGCAACTATCTTTCCGATTTGAACGCAAGTGATTCCAAACATTATAATTAACTTAATAGAAACCATTTATAACATTAAACTTAATTTATGAGTAGAGGCTACCACTACTTCCGAATAATAGTTTAAGCCAAATTTATAATTAAGTTTCTCGCTTAACCAAACGAACGAATTTTTAAAGATGCATAGTGATCCTCCTAATTAGTCATTTGCTGAACGGAACTTGAACATCCCCTCCCCCCTCCCCCCGGTCCTTCCTTCAAAGTTTTTCCTCTAACTATGCCCTGTTTCCGTATTTCCGCAACTATATTTCCGATTTCTACGCAACTGATTCCAAACATTATAATTAACTCAATAGTAACCTTCTATAACATTAAAGTAAATTTATGAGTAGCAGTTACCACTATTTCTGAATAATAGTTTAAACCAAATTTCTAATTAAGTTCCTAGCTTAACCAAACGATCGAATTTTTAAAGATGTATAGTGGTTGTCCTAATTAGTCATTTGCTGAACGGCACTTGAACACCCCCCCCCCCCCCCCGACCCCTGCTTCAAGGTTTTTTACCTAACTATGCCACCTTTTCCATATCTCAGCAACTATCTTTCCGATTTGAACGCAAGTGATTCCCAACTTTTTAATTAACTTAATAGACACCCTTTATAACATTAAACTACATTTATGAGTAGAGGCTACCACTATTTCCGAATAATAGTTTAAGCCAAATTCGTAATTAAGTTTCTAGCTTAACCAAACGAACGAATTTTTAAAGAAGCATCGTAGTCCTCCTAATTAGTCATTTTCTGAAGGACACTTGAACATCCCCTTCACCTGGCACCTCACTCATGATTATTTTATCTAACTGTGTCTTATTTCAATAACTCGGCTTATAATGTTCCCATCTTCTCGAAACCAGCTCGATTTTGTCGCACGCCTACTATACAGTACCGCAGGCAACATTAACCTGTCTCAGAGGTTCTTTCCGAAAGAGGTTGCTCCCCTGGCGGTGGAAGGGGGAAATAAAAGATTTTCCGGAGCGTGCGAGCGTGCCCGGTATACAGTGTCGAAGCCATCGGAAACCTTGGCCAGAATTTCGTTTTTTAAAAGATTTCAGTTTATTACACGGGCTCGGGCAACGCCGGGCGGGTCAGCTAGTGTAGAATAAATTGAATCGTAAAGCTTGAATAAGCAGAAATACTTTTTTATTTCTTGGAAAATTTAAATCAGTGGAAACAATTTACCTTTGTAAAATTTGGAGCTAAATTATTTATTTTTATCCCCAAAAACATTTAAATAAATGTACTATATCATTTAAACGCACTTATAGTAATCTTTGTAATATGCGCAAAAAAAATCACATTATCTGCCCAAAATGACGTCAATTTCGGATTTCTAATGACAGTGAGAGAATCTGAACTTTTATTGGTTAATAAAAATATTGTCCATACATAATTTCTTTTTATTGCAACAGTAAGAAATTGCATTAGAAATTGAAAAATAAATAGATTTCTGTAATGACAAACTATGGGAGATGTTTAAAAAAAAAGTTAGAGAATGGTCTGAGATATTTTTAAGTTGACAGTGATTTTACTCGTATTCTAAAACGTATGTACATCAAGTTTCGTTCAAATCGCATAAAAACAGTAGATTTGTATAAGGAACATATATACCAAGAACGGCTTATATATATATATAGATTTCGAAATATATATAAATAAATATATATTTTTTAATATAAGTATCTTCAATACGGTATTAAAAAGATAAATTATACGTATTTTAAATGTTTATTTCAGAAACCGTGCAAATTTTTATTGAGAAATAAACGTTTGTTAAAAATTAATCTCTAAAGTAATTCTAAAACATTATTCTCTAAAAATCTCTAAAATAATTTTTCGTATAGTTTAGGGACATAGGGTATATTTAAAAAGTTATTAATTTTAAAATGTTTCGGCACTATAGAAGTTTATTCAAAATTAAGTAAGAACACATTTAAAAAGCCTTTAAAAAATATATCGTGCTAAATAATTCTTTATTGTTATTTAATAAAAGAAAAACAAAATACTGTCGAAAACATTTTATATTATATATTAAGAAAAACAGTTAAAGAAACTTGATTCTATAACATCCCTCTCAATGACAATCCCGTGTTAATGCGTTCACTAAGCTCCAGGTTTCACTGCAATACTAGCAATTTTTAAAAAATATAATTTGACAAATATAATGCAGTATTAATACATTGAGTAATGATTGATAACTTCAAGGATTACATTCATACATATAATTAAGTTTTTTATGCAATTTTGGAATAAACACCTTTTTTGTAGCATTTAAAATAAAATACAGAGAAAACAACATTACAATTTAGCCCTTTTTCTGGATTGTCAGAGGGTTATATAAAAAAGTAAATCACAACCGTACTTCCAGGAAAAAGTTACAGTATTTCAGTTTTGTGCAGTTCTACCAGTTTGGCAGGTCTTTTTTTATTTCTCAAGCTGACGCTTTGTCTGAATATTAATATTCGCCGAATTTTATGACAAATTAAATAAAGGTGAATATTACTATTCGAAAACAATGGTAGCATTCTGAATAAACCCACCCAACTGGCAACACTATTAATATATTTTATCTTTTCATTTTATATACTAATGTCCTTTCAATGTTCACGTTATTTCTAAAATTTAAAAGTATTTCCTTAAAAATTTCTGGAACTACAAGTTCAGTATTTTACTATGAAATAGATTTCGTGAATGCGTCAGAGACTAGTGGATATGGATTTGAAAATATCCTTGAGAGATAACAGTGCTATAAATCTGTTAAATATAAATTTTACGAAAAAACAAAGTTTACGTAAATACGGAAGTTATGGGTGGCAACTTGAATGCCAATTTTTTTTTTTTTTTTTTTTTTTTTTTTTCTTTATAGAAGTTAATACAGTTTTTGATTTCAAAAATCCTAAGATCTTGCTTAAGTTACTTGTTAGAAATAAATACTGAATAACACTTTCGCTACTCAATAACAATAATCGCGCTTTCCTTGTTTGACAGCTGTTGTTGTTGTTGTGTGTTGGGGCTTATCCTCCAACTGTCTGACGAAGTCAAACAAGATCCAATATTCCGTTAATCCTTAGAAAATCCAGAACCAGAAGGGGGGAAGCATATAAGTCCTCTCTGGAAAGACTTAAGCAGTAGGTCAAAAGCTGGACCAATTACAGCTTTTGACAGCTGTAATTGATCCAAACATATTGCGATATGTCTCGGCTTTTGATATGTCATGTCCAATAAGATGAGCTTGAATATGTATTGGTTATTGCGTAGTACTGCTATTGCTTTCTAGAGGGCGGTTTCTTGGATTCGGAAGGAATTTATATCTGAGCTTAAAATGAGTATATCGAATTGGGTAGATTCGGTCTTCTTTGGTTGCCCCGTTCATAAAAAAGGTACTTTAAATACATTGAAAATTTTTACAGTGAATTTCACTAGGTTATCGAAATTTATCTTATTGCTGATTCTAGTGGATTTTATTTGGAAATTAAATTTCTGAACGGGGAAAGAAAAATGTCAAATAAGAAAATGAAAATAGGAAAAAGTTATTCAGCAAAGAACATTTTTTTTTTCAATGAAAGATACATTAAATAATTTAAACAATGTTAGATAATAATTAACGCAAAAAAATGAAAAAATAAATAAATTACATGGTTGACATGATTAAATTTTGTAGTAAATTGTAAGTTTCTCAAAATACGCGATAATTTTTAAATTTCTTAAATTCATATTTTTAGTCATCCAAGGTAATCCTTTACTAAATTAAAAATAAGAAACGATAATGATCATTGATAAAATGAAGTTTTTCAGGATGAAGTGATTTCTCTATGCCAAGATTAAACGACGGATATATACGAAAGGATCATGATGTACCGGTGGTTTGGAACGGACCCATTTCGTGTAACGAAATCAGACTCGGTCCTTACAATCTCTATTTGAACGAAGCAAAACAAAGTTTGGTAATTTTAATCAATAATTAAATTCTATGAAATAAAAATTTTATAATTTTTTTCATTCTATTAAATGTGCTTTTTAATCATATATATATATATATATAATCATATCATAGTGGTGAAAATGAGACTTAAAAAAAAAGAATAATAGAATAAAATAAGAAGGGAAAATACTATCTTTAACCCCTTCGCGACGAGCGTCCTTTACAGAATTTTTAATCTTTTACCACCGGTTTTTCAAAACAGAAATTTTCGCCTAATTGAATCGCAGAAATGCTATCATTAAATAAGGCAAAGCTTTCAATAAAAAGTTACTGGTGGGAATACGTGACGCTCGTCCCCAAGGGGTTAAAGAAAAGCTTTATGAAAGTAATCGTAATGCAAATAGTTATTAAAGAATTAGTTTATTTACTTTTAAATATTTTGTTTTAAAAAATATAAAAGACAAAAATTATGTTCTATAAGCAAATACATATAGAAATTTTAATTCATTGCATTCAACTAGGTTCTGTGTTTAAATTGTTGTTAGTATATCATTTATCTTTAAAAAATAGCAAATGCTCTCCCCCCCCCCCTTTCCCTTTAAATTAGTATCGCGATATATCAGCAATATCAGTATTAATTTGTTGATATATTGCGATATTAAATTTCTGATACCGTCCAGCCCAAGTTAAGATTTATATTATTTTAATGTTTCGTATGGTTCTTATTTATTATTATTTTTTTTATAGCGTCTAACAGCTAATTTATGTTCCAAAATCTGGCAACAGCACTTGATTATCATTATTCCGATTCTATTTCTTCTTTATATCGCACCTTGCTGCGTTTTTGTGGAGTCATAAATAAATATGTTTTCGTGTGTTTAATTCGAAGTGAATTATTTTGAAATATTACAAATGTCATCTCCAATAAACCTTCAATTTCTAATAATTCCATAACTAAATTACCAAATTAAAAGATAAATAAAACACGAATTTAACAGATTTATTGAGGTTGGTTGTTTTTAAATAGAAACTTATATTTTCATTCATAAAAACTAAATCTACAACTAACACATCGGCTGATAAGTTCCTGGTCTGGCACACAGATGGCGTTGCAATCCCCGAACCGAAGCATTTTTTAGTAAATACTAACCTTTAAAAGGTAGCAGAAAAAATATCATGACGATTCGCCGTGTGGATAAAACGTTAGAGTGGTTTTAGTTGAACGACTTTGTTGATAAACGAAAAAATGGATAAACAAGAATTTCAACAATTGTTATTTGATGGGAAAAAACACCGTTTAAACAAAAGGTTGGCTTGATCAGCGTTATCCGGACACTGCACCAGGTAAATCAACCATTATTGACTGGTTTGCTGAATTTAAACGTGGTCGTACGGACACCAGTGATGCACTACGCAAAAGAGGTGGTTACTCCGGAAAACATAAAAAAACTCCATAAAATCGTTTTGGGGAACCGTAAAGTGGAGTTGCAGGAGACAGCTCAGACTCTGAAGATATCCAAGGAACGTGTGGTTTTTATTTTGAATGAACATTTGTCTAATGAACATTTGAAAAAGCTGTTGTCAAAGTGAGTGCCGCGCGTGTTGACTTTTGACCAAAAACAACAACGAGTCGATGATTTTGAGCACTGTTTGGAGCTTTTTCGTTATAAAATTATGTTATTTATTATAAAATTATTATTTTTTTATTAAATTATTATTATTAAATTATTATTTTTAAATTATTATTATTATCTATTATTATTATTAAATTATTATTTTTAAATTATTATTAATATCTATTATTATTATTAAATTATTATTTTTAAATTATTATTATTATCTATTATTATTATTAAATTATTATTTTTAAATTATTATTATTATTATCTATTCATATTATTAAATTATTATTATTTATTATTAAAGTTATGTTATTTATTAAAGTTTTAAAGTTATAAAGTTATAAAATTATGTTAAAAAGTTGTGTTTTCTTTATTAGACCTGGAATTTATCAGCCCATGTGTTATTACATGAAAATGACATCAATTTCTAGACATTTTTAGTCGTGATGTCAGTCACGAAAGAGAAAAATCTGAATTTAAGATAACATTTGCCATGTTTCATTTTTTTTTCTATTTAATATAAGTCGTAGAAAATGTTACTACTGCATTTAAAATCTTAAAACACTTAGCCCAAATGTAAAAGATTTAGCTGTAGTATACAAGCGAAATAGGAATTAAATCATAACAACCGTTTGTTTAAAGTCAGTTTCACGTCATAGTTTTTGAAATTGACGTCATAATTAGTATTTTTTTTTTCGATTTTTTTTCTCTTGACATGAGTTTATTATAGTAGATGTTTTAACTTCAAATACATTTGAATGAAAGTTTTTCGTCTACTTAACGCACTTATAGTTAAAGTTTTTGTTTTATATATGAAAAATGCGCATTTTCTGCTTAGATTGAGGTAAATTTCAAAAACGCAAAAATATAGCGACTGAGTCTAAATTTTTCTTGGCTTATAAAAAAATAAATAAACGTGTTATCATTTGTTTTTAAATTATTCTGCCGTTTTTTAGGGTGTGGCAACAGAAAAGAATATTTGCATTAGAAATTGAAAAAAAATAGATTTTATAATGATAAACTACGAAAGGTGACGGGAAAGGGGGGTAAAGAGTGGTCTGATATATTTTTTTAAGTTGACTGTGACCTTTCTCATGTTCTAAAACGTATGTATATTCGTAAGTTTCGAGCAAATCAGCCAATAAAAAGAAAACTGCCCAGTTAAACTGAGGGCATTGAACCGTAACCCTTGAGGGTTACGATTGAGCTCACAGGCTATTCACACTAACTGTATATTGTACTCTTATTTCAAAGAATTTGAAATAAGCCTATTGAAAAATAAAGAAATCGACAATATATTAAGGCGGGATCATCCTCCCGTTTCCCCCCTTATAATTAACCAATGAACCCCCAAAACTAATCAGGGAAACGCCTTAGGGTAATTTCATGTCAAATCAACGTGGGGTCCGGACGTATCAGATTTCTATAATTTTTTGTTTATAGTTTGTATCCATGGAGCATATAAAAAATCAAATTTTTTTTTTTTTTTTTTTTTTTTTTTACCGAATTTTGAAAAAGGCCAAAAGTACCAAATTTAACCAAACTTTCAATCACATGACCCTCTACAATTATGTAACAATTTGGGCTAGAGAGTTCAGTTATATCTTATTTTAAAGCTTTTTTAATGTGCTTTAATATGATATGCAACACTAACAATTTTGAGTAAAATTAATTTTTTGACAAATTTTCAATTTAAATTTTTTTAAAAGACCATTTTTACTTTTTTTCAAAAAAAAAATATATATGTTAATCTTTGATTTTTTGGCTACAAGTATGCAAAATTTCAAGATGGTGAAATGATGGAATTTTGAGCTATTAATTTTTGAAAAAGAATTGCTTATTGAAACTTTTCAGGTAACTGGTTCCTTATATCTTAAAAATTAATAGTTCAAAATCCCATCATTTCAGCATCTTGAAATTTTGCATACTTGTAGCCAAAAAATCAAAGAATAACATTTATTTTTTTTTTTGAAAAAAAAGTAAAAATGGTGTTTTTGAAAAAATTCGAAAATAGTCAAAAAATTTATTTTCTTCAAAATAGTTAGTGTTGCATATCATATTATAACCCATAAAAAGAGCTTTCAAATAGGATATAACTGAGCTCTCTAGCCCAATTTTTTACAGAAATGCAGATTGTGACTGAAAACTTCATTAAATTTCGTACTTTTGGCCAAAATTCCGTAAAACACAAAAACTGCTAAGAAAAAGAAAATTTAAAAATAGCTTTTTCATATACTATATCTATTCAAACTATAAATAAAAAGTTATAGAAATCTGAGATGTCAAGGTCCAAAATTTGCATTTATTTTGTTGATTTGACATGGAATGACACAGTCATTCCAAGTCAAATCAACGTGGGGTCTGAACCTCAACATCTCAGATTTCCATAATTTTTGGTTTAAAGTTTGTATCCATAGTATATATGAAAAATATTTACGGAATTTAAAAAATTGTCAAAAGTACCAAGTTTAACCCTGTTTTAAATCACAAGATCCTCTACAATTCTGTAACAAATTGGGCTAGAGATCTCAGTTATCTTATTCGAAAGCTCTTTTTATGGGCTTTAATATGATATGCAACACTAACTCTTTTGAGTAAAATAATTTTTTTTGACAAATTTTCAAAATTTTTAAATTTAAATTTTTTAAAAACACTATTTTTAATTTTTTTTTTCAAAAACACCAATCAAAAATTTTTTTTAACAACAATTTAAATTCAAAATTTTTAATTTGTTTAAAAAAATATTTTACTCAAAATAGTTAGTGTTGCATATCATATTAAAGACCATACAAAAAGCTTTCAAATAAGATATAACTGAGCTCTCTAGCCCAATTTGTTACAGAATTGTAGAGGATCTTGTGATTGAAACCATGGTTAAATTTGGTACTTTTGACAATTTTTTAAATTCCGTAAATAAATAAATAAATAAATAAATAAGATTTTTCATATACACTATTAATACAAACTATAAACCAAAAATAAAGGAAATCTGAGATGTTGAGGTTCAGACCCCACGTTGATTTGGCATGGAATGACTGGGTCATTCCATATCAAATCAACAAAATAAATGCAAATTTTGAACCTTGACATCTCAGATTTCTATAACTTTTTATTTATAGTTTGAAGTATATGAAAAATCTATTTTTTAATTTTCTTTTTTTAGTTTTTTTTTTTTTTTTTTTTTTACGGAATTTTGGCCAAAAGTACGAAATTTAATCAAGTTTTCAATCACAAAATTATCTGTAATTCTGTAAAAAATTGGTCTAGAGAGCTCAGTTGTATCCTATTTGAAAGCTCTTTTTATGGACTTTAATATAATATGCAACACTAACTATTTTGAATAAAATATTTTTTTTTGACAAATTATCAAAAACACCATTTTTACTTTTTTTCAAAAAAATAAATGTTATTTTTTGATTTATTGGCTACGAGTATGCACAATTTCAAAATGGTGAAATGGTGATTTTGAACTATTAATTTTTAAGGTATAAGGAACCATAGTTTCAATAAACCATTCTTATTCAAAAATTAATAATCCCAAAATCCCATCATTTCTCCATCTTGAATTTTTTTTACTTGTAGCCAAAACATCAAAGGTTAACATATATTTTTTGAAAAAAATTAAAAATGGTGTTTTTAAAAAATTAAAATTCAAAAATTTGGAAAATTTGTCAAAAACTGTATTTTACTCAAACTAGTTAGTGTTGCATATCATATTAAAGACCATTAAAAGAGCTTTAAAATAAGACACAACTGGAGCTCTCCAGCCCAATTTGTTGCATAATTGTAGAAGATTATGTGATTGAAAGTTTGGTTAAATTTGGTAATTTTGGCCATGTTCCAAATTCCTTAAAAAAAAAAAAAATAGATTTTTCATATATTTTATGGATACAAATTAAAACAAAAAATTATAGAAATCGGAGACGTCAAGGTCCAAACGTCGCGTTTTTTTCGTTGATTTGACATGAAATCACCCCTTATTACTATGAACATTATATACAAAATTTGAAGCAAATGGGATAATTCTGCATGAAAAAACCATTTATCTAATTAAGGGGGATTAGCGTATCCAATTTATACTTAACTAATGAACCCCCAAAATTAATCAGGGAAGTGCCTTACCACAATGAACATATATACCAAATGTGAAGAAAATCGGATAATTCTGCAGGAAAAACCCATTTATCTAAATTAAGGGGGAGGATTATCCCCTGTTATCCCTTTTATACTTAACCAATGAACCCCCAAAACTAATCAGGAAAACGACGTATCTCAATGAACCTGTATACAAAATTTGACGAAAATCGGATAATTCTGCATGAAAAATCCATTTATCTAAATTAAGGGTGTTAGCCCCCCGTTCACCCCTTTATACTTAACCAATGAACCCCCAAAATTAATCAGGGAAGCGCCTTATCATAATGAATCTATAAACAAAATTTGAAGCAAAACGGTTATTTCTATTAAGAGTTATCGCGTTACGAACATACATACATACGTACATACATACGTACGTACATGCAGGACCGGCGGGTACAGTAGCTCTCAGGCTTTGATAGCCTGTGAGCTAAAAACTGTAGATTTGTATAAGGAACATACAAACCAAGAACGGCTTTTATATACTATATAGGTTTCATTGTATTTTATTTGTAGAATATACAGATAATGTCAAATTGGAAATACAGAATTTAAATTCCCTTTTAAAATTTGCTTAAAGGAATAAATAAAAGGTAAATCCAATTCCGTCTATTACACATATAGTCATTTATTCTTATTTGTAAAGTAAAAGGTAATTTTTTGCGGTGCGGTGGTAACACCGCCTGCTGCCGAGATCATACTATAGTAGGTGGGTGGAATAGCTAGCATGGGGAAGCTATGTTATAGTAGGGTGGGGCGAATAGATCTGCTATAAGGGGGGGGGGGTATTTTAGAGGGGGCTAAATTAATAATATTTTTAAATGTTTTATAGTATGAGGTAACGGTTATGGTAGAGTCCGAACACTTCCCCGCTATCCCTCTGCATTTTCTCAATGGTTGTTGTAATTTGTTAAATTACAATTTTTATTTATTTATTTATTTATTTATTTATTTATTTATTTATTTATTTTATTTATTTATTTATTTTTTGGCACCACTTTTTCTGACAAACATTTTTGCATTATTTAATTGCTGAAATTTTGGGATTAGATAAGGCAAAATTTCCTGTACAAAAATACTTCTTTCGAAATTCAAGGATTTTGTGCACTCTATACGTGCAAAATCTTTGAACTTTGGATACCAGTATTTCCGCACAGAAAATTTTCCTCATCTAATCTCAAAATTTCAGCAATTAAATAATGCTAAAAAGTTTGTCAGAAAAAGTTGTTCCTAAAACGTAATTAGAATCAACATATTTGGACAATAAAAAGCACATTTGGACAATAAAAATTGGTTGCGGGAATGTGGGGGCATTCGTTAGCAAAGGTTATTTTTATGTTGTTAATGTGGGAGCTTAAAATTGTCTCTAAAAGTGGTCATTCAATTATTTTTACTTGGTTAAGTTTTACTTATTTTATGATATTTCATGATACACGATCGAAACTTTGATGCATCGAGAACTCTGTGATAATGAGTAAATATTGTGGTTTCTTTATCTTCATTATAGCCACAAATAATAGCAAAATTAAAACGAAGAAAAAATTCATAATCTGTCACATAAATCAACGAACAATTTTAATGCAAATATTTTTAAGACCTTTATAAATTAACAATCTTGTTTAAATACGTAAAAAATTTTTTGATAAGTTTTATAAGCTAAAAGAAGATTGAATTTTTAAGTGAAATAGTCTTGTCTTTGATTAATTTGTAATCCGTAAAATGCAAACTCAAATCTTTTCTCAATCCATATATAAGTCTATGAAGTAATGTAATGCGAACATTAATAAACTAAAAAACAAAATTAGAAAATACAAATAAATAAGAAACCAAGCAACTGAAACTTAAAATTGCTTTAGGTGCTTAGAGGCTTTAATTTAGCGGATTGCTAAAACTTGTAATTTGATAAATCTTACTCCAAAATAAATAAGGAAATAAGGATAATCTTAAGGCCAATGACTGCATAATACATAAATGTAAACATACTATTTTTTGCTAGAAACACTGGCGTCAAATATTTCTAAAACAAATAACAAACATTGAAAATTCGATTTCCATGTTTTGTAAAACATTCCAGAAATATAAAACTAATATGCTTATTTTTTAAGGCAATAAACAATTTCGTATAAAATACATACAAAAAACATACTTTAACGCTTGAAGAAACATACTCTTATGCTAACTGCAATAATTAATATGGCAATCTACGTAAACTTTGTACATTTACATCTAAGACAGAAAGAAAAATATGCATTTATGAGCTTTTATTTATTGTGAGTGTTCGGGGGGAAGAATGCTTTACTTTCACGGAAATATAGATAGTTATAAAACCACAAATTTTAATGATTTTATACAATTACAGACAAACCAGAAGTTAAAAAATACGCTATTACTAGATGTATTTACTCTGAATATTTTTAAGATTATTTAGAAAAAGAAGAAGCGATTTCAATAAAAATATACATCAGTAATAAGGATTGATTCTTTTCATATTTACTAAATGTTTAAAATAATGTTTTTTTTTTTTTTTTTTTCAAAATTCAAACTAATGATATGAAAACATGAGAAATTTATTAATATTTAATGTTTTACCACGTTTAATTTAAAATACTTTAACTTTCAACTTATTTTCTTTACTTTAACTTTCATCAGTTTCTCCTTTACAATTCGCAACAATCTTGTCGATATGACTCATAATTATAGTTTAAGTAAAGTACAAAACCAAGTTAAAATTTAACAAAATATTTATTAAAAACTTAATAAAGTTCAGCAACGTTAACGCAACAATGTTAAAGTTCACTAAATTTAACCCTTTAAAAAAAGTCTATCAATCAAGGTTCAATCCCACGTCTGGACTAAATTAAATATTTAAACAACTTTCACCAAATCCAAAACATAGTCCAAGTACTGTATAGAAAATACTACGCAAAAATATTATATTTAAAATTCATTAACTTCGTGAATCCAGAATGAATTTTACTGTAGAAACTTTACTGATGCATCTTCCTCTTCATCGATCTGGAAATCCAGTTGGTCAGTGAAATCTTAATTTCCCCTCGTTAATGCTAAACGTATGGACGTGGAATGCATTCTTATTTTTAAAATATCGCCTCAGAAATTTAATATTGTTAACTTCTTTTTTCAGTATATTCTTTTCGAAGAATATCTCTTTCGTTTTTAATTGATAAATTATTTCTAAAATATACGCTTAATTTCATATTTTATGCTTTAAAAACTGACGAGCCGTGAGTAAGATTTCAATACTTTAAATGAAATTAAGTATATATTTTAGAAATATTTTGTCAACTAAAAAAGAAAGAGGCATTCTTTAAGAAGAGTACACAGAAAAAAAAATGTTAAAAATATTAATTTCCTGGGGAGAATTTTTAAAACAAGGGCTATATAAAACCACCCCCATAGGTTTAACATTAGTGAGAGGAATTTGAAATCTGACTGACCAACACCCTTAACCTATGATGGGAAAATATAAACAGATTATCTCTCATTATCTATTATAATTATCAAAATACGGTTTTCACCATCGGAACATAAACGTCTGATACCTACTGTCGTTCGTGAGTTCCTTGATAACAAATTTCCTGGAAGATGGATCGGACGGGATGGACCAACTTCTCCAGATTTTTTATTTTGGGGTGCATAAAGGGCAGAGTGTACCAGTAAACGATATTGAAACACTCAAGGTCAGGATCACAGATGCTGTGTCTAGTGTGACAGCCCAAATGTTGTATAATACGTGGGAAGAAATGGAATACCGCCTTGACATTCTTCGAGCTACCAAGGGTGATCGCATAGAAATTTACTGACACAAGTACTTGTATTAAAATCTTCATAAATGTCTTTACAATGTATTGAAACAAGCACATATGGCTAATTATACGAGTTTTTCTGCAATAAATTATTGTAATCAGGGATAGACCTTTTTGACCAAGACCACCCTATAGAATTGTATATAATATATATTATTATATATTTATATTAATTTTAATAATATATTAATTTTAAATTAACTAAAGAGTTACACTCTTTATGACAATAAAATAAATTTATTAATGCATTTTTAGAGCAAGAAATATTTGATATTATATTTGATATAATAATATAACAGTAATATAACAATAACAAAATATAATAATAATAATATATTATTAATAATATGTTAATAATAATATAACGATAAATAAAATATTTTAGAACTCTTTTAATACGTAGACGGCCCTTTAAACTTATTTTATATACATTTTAAAAAGACGTAATTCCCAATCGAATGACTATTTTCGTTCTTCTTGGAAATTAATATTAATTTGGAAATTAAAAAATTGTATTAAAATACCTTTTTTTTTTTTTTTTTTTTTTTTTTTTTTTTTTTTTTGTCGACTTACAATGCGTATTTTCCCAAAATCTTGTCCAAACTTTGAATCGTTTCTTATTTTTTTATGAGTTTTCTTCGAGAACAGTATACACTGTAAAAAAAGACAAATTTTCGTAAACTAGGAAGATACAATATAACCAAAAAATAAAATAAACAATAGCCTGTTCAGAGTTGCCCAGGATTCCGAAAAGTGTTCTTTATCTTTAGAAACCTCAGAAAACCAAATATTTTCGAGATTTAAAGAAACATATATAAATACAAAGTTTCTTTTGCTGCCTCTGATTTTCGGAAACATTTCCGAGTGTTTTTTAAAGCGTATTGATGAGTTTTCTGAACCCAAAATGTAACTTTTCCAGATGCTATCAATTCTCTTGTAAACCCTTTCATGATAAACAAACATATTTTACTGGAAAACATGATAAATTAACAGCATTAACATTAAAATTAAAATTAATATTATTTTGTTACTCTCGCATGTATAAATTCAGTTACTCAGCTGAAAATGTTTGATTAATACCAGAACGGCCGAATATTTCGACATCCTGAAATAGCCGCCAGTGTCATTTCAACACCACTATATTAATTATGCAAAATGTACGCTATAAATTGTAACTTAATACTATATTACGTCATTGTACTTTAATTAAGTTTATATTGGTACATTTCCACAAAAGAACGATGATTTATTTTACAGAAAAATAGATTCAATCAAGTGAAATTTCACATTTAAAGAAAGGGAAACAAATATGTTTAAAAAAAAAGTATGTTAATTTTCTTCACGTTATAAAATTTAAGCATATAACATTGTTTAATATATTTTAGATCACATACATACCTTGTTTACATTTTTTGTAGCAATAGGCAATTTCTTTGGCACATTTTACACATGCCATCTCCATGCACCAAGAGCATTTTTTTTTTGTGGCATTGCCTTTACACATTTTAATTTCACACTATAGCTGAATAAGAAAAGAAATCAACAGTATATTAAGGGGGGGGTCATCCCACCGTTACCCCCCTCATAGTTAACTAATGAACCCCTTAAACTAATCAGGGAAGTCTCTAATTACAAACAATATATATACAAAATTTGAAGAAAATCGGATAATTCTGCATGAAAAACCCATTTATCTAAATTAAGGGGGGATTAGCCCCCCCTTTCCCCCTTTATACTTAACCAATGAACCCCCAAAACTATTCAGAGAAGCGCATTATCACAATGAACCTATATACAAAATTTGAGGAAAATCGGATAATTCTGCATGAAAAACTCATTTATCAAAATTAGGGGGGTTATCCCCCCTTTCCCCCTTTATACTTAACCAATGAACCCCTAAAACTATTGACAGAACCGCATTATCAAAATGAACCTGTATACAAAATTTGAAGAAAATCGGATAATTCTGCATGAAAAACCCATTTATCTAAATTAAGGGGGGATTAGCCCCCCTTTCCCCCTTTATACTTAACCAATGAACCCCCAAAACTATTCAGAGAAGCGCATTATCACAATGAACCTAAATACAAAATTTGAAGAAAATCGGATAATTATGCATGAAACTCTTATCTAAATTAGGGGGAGGGTTATTCCCCCCCCTTTCCCCCTGTATACTTAACCACTGAACCCCCAAAACTATTGACAGAAGCGCATTATGAAAATGAACATATATACAAATTTTGAAGAAAATGAGATAATTCTGCATGAAAAACACATTTATCTAAATTAAGGGGGGATTAGCCCCCCCGTTTCCCCCTTTATACTTAACCAATGAACCCCCAAAACTATTCAGAGAAGTACATCATCACAATGAACCTATATGAAAAATTTGAAGAAAATCGGATAATTCTGCATGAAAAACTCATTTATCTAAATTAGGGGGAGGGTTATCCCCCCCCCCTTTCCCCTGTATACTTAACCAATGAACCCCCAAAACTATTGACAGAAGCGCATTATCACAATGAACCTATATACAAAATTTGAAGAAAATGGGATAATTCGGCATGAAAAACCCATTTATCTAAATTAAGGGGGGGATTAGCCCCCCCTTTCCCCCTTTATACTTAACCAATGAACCCCCAAAAATATTCAGAGAAGCGCATCATCACAATGAACCTATATACAAAATTTGAAGAAAATCGGATAATTCTGCATGAAAAACTCATTTTTCTAAATTAGGGGGGAGGGGGGTATCCCCCCTTTCCCCCTTTATACTTAACCAATGAACCCCCAAAACTATTGACAGAAGCGCATTATCAAAATGAACCTATATACAAAATTGGAAGAAAATGGGATAATTCTGCATGAAAAACCCATTTATCTAAATTATGGGGGGTTAGCCCCCCGTTTCCCCCCTTTATGCTTAACCAATGAACCTCCAAAACTAATCAGGGAAGCGCCTTATTACAAGTAACCTATAAACAAAATTTAAAGTAAAACGGTTAGTTCTATCAAGAGTTATCGCGTTACGTACATACATACGTACGTACATACAGAACCGGCGGGCACATAAGCTCTCAGGCTTTGATAGCCTGTGAGCTAATAAAAAAAGGAAAAAACTCGTAAAAAACATACAATTAAAAAAAAAAACTATTTAAAATTTTCGCTTTTTTTGGCCCAATCGTTCATGGGCCCCTACCAGCAACCCGTGTGGCAAATTTCGTAGCCCTGCGCTCTGTGGTTTCCAAGTTTTTCAGGTTACATAGATAGATACGCGCACGGGTTTTAATAGGGTAGATTTTCTGCATTTAAGAGAAATGTTCTGGTTTAATTCCGGTACAGAATTTTGATTAATGACACATTTTTTTATCCTTTACATAATTGGAACGCAATTCGTTTGCTAACTGTTGAATATAACATTTCCCTGAAATGTGCTTGCCTGACACAGATTTGTATATAATCCAAACCATTTATAACTGCATATTTTAAAATGTATGTACAGGCCATCTCCTTGATCCATATTTTACAGAGTATTTTCAAGCCATCTGATCTAAAATGTCCACAGCACATTTGGTTTCATTATATAGAATGTTACAGTTTCTGGTGTTTTCTTTTCGTTATTTACAACTGTATCGTTTTAATAAAGTGTACTTACAAGGAGACCGCCAAACATGATGCGCACAGATTTTGATAATTTTAAAGTATGTTGTAGAGATCATACCCCTAACTATTCAGGTCAAAGGTTTCCTTCAAATGGGCTTTAGTTTTCGAGAAATTTCGGGTTAAAGTTCAGCATGCATTTCAAATGCCATTACTTCGTGATCCGGGACGTGGTCTCCGTGGTGCCGTGGTAGCGTTCGCGATTGGAGAGTCGCAGATGGGTGTTCTGTCCTCTCCTGTGACTTTCACTTTTTTTTTTATATATTTGTCGCGTTATAATTTGTATGCAGAATTATGAATTCTGCATCTTTGAACGTTTTGATATTTTCCTAATAAATTCCATTTACATTTTCGAATATTGCGTGAAAATTTATAGCTTTTGCGCAATTTTTATTCGAATATTTCTGCTGACGAATATCCAAACTAATTTATGTCTTGATATCTCGCCTTTTTAAAATGATTATTGTTTACATTTATGTATATTTACTTATTTATTTATTGTATTTATGAAATAATACATTTTTTTAAATTTACATTTTCTATTTTAAAAAAAATTAAATGATTAAGAAAAAATTAACAAAAGAATATATCCTTTTAATATTTGATTTTTTCTAAATATATTGAAATATGTTAACTGCTGATATACTAAAATATTTATCATCACCGCCATCGACATTTTTAGTTTATTAAATATGGAATTAATTGTGTTATGCCTATCGCAAAAATATTCTAAACAAATTTCGCATTAAAAATCGCCTTTAAATAATTGTTTTAACAATATTGGAAGAATGTATAAATTAGCATGTTATATATTCTTTAATTACTTAAATTGTGATGAATATATTTAAAAATGCATTAAATTTGAAAAAGAAATTATTTCAAACGTGGTATTTGTCTGCAAAGGAAGCGAAACGAAATTGATAAAAAGAAAATTTTATTTATTCTGATATTATCATAAAAGTCGTTGCAGACGATTTTTTTTTTTTCAGATATTTTTTTAAATGTATTGTAATTTACAAACGATTTTTCATTTCTAGTTGAATTTTTCTGTATGGCATCGACTTGTTAGACTGAAAAAAAAAATTAATTGTAATACATTATTTTTTATTTGTGCAAATCAAAAATGACGGTGAGTTTGAACTTTACAGTTAAATGTATTTAAATAACATAAAACAAATATATATAACTGGCTAAAACTTGGATATAATCGTTATTGCTTTAATATTTCATTACTCCTTTCAAGATATGTTTTTGGAATTAGTTAGTTTGGATTTTCGTCAATAGAAATATTAATTTCAAAACTGCACTAGAAAAAAAAAAAAAAAAAAAAAAAAAAAAAAAAAAAAAAAAACGTAAATTTTTACGAAATATTCGAAAATGTAAATGGAATTTATTAGGAAAATATCAAAAAGTTCAAAGATGCAGAATTCATAATTCTGCATACAACTTATAACGCGACAAATATATAAAATTTGTTAAAAAAGGTAAAAGTCACAGGAGAGGACAGAACACCCATCTGTGGCTCTCAAACCGCAAACGCTGCCACGGAGCCACTGAGACCTTGTCCAGGATTGCGAAGTAATGGCATTTGAAATGCATGCTTAACTTTAAAACGAAATTTCTCGAAAACTAAAGCCCATTTGAAGGAAACCTTTGACCTGAATAGTTAGGGGTATGCTCCCTACAACATACTTTAAAATCATCAAAATCTGTGCGCTTCATGTTCGGCGGTCTCCTTCTTAGTACCATGACATTCTTTCGCATTTGGTTTTGATATACAGTAAGTGTGGTACCGGTTCTTAAAAAAAATATCAACTGTCACATTATGGACTTTTTAACACTTTCCAACCTAGTTGAAAAGTGTTTATGACTTCGGTTTGTCTGCCGTCTGTCTGTGCTCTAACTCCCGTAAATATGCTCGTATTGCCCTGCAATCTTATATGTTATTGTCGTTATCTATAGCATGTTCCCTATTTCAACTGAAGTGTATAGCACTTATAGTTTTTTTACAGGGACACTCAAAAGAATTCCGTTACATTATGGTCCATGGGGAAAAATCATTTGCGGTTTATTTTAATGATGTTACACAATTTCAAACACATTGTAATTGATATATATCACTAAGGTGCATTACAAGAAGTTTAATATGGAATATGGTGTGCTTAGCACTTATAGTTACTTTACAGGGACAGTCAAAAGAATTCCGTTACATTATGTCTATGGAGAAAAATCGTTTGCGGTTTAATTAAATAATGTTTCACTATTTTAAACGCATTGAAATTTATATATATCACTAAGGTGCATTACAAAAGGCTTACTACAGAATAGTGTGTGTATAGCAGTCATCGTTCAGTTACAGGGACACACAAAAGAATTCTCTACTGTCTGCTAACAATAATTCCTGGAAGTGCGTTTTAAGTTGCTGAACGCGATTTTAAAGTTAACTCACTTTTTGTCTATTACTTGGTGTGTATAAATTCTGTATTTCATATACAGGGCAGCACAAAATTTCGCAAACACATTTCCGTTTATTGACAGAAACTCCTGAAGGAGAATTTTAAACTGTGCTACGCGTTTCCTAACTAAACTAAAATTTAGCATCCTATGTAGTATATATACAAATCTATAGATCATATACAGGGCTGAATAAAAGTTTTCGGATATTTTTCCGAATATTGTATAAGCTGGAAATTCCTGAAATTACGTTGTTTTTAAATATGTTATGCGTTTTTCAAATTGTTTACTTAGATGTTATCTTTCAGCTTATTAAACGGTAATGATTTTTAAAATTATTTTGGAAGCGTTGGAAAGTGTTACGTAATCTATGCTTGACGCATGATTTTTCGTTCTTGTTTTTTATATGGTTCCAAAAGTTTTAGAACTACGAATTCCACTAATCGTTTACAAGTCGTAATCAGGTCAAGATTCATTTTCCCTCATATAAGGAAATGCATTCAAAATGTATTTGTTTCAAAATCAACAGCAATCCAAAATTTCTTCCCATATTTATTTGGTTTAGATGCCATAAATTGGGTAAATGTTTTTCGTTTTTTACTGGTAAATAAATGTTCATCAATTGTTATGTTATCTCAAGGTTTGTAGCTACGAATACAGATATCATTGCGAATTTATTTACTTCAAATCGCTTAGAATGAGTTTATTATATGTGAAATCTTAAAAATCTAGATATTTTTTTAATCTATTTCTTGTCATTGTTTCCTTACAAAAATCGAAGCTAATTCTGCTTGGTATCGAAATAACACCAATGGACGTTCTATGTGAATTTGCCAGTAATTTTTTTTAAAAGTCGAATCACATAATAAAAATTTCGAAAGTTTACTTATTACGTAAAATTACTAAAAGTCATAAAATTTGAAGAATACAGGTGAAAAAATGTGATAGAGAAAGGCTAAATTCGGTTTGGTATTTGAAATGACACCAACGGACGTTCTAGTGTTAAGAATAGACAGAATCCTAAAAACCCATATTCCAGTTTTAAAAAACTGATTAATACACTATACAAACTACTCGTAGATGTCTCGGAGAATCGGTGGCAACAAAAGAAGCTTTGTTTTAATAAATGCTTCTTTAAATATCGAAAATATATTGGTTTCTGAGGTTTCTAAAACTAAAGAACGTTTTCGTAATCGTGGATAACTTGGAAGAAGTAAATCTATATTACTTACCCATCATACATAGTATAGGGTAAATCTGGTAATCGTTTTGAAAATCGAAAAAAAAAAAAATTGACGGATTTACACGTTTAAGACACTGGAGATTCCGAAAAACATATTTTTAGAAAAAAAAATCGCCGTCCGTCTGTCTGTGTGTGTGTCTGTAAACGCTCTATCTCCCGAACAAATTGAGATAGAGACTTGAAATTTGGTATGTACGTAGTATTTAATAATGGGAAGAAGCTTATTGAATTTCAGTAACCTCGATTATCCGGAACTATTTTTTTCGGACTCTCGAAATATTCGTTCTGATAAAAGGTATATCAAAATTTTCGAAATTGTTTATTTTAAGGAGTGAATATAAAAGACAATTAAAAAGAAAACATAATTTTTGCTTAAAGAATGAAGTCGGTCGGATAATTAGTTGCCGAGATATTTGTAATCATATTTTCAACGCTCTTCGATTTTTCATGACCCTGTATTTCATCCAAATTTTAATTCAAAATTTGGATATATTTTAAGATATATTTTAATTGGAAATGAGACGCTTAATCCGCAATAAACCGTTAGTTAATATGATTATCATTTTTGGAGTTATAAGGATGTTTCTTTTACGCAATTCAGTAATAGAACATTTAAAGTTTATGACGCATCAAGCCACGATTTTATTCGAATTGCAATGCATTTTATAAGTAGTTTACACATGTTTTATTTTCATATTTTATATTATGCATATCCATGATGGGTAAGTATCACGGTGGCCCCCAACGGCTAGTTTCCGTTCGTGGTTATATTATATTTTCGTAGATTTAGAAATATTTGGCTTTTCTCTACAGTGTAATAGTCAGAATGTTGAATTGCGTAACTAAATATTTGGGGAGGGGGTCCATATTTTTGGAAACGTAGAGTTCATAATTACCATATAGTGTAATTTTCTGACGTTCAGTGCAAAATTTAAGAAATTTCGTGAATTTATTAAGTGTAATTTATTAAGTGTAATTTAAATAATAATAAGGCATTTTATTCTCAAAGTAGCAATTAAAATTAATCATGTTCTAAAAGCAAGATTACAAACTATTTTTATCATTAATTAAATCGGCTGGGTCTCAATTTAGGTTGAGTTCATGTCGGATTGAATCGATTTGTTTCGGGTTTGTATCGGGTTCGTGTCGGTTTCGGGATGGTTTTGGTAACCCGTTTTCCAAAAGAAATATTACATGAAAAAAATATATAATTTGTATATAAATGAGTATATATATATATATATGTGTGTGTGTGTGTGTGTGTGTGTGCGTGCGTGTTCATTTTTCTACATAAAATATAAAATTTGTAGTTGCGATATAATTATAAAATAGTTTTCCATAATTGCAGTAAAACGTGGAATACCGTATGTAATCGCGTATAAGCACTGCCTCCTTAATACTAAATGCCTTACGTTTTTGATTCAAAAGTGAAAGCCGCTAGATGGCGCTTCCTTATGGGACCTCTCGTTCTAATATTTACATTGTTAGCTTCATAGAAGTGTCTTTATAATGTACAATTTTATTATTTTTTACAGTGCTACTTGATTTTTTTAATTGAAAGTTCTTGTGTAAACGAAAATTAATGTTTTCTTTTTAAAATGCCGTCATGCTGTGTCCCTTTTTGTCGTTCATCGAGTAAAAATAAGGAAAATATTTCTGTTCATCAATTTCCAGTTGACAATCGTCGGGTGCTATGGCTGAAAGCGATATCTAGGCAAGGTAATGTATTTTTTTAATCTTTAAATGTTTGTTTATTATATTTTACCCTTTTATCTTTGTATTTTTAAAAATACAAATAGGCATTTTTACTAAAATTTTAATTTTCTAGCAACAGTCTGTTGAATAATAATAAAATAAATGAATGCCTATTTGTTATTAATATATTTTTATTAGGTTACAATTCTGTAAATGGATGCTTTGATCTAAAACTAGTTCTGAAATAATATTAATATTAAAATCGTGACAGAAATATTCGGTGAAATTATTTATTTTTATCAAACAATTATCCAAATCCTTGTCTAAATGAAACTGAATCTGTAACATTAAATATATTTAAAAGTCTTCCATCGCACTTGCAAAATTAGCCTTGTAAAAGATGAATATGATTATAGTTATAATTATTATATTCCAGTTTCTTTTAAACATTATTTAATGTATCAATAATATTTCACAAATCTCATAATTACAGTTCCCATCGTGAATCAATATGTAATTGTAATAACAGAAATAAATCAGAGCACCCCAAACAAAAATGCAAAAGATTTAAAATGCAATAGATAATTGTTTTTATGATTGTATTTAGAATCAGAACTTAATTAAAGAATACTAATGAAGCAAATAGTCATTTTCAGATAAATTAAACAATTAGGATATCAATTAACAAAAATTTCTGAGAATAATTAATTGTCCAAATTAATTATTGCCATAATCACAAGATCAATAATATATTATTCTAGATAGAAGATTTTAAATACGGAATTTAAGAGAAATACAGTTATCAAATTTTCGAATCAGTCGAAACAATGGGGGTGAGGGGGGGGGGGCAGTAAAAAAAGGGGAGAAATTTCTTGAAACAACTGTGCATAGAATCGTATTTCAAATTAATTAAATTTCATCAAGTACTTCAGAGCTCGATGCAGATTTTTATTCTTGGGCCCATTATGTAAAAAGCAACCATTATTTTTGTGAAATTTATAATCTAAATTCCAGTTATTCAAATTCGAACTAAACATTTAATAATTAATAATTTCTTTAAGTCTTGCTGAAGTTTTCTTTTCTGGTGAACTTGTTTTGTTTGCAAATAACACATTTTAAAACCTAACAATATAAAAATAATAAATGAAGTGTATGCTTTTACGGAATAGAATTTTGTGAAGGGGCCTATTTTATTAAAAGGAATTTTGTGAAGGTGTCGGTTTTATTAAAAAATAAATTTTGTGAAGAACCCCAAATTTGGCCTGTTTCGACTTCTGTTGATATATTACTTATAATAGTTATTACAAATGTGAAAGAAATAAAACTAAGGCTTGAATGTTTCAAATAAAAATCAAATTATTTCAAAACAAAACTGCAGAATTGATGTTTGAGCCCCTCACCTGAAAATTTGCTAGTTCCATTACTACAATCAGGATTGGTCCATGTGTCTCTCACATGTCCTGTTTTTGTAAAATAGTGAAAGAAAATTATATTTGTGAAAATTTAAGTCATAACTTTATGAATTTGAAATTATCGTTATATTCAGATTTCTGAGTATCTACCTATCCTTCACACAGGAACTTTTTTACGTATAACAAAACTGTTGTTTGACAAGTTGTTATTTTGTGACAGGTCAAATTTATTTTTAAATGATTAAATTTGTGAAAGATTCAGTTTGTTGGAAGCGGGAAATGAATATATTTTTTCTAAAAAAAATGTGAAAAGAATTTTTTTTTTTTTTTTTATGTCATAGGATTTTGTGAAAGGTTTAATTTTGGGATGCAAAAGTTTGTGAAGGCTCAGTTTAAAGATGAAAATTTGTGTGAAGGGCCCTTTTTAGTACCCAAAAATTTCCTAAACAGATCCCTGGCAATAAATTCAATTTATATTTATAGTATTCTTTTATTTACAGAGATGAATAACAATATTATCTGTTTCCTGATTGGTTTGATTGATTCTCTTTTTTTTTTTTCAGGTCCATTTAAAGATTCTCCATGGGTGCCTAATCAGTATGATGTGGTGTGCCAAAAACATTTTAAACAAGATGATTACAGACAAGGACCTAAAAGGTCGGTTTTAAAAGAATGATGCTGTTCCTTCGATTTTTGCTAATTATCCAGCATATCTTCAACCTCCAGCAAAAAAAGGAAGACGATCTTTAGTTAAAATAGAAACTGAAAATACGCCAGCTCAACCATCTGATATAACAGAACCACTTCAAAATGTTGAAGATCAGCCTAGTGTACAGTTACAAAAAAGAAATGACAGCTTTGAAACGGAAGTTAAAACTCGAGATTACAACTCTAAGTAAAACTAGGCAAAGAATTAAGAAAATACATAAACAAAAAAATCCATGTTGAAAAAAAATGCTGATTTAGCACAAAAATTAACAGAGCTTTCAGATATCGAAAAAGATGCTGCTGAAGGATCTGATCATGCTATATTTATATTGGATCAAATAAAATCTCGCCAAAAAAAAAACGATTTCGGTGGAGTTCCGAAGTTATAAGGATCTGCATATTGTGGCAGAGATATTCCCCAAATGGATATAAGCATGCTCGGAAATCAAAATTTTTAAACTTGCCTTGTAAGACAACCATAAACAAATATGTTGGTTACAGAGATGCAGAAACAGGCTTTAGCTCATTGGTAAAAAAAGAGATTATTTGTGGAAAAAGATAATCTGAAGGAAAATGAACTTTACGGCTCATTAATCATTGATGAAATGAGCATTAAGCCAATGCTCAACTATGATAAATTCAGAGATAAAATTTTTGGTTTTGTGGAAATGGGGGGAATTGAAAGTGAAATAGGAATGGAACATAAATTGGCAAAACATCTTTTATTGTTCTTATATTCAGGTCTCTCGACAGGTATAAGAATACCGGTTGGATTCTATTTCACTCTCCAATTACAAGGAAAAGATCTTTATGAATTAACAAAGCAAATAATTTCAGAAATAGAGAAAATGGGATTCGGGTTGTGACAGATAACCTTAGTGTAAATACGCTAATGTTCAAGGAGCTCTGTGGTGGAACAATTTATCCATTTATTGTTCATCCAGAAGATAAAAGCAGGATGCTATTTATTAGTTATGATTATTGTCATATAATAAAAAATATACAAAATCAATTTCTATCTAACAAAAAAAGATTGAATAATCAAGGTGCCCAAATTTCGCCACACTATCTTTATAAGCTGTACAATCTTCAAAAAGATGAAGTACTTAAACCAGTGCGTTTCCTAACACGGAAACATTTATATCCATCCTCCTTTGAGAAAATGAACATAAAACGAGCAATAGATATATTTCGGCCTGAGGTTACTGCTGCACTAAAATATCTTCAAAGCATGGGAAAGAAAATAAAATAGATGGATTTGAAGATGCTGGACCTACCATAAATTTCATGGACACAATTTACAGATGGTTCACGATCCATAACATTCATAACACTACACAGCACATCCACAAAAATCAGCATGACTGTATAGAATTTTTTTCAGTCAGTGATGAAAGATTACACTGGCTAAAAAATGATTTCCTTCCATATTTAGAAGAGTGGAAGGCAGGCTGCACAAATAAGAAGCTAGAATTTTTTAGCATGGAGACATATGAAGCGATTGTGCTTACTACCAAGTCAACAGTCGAAACTGGCACATACCTTCTGGATAACGGTTTTCATTACGTGTTAACAAGGAAATTTTCCAGTGATGATATTGAGTCTTTTTTTTTTGGCTATGTCAGAAGACTCAATGGATGCAATGATTTGACAAACGCTAAGGCAGCAAGTGACGCAATAGCAAAAATTTTAAAAGTGGGAATAATTAAAACCACCAAAACACTTCCGGAAAATCTCAGAAACAAGCAAGATCCAGCAGATTTCAACCAAGCCGTTTCCTATTACCAAAGCATACTGGCTGATCACTTAGAAAAGTTGGAGAAAATGGTAGCGTTACCACAAAATTGTATAAAAACGGCAACTTTTTCTGTAATTTCTGGGCTACCTCACAAGAACGGTACAAGAAAATATAGACTGTGGTGGATGTTGTAACCTATTAGTTAGTGAACAAACAGATTCTCCTCTTAACTACATGATTTCTCAAATAGATAGAGGGGGGTTGAAATATCCCAAACCTCAATTTACTAACATTTTAATTATTTTGTATACCAGCTTAAAATATTTATTTAGTATTGACAGACTTGAAAAGGATATAATTAAAGTTTTAATGGCCATATTTATACCTACAATAATGAAAAACCCCATTTTCTCATGTCCTTTGATAAACGATGAAAGTCATAGGAAAATATTGTGTACCCATATCTTGAAAAAGTTTCTACGACCCTATGTGACAAATTTTTGCCAGAAATCAACAGATAATAATAATTGCAAAGAAAAGACCAAATCTAGAAAAAATTTAAAGCTTTAAAATAGTAGATTATTTTGCAGATTTTAAATGTGTGTTAAGAGGCTACTTCACTCACGGGAACACACCCTCTCTCTAAAGTTAATCTTATGGGACAGTTATTTTACAACACCTCGTTTGTATTTCAAAATTTTTAAATGATTTTTTTTTTTTTTTTTTTTTTTTTTTTTGCATTTGATAGTTTAGATCGATCTCTATGCAGGCTATTTTTTACATTTTCGATTTTGTTTACAGTTTTTTTTAATGAGGATACTTTCACTTTCGGAAACGTTTTCGAAAGTAGCAGTATCCTCATGAAAAAACCCGCAACCGAAATCGAAAAAGTAAACAAACGGCCTATGTAGAAATCCACCTCAGCTATCTAGTAAAAAAAAAAAAAGAAAATCATTTCAAAATATTGAAATACAAACGAGATATTGTAAAATACTTGTTCCATAGGATTAACATTAGCGAGCGGATGTTTTCCAGTGAGTGAAGTAGCCTCTTAAGCAATAGAAAAGCTAATAATGATCCGTCTCATAATCTTTATCATTTTTAAAGATTTTAAACTATAATTACTATAAATATTAATTTCATTTATTGTAATAATGAAATTAGCAAGTCTTCAGGTCGGGGGTCTCAAACGTCACTCAGCAGTTTCATTTTAAAATCCTTTTAATTTAGTATTTAAAATATTCAAAAGCCACTATTTCATTTCTTTCACATTTGTATTATCAATTGCTACAAGTAATCGTATATATTATTTCTGTTGTCAACATTCCTTTTTCTATGCATTTAAAAAGCGCACAATAATGAATAAGGTATCACTCGAAAGGTTTTTGAACAATTCTGACATAGTACACTCACATTTCGTTAAAACATGTTTTTTGATTAAAAATTGCAGTTAATTCAAAATTATTTCAAATTTTTTTTTAATGAATCAAATTAAATGTTTTCTCAAATCAATGTTGCCACAAAAACAAAATACCGCATTATATCATGCTGAGCAATGATTATATATTAAAAAAATTAAATAGTAGAAAAAAGATAAAGTGTGATGTCTCCGCACGGGCTTATTTTATATTCATGATTGAAAAGGAAAATTGAAATTGAAATGTTTAGAAGAAAAAGACACCATCGATTGATCGAAGCTGTGGTATCTCACGTGTAGCCTAAAAGGTATAATTTGTTATATTAGATTAAATTTTATTTTATATGTATTTTATAATTTATATGTTTTCTTTGTTCCATGTTTTTCTGGAAGCGGATGACGTCATCCTCTAATGCAATTAAAATACAATTGTTAATTTTTTCCTCGCGCGTGCCTTTTGCTATCTTTCATCAGTAACTTTGATGAAATAAATGAAATGATATTCCGGCTTAACTAATGCTGTTTGTAGATATTTTTAATCCTTATTTATTTTTATTTATTTATTTTTATATATATATATAAGTTTAAACTTTCATCTAAAAAATATTAGACTGCAGTGCGAAATCCTAGCACGGGTGCACTGGTTTTAATTTAATCCACTACTTAGTATTTTGCATTAATCTTTTTAAAACTTGCTCATAGTTTTTTATCTATTAATTAAATTTTATAGTGTTAATAAATATTTTCACTCTATAAACATTGTTTGTTTTATTTTTTATGGAAATCTATTTTTAAATAAAGATCAGTGTTATTAATTTATATATTACTAGCAAGCTACGCCCGCTACGCTGGTCAGTTTCTCTTAACGAACCTTTAATCAAAAAAATATTAACATTTCATAATGCACTTTTATATTTTAAGAGAATAATAAGGGTACTATAATTTGTGAATCGTGTTATATCCAATATACACGTCAGGACACGTCACCCTTATAATTATCTTTTTACACGTGAAGGTTTCGCTATGGTACTCCATTGTGAAATTTGGTAATTTTTGAAATTCAATATTTGAAAAATGGCATAATCATTAGATTTGAAATTTATATCAAGAAGAATACAAATTTTTACCGTTCAAACGCAGTTTGTCTAATAATTTTTGACAAATACTTTTTGAGCTATTATCTTTTTCAGTAACTCCAAATGTTTCATTTTCCGAAATTAATCTGTGGCAACGATTAGCTAAAAACCCAGTTTTCAGCAACGCATAGCTTTTTATTAAAGAGGATGTTGGAGCAGGGATTGTCACCATCAATTTTCCACCATCACTTTTGAAATCGGTTTTGTAGTTCCAGAGATTCCATAGAAATTGTAATTTAGAATGATTTTAGAACGCTTTTCGCTCATTTCACAGTTTTAAATTTCGATTTTTTTTTTTAATTTATTTTTAGAGAGCATTCACATCATATAAGTAACTACAATGCCAAATTTCAAATTTCTAGCTCCTTCAGTATACAAAAAGTCGCAATTTTCGAATTTTTTTCGCTCCTGTACCCCATTGGGGTTAGTGGCACCGCTATAAAATATAGCCTGTGTTGGAGTAGGGATTGTCACCATCAATTTGTCACCATTACTTTTGAAATCGGTTCTGTAGTTCCAGATATTCCATAGAAATTGTAATTTAGAATGTTTTTAGAACGATTTTCGCTCATTTCACCCTTTTAAATTTCGATATTTTTTTTAAATTTGTTCTTAGAGAGCATTTACATCTTATAAGTGACTACTATTCCTAATTTCATGTTCCTAACACCTTCAGTATAAAAAGAATCGAAATTTTAGAACGTTTTTCGCCCCTGCACCCCCCTGGGGGTAGTGGCAACGACATAAAATATAGCCTGTGTTGGAGCAGGTATTGTCACCATCAATTTGCCAAAATCACTTTTAAAATCGTTTCAGTAGTTCCAGAGATTACCCCCTACAAACAAACAAACAAACAAACAAACAATCTTTACTCCTTTATAATATTAGTATAGATAATTAATTAAAAAAAGAACTTTTATATTAAAAACAAACATTTTAAATTAAAAATATCAGTTACTACCGCAATTTAAATTGTTATTTATAAAAGAAAAGATAATAAATACATTTGTGAAATTCTAGAAATTAATTACGAAGTTTATTTTTTAAGCTATATTTTTTGACTTTCCATATAAATATTCTCAATACAGCCTTTGTTTACGTTATTTACTGATCACTACCTCCGTAATACATACGTTAATGTATTACCGAGGTAGCATATACTGATACATATTGAAATATGTCAGTTGTGGCCGATAGATGGCACTGTACTCTGAAAAAAAAATTGACTTCCAATTTCTGTATGGGGAAAACGCGATTACGACCTACGACCGGCATTTAGTATTAAGGAGGCAGTGGTATAAGCCGACCCCCAAATTCGAGATGAAAACAGGTTTAATACCAAAATTTTGCAATAGTTTTCTTCGCCTTAAACAATTTAGAATTAAATAAGGCATAGAAAACCATTCTGAATTACTGGTATTTAATCTGTTTTCATCTCGGCTTATACGCGAGCTTAAAGCGTGAGCTTATATACTTGGCTTATACGTATATAAGGTAATTTGCTTAAGGGGACGGTGGACGTTAAAATTGATTTTTTTATTTTTCAAAATAGATATATGAAATTTTGTGCATATATACATTTCACCATAAGTATATAGAATACCTTAAAAGTTTTTCTAATCTTAATATAATTTTAAGATTTTTAAAAAAATTTAAAATTTATAAACCAAATTTTAAAATGCTCTTTGCGTCTTAATTTTTAAGATATTCACTCGATTTGGCATTGGATCACTTAAAACTATATTACAAACAAATCTGTGTATCACTTATTTAATCCCTTGAATAGTTAATTTTTGAGGGATTTTTTTCTGAATTCTAGTCAGATTTTCATCAAAATTTAACATTTTAATAAGTTATAAATCAAATTTAATTATCTTAACGAAGTCTAATTGTAAAATGCATGCACAGTTTCGTTGTAAACAGTATCAGGATTCTTTATTATGAATTTCATGAATTTTGAACAAAAATTAAGACGCATGGAGCATTTCAAAAATCTAAAAAACGTGTAAAATCTGTATTGAAAAAAAAAACAAGTATAAAGTTTACTAAAGAACTGAAAAATTGATTGTGTACATAATTCAAACGCTTATAACTTTGCGAAAGATCATCACAGCTGCTTGCAGTTTTTTCAAATGGTTGAATACAAACTGAAGAATACACACAAAAATAAATTTCGATTTCTGGGTCGATTTCAATCAAATAAAGGTCCGTGGTCTCCTTAAACTTCGTTTTGTTTCGTGATGTCGGGTGCGTTAGGTTCGGGTTGAAATTTCAGACAACGAAAATTTGTTTGTCTGGTTCGGATAGGATTTCGAATTAATATCAAATAAAGTTTTCGGGTTCGGGTCGGCTATAACATGACCAGTGCAGGACTTTTATGCGGATAACTACAACGTGTTGTCATTAAAACGCGAAGCTAAAAAATAATCCATTGAAGTCAGTTTTTTCCCCTTACAGATTACTTGTTTTAAGTACGTTTAGGGTGAAACCCCCTGTAACTGACACTTTAAGGATTCTTTCTTGTTCAAATCACTATTACAAAAATTTAAATTTATTTTATACTTACCTTTGTGTTTAAAATTTTTTTTTATCCTCAATAGTAGAGATACATTAAAAAATTATTGTTGGCAAAATTTTGAAAAATTATACAATGCATTTTAAAAGTAATTTACACATGTTTTATTTTCATATTTTATATTATGCATATCCATGACGGGTAAGTATTACGGAGGCCCCCAACGACTAGTTTTCGGTCGTGGTTATATTATATTTTCGTATATTAAGAAATATTTGTCTTTTTTTACAGTGTAATAGTCAGAATGTTGAATTGCGTAACTAAATATTTGGGGAGGGGGTCCATATTTTAGGAAACGTAGAGTTCACAATTACCATATAGTGTAATTTTTTGACGTTCAGTGCAAAATTCAAGCAATTTCGTGAATTTATTAAGTGCAATTTATTAAGTGTAATTTAAATAATAATAAGGCATTTTATTTTCAAAGTAGCAAAAAGTAGCAATTAAAATTAATCATGTTGTAAAAGCAAGATTCATTATTAAAAATTGATTTTATTCATAAATATGGTCAAAACTCCAGTAACTGACACCAACCCTATTTTGAAACACCAATAACTGACAGAAAGTAAACCAGTGACTGACATTTTTTTTTTAATATTAGAATGCTTTAAAACATTTTTTATTCTTTATTATAAAAACAAAATACATTAATATTTATTTTAAAAAGTGGGATTTAGTAAGATGTACTGCATTATTAGTAATGCAGAGTATATAGTAAGAGTATATAGCAGTAATATTTAGTACTGCATTATTAGTAATGCAGATATCTAATAACTGACATTTATGACCACATCTGGTGTCGGACACTGGTAAAACAACTTAAATTTTAATGGTGTTTACTACAAGAAAAAATTAATTTATTATTATGCATTTTTAAGCAGTTCAAATAATAGATTTCAACTTTCTTCAATATAACCAAAAACTAACACCTCTGTCAGAGACTGGTGAAATGAAATTCTAGGAACCAATAACTGGCAACCCCCCCCCCCCATTAAGCTAAATTAAATAACTATAAACCCCAAATCATGGCGCTAATATATCATATGCATTTTTAAACTAGTAGTTTCTACTAGTATAACTTTAAGAAAAAAATGTAGGATGGTTGCATTACAAATAGATTAAAAAAAACTTTTCCTTAATTTTAGAAATAAGATGGTTGCTTCAAAATGGCACTTTTTGTATTCTCAAAAGTTTCTTCCTCATTGAATATGTTCTTGGCCCACCAGTGATGAATAAATTGACTCCAAAATGAAAATTAGTGTCTCATTTACCACTAGATGACATTACTTTGCAGAATTTTACAACAAAATGCATATTTGAGTTAGATTTTTGCTCAAGTGTCAGTTACTGGTTAAGTGTCAATAACTGGGAGTTTCACCCTACCTACTTTCAAAATTATTGGATCGTATTTCAATTGTATATGTTTTTCATAGATGTGCACACCGAATTGTATAATAGAACGGAACGCTAACACACCTATCTGTTTTCTGCCCCGACAGGATCACCCTTTTAATACACCGAAGTAAAGACTAGTCGTTGGGAGCCACCGTAATACTTACCCATCATGGATATGCATAATATAAAATATGAAAATAAAACATGTGCAAACTATTTATAAAATGCATTGCAGTTCGAATAAAATCGTGGCCTTGATGACGTCATAACTTTAAATGCTCTATAACTCCAAAATTGATAATCATATTAACTGACGGTTTACTGAGCCGGATTAAGCGTCTCATATCCAATTAAAATATATCTTTGAATTGAAATTGAATGAAATAAAAGGTCATGAAAAATCGAAGAGAGTAGAAAATGGGATTACAAATATCTCGACAACTACTTATCCGATCGACTTCATTCTTTATGAATTTTTTTTTTATTATTGTCTTTTATATTTATTCCTTAAAATAAACAATTTCGAAAAATTTTATATGACTCTTATCAGAACGAATATTTCGAAAGTCCGAAAAAAATAGTTCGGTTTAATCGAGGTTACTGAAATTCAATAAGCTTCTTTCCATTATTACATACTAAGTACACACCAAATTTCAAGTCTCTATCTCAATTTGTTCGGGAGGTAAAGCGTTTACAGACACACAGACAGACAGACGAACGGCAAAATTTTTTTTCTGAAAATATGTTTTTCGGAATCTCTAGTGTCTGAAACATTCAAATCCTTCAAAACAATTGCAAGACTTACCCTATATGATAGGTAAGTAAAACAGAACTTTTCTTAATATTAACAGCGTTTTTTCAAACTTTTACACATTATTTTTTTTATCAATTTAGTTATTTCTACACCTTTTTCATACTTTTACTTAACAATTTTTCATGTTTCTTTTTGAGCTCTTAGATCAAATTTTATTTTTAAGTAGGATGAAAATAAATATTTGTGATAAAATTAAATAAAATCTGTACATTGTTAGGTAAAAAATATTAATCATGGGCGCTGCATCCAATGTAATAGAATAGGAAGTTAGCGCTCCGTTCTGTTAGCTCAGTGACTGTGCACAGTAAAAAGTATCGTAAATGACTGTTTTTACTATTTTCTGTATAGAATTTTCCATTTTATGTCAGAAACGAAATTTCTATCTCAAAAAATTAGGCCGTTTTTACTTCTTGCAATCAAGTCTTGTAATCGTTTTGAAAATCGAAAAAAAAAATTGACGGATTTTCACGTTTCAGACACTGGAGATTCCGAAAAACATATTTTTAGAAGAAAAAATTTGCCGTCCGTCTGTCTGTGTGTGTGTCTGTAAACGCTCTATCTCTCGAACAAATTGAGATAGAGACTTGAAATTTGGTATGTACTTAGTACGTAATAATGGGAAGAAGCTTATTGAATTTCCGTAACCTCGATTATCCAGAACTATTTTTTTCGGACTCTCGAAATATTCGTTCTGATAAAAGGTATATAAAAAAATTTCGAAATTGTTTATTTTAAGGAGTAAATATAAAAGATAATACAAAAACATAAATTTTGCATAAAAAATTAAGTTGATCGGATAATTAGTTGCCGAGATATTTGTAATCATATTTTCCATACTCTTCGATTTTTCATTACCCTGTATTTCATTCAAATTTCAATTCAAAGATATATTTTAATTTGAAATGAGACGCTTAATCCGACGCAGTAAACCGTTAGTTAATATGATTATCAATTTTGGAGTTATAAGGATGTTTCTTTTACGCAATTCAGTAATAGAGTATTTAAAGTTTATGACGTCATCAAGTCACGATTCGAGGCTAACGAAAAAGAAAGGCTACCGCGGTGCTTTACGCATATCTTTTTTTACAGACCGCCGGAGTCACGTGTTGTTCGAATGCACCAATGAACGCGTACTAAAAGAGCATCACGTCACTCTAGCGGTCTGTGAAAAAAGATAAGTGGAATGTACCGTGGTAGCCTGTCTTTTTCGTTAGCCTCATCACGATTTTATTCGAATTGCAACGCATTTTATAAATAGTTTACACATGTTTTATTTTCATATTTTATATTATGCATACCCATGATGGATAAGTATTACGGTCGCCCCCAACGACTAGTTTCTTCTCGCAACTGACAAATTTTTTTTCAAGTCAATATGAATGAAATTTATTTTTTTTATTGATTTTTCAATTCTGTGCTCCCAGTTTGGAATATTGGTTTGTAAAACATTAATTAAAAGTAAGTATCCCATATGATAGTTATTATTATTTTTTTACAATCTAAAAGCATAGTGCAGTAACATTGGGTAAGTTCCACTTGTACTGGGTGCGCCATAAATTCGTTTAAATTTTAAAAAATCATTAAAAAGGAACAATGATGCTAAAAAATTGAGGTTTGCACGAATCAGATTAGAGGTAGATTGGAAGTTTTTTTAAAGTTATGGTTCAAAATATTACCGATAGGTGGTGCTGGTATGCATAATATGATAGAGGACCTTATGAAGGCGTGATGTGACGTGATTTATGACTGCTGATTATCTACACGAGGGATATAGGCCCGAGGAGGAGTGCCTACGGTGGGGTTCTTTCTAAGGGAACTTAACCCATATTTACGCAAGATTATCCAAGGTTAGAAGAAAACCACTGAAAACTCAGAACGATTAGGCCGAAGGGCGCGATTGGTTTCGGACCAACACCTCCGGTCTACCAGCTTTGAGAGCAGAACCTTTCGGGCACTGGTGGGGCCCTTATGAAGGAGATGTATGCAAATTAGTTTTATAATAAAATATTCCTTTCTTCGAAGCGTCTGACAAGCTTCAGTATTCCAGCACATGAAATGATCACTTTTCTCGTCTTGAATCCTTTTGCAGTGCGGAATTTTCGCAATGCGCCGGCCGGTTGCTAATACCGCATTCTTATAAAATCGTTTAACCAACAACGCTAGATCTGGAAACAATAACATATTGCTGGTATTGAATGAAGAACCTATGTGTATTGAGGTGTTTTATTGTCAGTCTTATTTGCATACATACAGTGGTGGCCAAAAGTGGGGACATTTTTTGAAAGTTTCATGTTTTTCAACTTTGAGTGCTTGTAGAATATATTAATTTTCACTTAAATACAAACGTTTCTATATCAAATTGAAGGTAATTTAATGTAGAATTTAATAATAAAAACAGTATTACGATATCTTTATTACAAAAAAAGTTATGCAACTAATAGTAAGATCTATCTTAGATTTGCACTTTTTTAAAGTGATACTTACGCAATCAATACTTAGTAGGATAAACCTTATTTTTAAAGACAGCTTCACAGCGTCTTTTCATCGAGTGATCGAGTGTTTGGAGTTCATCTTTCGTAATCACATGGTGCCAAGAATCAATTATAGCTTCAATAAGTTGTCTTTTATTGGATGGACGTTTTTTTTGTACAAGAATTTTCAAACGTCGCCACAAATTTTCAATTGGATTGAGATCAGGGCTGTTTCCTGGCCATGGTAATATATCTATGCCTTTATTTTGAAACCATGCTTTGCATACTTTTGCTGTGTGGCATGGAGCTGAATCCTGCTGAAAAATAAATGGTGCGTTGTTGGGGAAGAGATCCCTGACGGAAGGTATCAATTTTGGTTCCAGGACAGTTTCGATGTATTTTTTGGCATTCAGGATGCCATCAATCGCTTAAATTCGGCCCACACCAACTGCAGACATACATGCCCAAATCATGACATTTGTTGGGTTTTTTGTAGTTGCTTCAATGCAATCAGGATGAAGTGCTTCTCCTACTCTACGTCTCACGTATTTTCTACCATCACTACCAAAGAGCGATATTTTACTCTCATCGCTCCGGATTACTTGCTTCCATTGATTTTCTGACCATTTAATGTGTTCTTTTGCCCACTTAACTCGTTTTTCGCGTTGCTTTTGATTTAAATATGGTTTTTTCCTTGGAATTCTAGTTTGTAGTCCAAATCCTGATAACCTTCTTCTTATTGTTCTTGAATTTACTGCAACACCCGCTGCATTCATTTCCCATCTAATGGCATCTGATGAAATTTTTCTATCTTGAAGGCATAGCCGTTTAATTTTTCTATCGGCTGTAGCACTTGTGCATTTTTTTCGGCCTGATTTGGCCTTATTTTCCACTGATTTCGTTTTTTCATAACGTAAACAGAACTTTCGCACACCAGAACAAGTCACTGAACTACACCAACTTGTCTTGCAATTTCAGCATAAGAGAGGCCATTTTCTCTCAATATGACAATTCGGCTTCTTTTTGTAGATGTCCAATTAGTTCTTCTTGTTGATGACATTGTTTAAAATTAGTTTAATTAAAAAAAGGACTTTAAATATTCAAAAACAGCAATACTCTATTTAATTGTACTAGTATGCATCATTCCGCAAAATATTTCCACAACAATAACTCTTTTACCATCCAAATAACCTAAACTATAGTTACAGACATTCGATTGGTCCTCAGAACAGTGTCTGTGATTGGCTAGTACGCTTTTATTACAAAACACTTCCTTATTCAAAACAATTTGTGTTTGTTTGTTCTACTAAAATGAGCATAACTGTTGCATATTGTAATACTGTTTTTATTATTAAATTCTACGTTAAATTACCTTCATTTTGATATATAAACGTTTGTATTTAAGTGAAAATTATTATATTCTACAAGCACACAAAGTTAAAAAACATGAAACTTTCAAAAAATGTCCAAACTTTTGGCCACCACTGTATGCTTCATATTATACATACCAGCGTCATCTATCGGAATTTTTTTTATTCACAACTTTTTTTGTTCATAAAAAAAGTCCGATTTTCCTCTAATCCCATTCGTGCAAACCGCAATTTTTAGCATCATTTTTACCTTAAGTTTTAATGAATTTATGGCGCAACTGGTACTACCACATGTACATGATGCTTGACTGTTTGGCTGTTCCTGCTGTTGTTACCATAGAGAAGATATAGGGGTGGAGAGAGCTTTGGTAACCCTAAAATGTCTCCAACATAACAGTCACGTGATAGGTTCTGTTTGTTTTGCTTACCCATCATACGTAGTATAGGGTAAGTCTTGTAATCGTTTTGAAAATCGAAAAAAAAAATTGACGGATTTACACGTTTCAGACGCTGGAGATTCCGAAAAACATATTTTTAGAAAAAAAAATTGTGTCCGTCTGTCTGTGTGCCTGTGCGTTTTTCTGTAAACGCTCTATCTCCCGAACAAATTGAGATAGAGACTTGAAATTTGGTATGTACTTAGTATGTAATACTGGGAAGAAGCTTATTGAATTTCAGTATCCTCGATTATCCGGAACTATTTTTTTTCGGACTCTCGAAATATTCGTTCTGATAAAAGGTATATGAAAATTTTCGAAATTGTTTATTTTAAGAAGTGAATATAAAAGACAATAAAAAGAAAACATAATTTTTGCTTAAAGAATGAAGTCGATCGGATAATTAGTTGCCGAGATATTTGTAATCATATTTTCAACGCTCTTCGATTTTTCATGACCCTGTATTTCATCCAAATTTTAATTCAAAATTTGGATATATTTTAAGATATATTTTAATTGGAAATGAGACGCTTAATCCGCAATAAACCGTTAGTTAATATGATTATCATTTTTGGAGTTATAAGGATGTTTCTTTTACGCAATTCAGTAATAGAGCATTTAAAGTTTATGACGTCTTTAAGCCACGATTTTATTCGAATTGCAATGCATTTTAAAAATAGTTTACACATGTTTTATTTTCATATTTTATATTATGCATATCCATGATGCATAAGTATTACGGTGGCCACCAACGACTAGTTTTGTATTAATTTCACTGACGAATCGAAATTGCGAAATTTGACATCTGATTTTGTCGCCAAGGGCTAGCGTATGTTTGCGAAAGGAAAATAGACAGATTACAGTGTCGTTAAATTAAAGTGAAAATATTATTTTACTATTTTAAAACACAGATTTTAAGCTGCTTTGTTTTATTTCGTTTATATTTTTTACACTAGTTCACTTTATAGTTTCATTTGGTATATTTTAAATTTATATTGTTAATAAAGGGTGCTCGGAAATTGTTTTCATTTGAGCATGCCGTTTATAAATTATGAAATATAAATATTGTGTAGTTATTTTTATTATCTACTTTTTCAATGCTGTTTTTTCTGCTTCTTAATCAAAAATAATTTCTAGATTGAAATAGTTAAAGTTTTTTATAGTTTTATAAAAAATTATTGCTGTTAATAGAAGAGTGGAGGTGCAATCCTTACAACCTCATTTCCGTGTAACAGAATATTTTAACTTAGCAAAATTGATATAAAAAATGTTAGATCGAATGCGTTAAAAAATTATACAATGGAAATCAAAAGTTTTTTAATTCTGGCCAATCTCCAATTAAATCAAAAGTTTTTTAATTCTGGTCAATCTTACGTAGATATTTAAATCAATAAAACAAATTTTGAAGAAGGCTGAGAAAATATTTTGCTATTAAACAAAAGTTAGGAGAAATTCAGGGACAAAATAGAGAAATATTCGCATTATCTTCCTTGACCTAGATAAAACTTGCAGTACTGAATTGTTGAAATTGAAATGGACGTAAAAAGAAGCGATTTGTTTTATTATTATGGAGAAATAGTATCTAAATATTCATTGGTAAAATATTAGTTAAATATTGAATATGTATTGAGTCATATTTGCATAGTTTTGTATTAATTATTGGCAATGTTAAAATCTTCGTGAAAAAAGGATCCCTCCTCCCCCGAATAATTATGTCGCAAATCATTATATTTTTTGCTAAAAGAAAGGATTACGACCTTGGTTTTCTATATTTTCTTCTGGGTAGAAATTGTTTGGTATAGTATGCCGTACCACCCATTAAAGTTTGTCTAAGGACTTTTAAATCATCCCTATAATTTTATCTTCGAAACGCAATTTTTAAATGAGATTTGTAATTACTTTAGAGATCAGCATAATGTATATCGGGAAAGCATTTAATTATGTTTGAATGTTGCTTTTATTCTTTTAAAATTATATTCGCAGTTAAACTTACATTATTAGATTATTACAACGAATGTTTAAATCTTAAACCTGCTTAATCTTCAGTACTTTTTTTTTTTTTTTTTTTTTTTCAAAACGCAACAACTAACGAGCCATGCAATCATCTCTTATAGAAACTGTTTTCATTACTTTTTCTTTATATTACTTCTCAATCTGAGTGTTTAAACTCTCTTTTATAGTTCACTTTTTTTTAATTGTATTTTGATGGCAACAGCGTTTAATAATTGAGAATATTTTGAACTTTGAAATGAGGTTTTATAAATAGAAATAGGTTGTTGTGGATTTCTTTTACTTTTTAATCCGGAAATGTAAAAGTCCTTTTAAAGTTTTAAGTTATCATTATATTTAAATACACATGTCATTAAATTATACATACATATTTGTAATCAGCTGTGCAGTTTTATTTATTTTAGAACAAACAGTGGCATAGTTAGCATGTCGATGAACTTGGTAGAATTTTTAATTTAGCAGAGGTTTTTATCTCCTGCATAGTTTCCAAACTTCCGGGTTTTTTTCCTGCAAATCAAATAAATCCGAAATTTTATTATAAATAGAAGTTTTATAGCCGCATACAAACAAGAAACATTTCGTTAAATAAATTTTCTGATTCAAATTAAGTTTTTTTTACTTGAAAAATACTGGATCGTTGGCAGGTTATTGGCATCATTACTTTTTTTTACTTCGGGCAGGAACTTTCATTTGATGGTGTGTGAATTTGAGATGGTTCTCAGCAACTATATATTCCTCTAGTTACGAACATTTGGAACAGCTAAAGGCCACAAAATACCTTGAGTCTTTAATAAGACACATTATTTTTCCTTTATCATCTGTATTAATAGGTTTTGTAGCTTATATTCTACTAAATCACCTATTCCAAAACTCTAAAAGTATAAATGCAAACGTGATGAGTTTAAAAGAATTTGCTAAAGGTATATTGTGTATAAACAGGGCTTAATTTTTAAGATAAAAAGTACCGGAGATAAGCTCCGGTGGACTCCGGCGCAAATTAAGCCCTGTGTATAAAGATTTATTGTGTAGTACTAATCATTGTTACACTAGTGTACATGGTTTTTGGAACAGATAAGTAAGTGAGTGTTTTATAAAGTATTTTTAATGCTGAAACATAAAACGTAATAAATAATTCTCTATCATACCACGTTTCCTAGTAATGTTGCTTTAAAGCTAAGTATTATGTCATTTTTTTCACATAATAAAAACGATTTTCAAAGAGTCATACACATGGGACCAATAAAAAACGAGCCATCCAATTAACAACGCTTTAACCAATGAGTCATCTATGCGGAACTTGTTTAAAATCCCGCACTATGTCATTGCAGCTAAAACCATTGTCGGGTGTGGTTGAGTTTGCTAATCCGTATTAAATTATACGTGTTCAGCACGTACCCTATACTTCTTGCAGTAACGCAAGTTCAATCAACTTAATTTTGTATAATTTCATACAGCAATAAACTTCGTTACTTTGAAAATTTTATACTTTTTCAGCAATTTCTCAAGGTTAAATAACAAAAATGTGATGTATGATGGAGAGAAACTGATATCGCTTTCAGATTCCGCGTTGACAAACATATAAAATTTAATTATTGCGGTTTCTGTTTCGAAAATTATTTTTCAATTTGTAGACAAGTATTACCATAATTTCCGGAGTATAATCCGTGGATCAAATAATCATATTTCGACCCAGAAATTTTATTTTATAAAATGTAACTTACTAGAGCGCTGTAAATATTTGAATTGAATTATTGAATAAAATTTCTGGGTCGAAACACGATTGTTTGATCTACGCGGATTATAGGCCGGAAATGACGGTATTTTATACTTTCAAACCTTTTTATTAACCGACTCAAAAAAGGAGGAGGTTATCAATTCGACGTGTATGTATTTTTTTTTATGTATGTACACCGATTACTCCGGAACTATGCGTCCTATTTATGTGATTTTTGTTTTATTCGAAAGAGAATACTCTCGAATTGGTCCCATTTAAATTTTATGAAAATTGGTTCAGTACTTTTTCAGAAATTCAACAAAAACGAAAAAAAATAAGCATTTTAAAAATAGTTAATTTGTTGGGCAGACGACTTTCATTTAATATCATAAAATATTCTATTACGTGAATTTGCAAATAAAACTAGTCGTTGGGGGCCACCGTAATACTTACCCATCATGGATATGCATAATGTAAAATATTAAAATAAAAATGTGTAAACTACTTATAAAATTCATTGCAATTCAAATAAAATCGTGGCTTGATGACGTCATAAACTTTAAAGGCTCGATTACTGAATTGCTTGAAAGAGGTTTTTCCTTATAACTCCAAAAATAATAATCCTATTAACTAACGGTTTATTGCATTTGATTAAGCATCAAATTTCCAATTAAAATATATCTTTAAAGTGAAATTTGGATGAAATACAGGGTCATGAAAAATCGAAGAGTGTGGAAAATAGGATTCCAAATATCTCGGCAACTAATTATCCGATCGACTTCATGCTTTATGTAAAATTTATGTTTTTTTATTGTCTTTTATATTCATTTCTTAAAATAAACAATTTCGAAAATTTTTATATACCTTTTATCAGAACGAATATTTCGAGAGTCCGAAGAAAATAGTTCCGGTTAATCGAGGTTATTGAAATGAAATAGGCTTCTTCCCATTATTACATACTACGTACATACCAAATTGCAAGTCTCTATCTCAATTTTTTCGGGAGATAGAGCGTTTACAGACACACAGACACACACACAGACACACAGACGGACGGCAAATTTTTTTTCTCTAAAAATATGTTTTTCGGAATCTCCAGTGTCTGAAACGTGTAAATCCGTCAAAAAAAAAATTTCGATTTTCAAAACGATTACAAGACTTACCCTATACTACGTATGATGGGTAAGTAAAAAAGACTGACATATTTGAATCAGCTTTAACTTATCGGATTATAATTCTGCATGAATAAATTAAAGGGGGGATTAGCCACTGCCCCCCCCCCCTCTTTATACTTAACCCGTTAGCACACGCGCTGGGATAAAATCTACCCCAGCTTACAACTATTACTTAAAAATGTGCAAAAATAGTTCGCGATCATTCTGAGCCTTAGTACCTTTCAAGCTGAATGATATCAAGATGTGGCCAAAAAGAATTTAGCTCTGGTTGTGTATTTTCCATTCTTTTGTTATAAAAGTGTCACGTGGGAGGAAATTTACCCCACGCGTGTTATAACGTAACCCCTAATGATAGGAAAATGTTAATGCAAATGTTTATGTAAAAAATATAGTGTGCAAATAATAATATAATTTTTCTTTTAAACGTTAACAACTCTTGCAGATACAGTTTCTATAAATCAGTTTTATGTTTTTTTTTTGTATTTTCATGGCTGAATTTGGATTGTATAATCTTTGTATGTAATGATATGCAGAAAAAATCTTAGTGCGAGATTTTATGATTTCTTTTTTGCTTTAAATATAAAAGAACTTTTTATTTTAAGTTAAAATTTATGTCCTTTATTGATTTACAGTTTATTTCAAATATAAATTTTGAATATTTTAAAAGTCCCATTGTTGCAGTTTCACAGCGGTTTGGCATATTTTGACGAGCGCTTATTGGCGCATAATTAAATACATTGTTGTTTCAAATCCCATACAAATGTACGAGTTACAAAAAATATTTGGCGATTTATCACCCGTGGCGCACTAGTTGGAAACTGCCTTTAAAATATCCAATTATCTATATTATATTATACAATACAGTTGTATATAAATGCTTCTGCAATTGTCTTTTAATATTTCTACTACATAATATTAACTATAGAGTGATAATATAGAAAGAAAGAAAGAAAGGGGTCACTCTCCAAATAGTATTATAGGCGACATTGTTGGCGCAGTGTATTTACCTTGTAAAAATCAGTACACATTAAGCATAAGCACCGAAATCAGTGAGTTGCACAGTTATCAAAACTGTAGTACACAGCCCGATTATGACACATTATCCAAGACGATTAGGTGAGAATAATGATAAAATTTCTAATCTTCCGTAACCGAGTTTACTGCCAAGGTTAGCGTTGAAATAAAAAATATATTAACAACAATATGGTTTAATATAAATATAGATATCATTAAAGGCTTTAAAGACATTAGATGAGAATAATGATAAAATTTCTAATCTTCCGTAATCGAGTCTACTGCCAAGGTTAGCGTGAAATAAAAAATAAATTAGCAACAACATGGTTTAATATAAATATAGATAGCATTAAAGGCTTTAAAGACATTAGATGAGAATAATGATAAATTTTCTAATCTTCCGTAATCGAGTCTACTGCCAAGGTTAGCGTGAAATAAAAAATATATTAGCAACAACATGGTTTAATATAAATATAGATAGCATTAAAGGCTTTAAAGACATTAGATGAGAATAATGATAAAATTTCTAATCTTCCGTAATCGAGTCTACTGCCAAGGTTAGCGTGAAATAAAAAATAAATTAGCAACAACATGGTTTAATATAAATATAGATAGCATTAAAGGCTTTAAAGACATTAGATGAAAATAATGATAAATTTTCTAATCTTCCGTAATCGAGTCTACTGCCAAGGTTAGCGTGAAATAAAAAATATATTCGAAACAATATGGTTTAATGTAAATATAGATATCATAAAAAGCCTTAAAGACATTAGATGAGAATAATGATCAATTTTCTAATCTTCCGTACTCGAGTCTACTGTTGTAAATATAGATATCATTAAAGGCTTTAAAGACATTAGATGAGAATAATGATAAATTTTCTAATCTTCGATACTCGAGTCTACTGCCAAGGTTAGCGTGAAATAAAAAAGATATTAGCAACAATATGGTTTAATGTAAATATGGATATCACTAAAGTAATAAATAAATAAATAAACTTTTTAACCAAAAAAAGAACCGACTTCAAAAACTGCTAAAAAGCGAAAAATAAACTTTTTAACCAAAAATTGAACCGACTTCAAACACTACTAAAAAGTGAAAAATAATTTTTTTAACCAAAAATAGAACCGACTTCAAAAACTACTACAAAGTAAAAAATATTTTTTTTAGATAATAGTTAATAAGAAATTAAATTAAGAGCATTGTATTTACCATGCATATTATAATATTTAAGTACATTAATTTGATTTTTTGGAGTCGGTGCCAGCCAAGCCAAGTACAAAATTCAAAACAAAATATCCAATATAAATCGTAACACGCGTATAAATTATATCTACATAAATACGAGACAATAAAAAAATACATATAACTCATCAAATGGTAGAAAATACAATGATTTAAATGATTAACTAATTTCAAAAGCAATGTTTGTCGACATATAGTTGCTAATCTCATTTGAAAATACACGTTTATAACATCAGATGAAATGTTTAAAAATGGTAACACGGCTTTAACTTGGCTTGGCTGGCACCTACTCCAAAAAATCAAATTAATGTACATAAATATTATAATATGCATGGTAAATACAATGCTCTTAATTTAATTCCTTATTAACTATTATCTAAAAAAAAATTATTTTTTACTTTGTAGTAGTTTTTGAAGTCGGTTCTATTTTTGGTTAAAAAATTTATTAACACGTTCTGTTACTTACATGCGTTCATTTTACTAAATATTAAAAAGAAAAATCATATGAAATAAACAGAGATGCGTGATACGAGATACTATACAGATCATCTTTTAGATGTTTTGTTTCAGATTAAACAGAATTATTTTCTTTATGAAATCAAATCCCTTCTTCTATCAGCTACTAATAAGCGCCACTTATAAAGGTATGTAAAAACATTATTTTATATTATAAATATTTAAATTAAAAGATTTTAAATATAGTTATCGATTAAATAAAGTGATCTAAACTTTTATCTATATTTTGTACGACCGTTATCAATAAGATATATTTGTATAACTAAAAAAAGTATATGATTATTCTCCTAAAAAAAGAAAAGAAAAGAACAGAACAGAAAAAAGAAAGAAGCAAAAATATCCAATATAAAAGAAACCATCTTGATATCCATGGTTTATCTGGGTTTTAGAGTCAGGTTGATAAAAATAAAATTAATGAAAATCTTTAAAGTCGCGTAATTAAAAAAAAAAAAATAGAAAATATTAAATATTGATATATTTTTAAAACATTTTGTGATTGTAGTAAGTAAAAATAAATCATCCAATTAATATTTTTAGTTAAATTCTTGCTAAATTAATTCAAATATAATAGGATGTAAATTACAAGTTTAAAATTATTTCATTTCATTAGTTGAGTAGGCTGGACTGGCACCACAATCTATCATCTTATATCTATAGAATTCGCTTACACAATATAACAATTCATAAAATTTTCAATACTTAATCAATTTAAAAGCAACTAATTAAAAATAAAAGCATATTTCTAAAAGAACTTTCAAGTTATTTACCGTCCAATCTTGACAGGTACTATCTAGTTTAACGTTAATATCCATTGGATTTTGCCGGGATCATTCAAAAAAAGTATAAATGATAAAAATGTATACACGAGAAAGTTATATAAACGATATCCCACTGTGTATATATATATATATATATATATATATATATATATATATACCACACGACAATTCCATTATAACATAGTTTCAATTACAATTACTTTTTTAACCATTTACCAGTCTCTGCCGTCAGACATGCGACCAAGTATTTTTTTTTTTTTTTTTTTTTTTTTTTTTTCAAAATAGACTTCACCCGCGCCATTTCTTACTCATGCGCAAGTTTTTACCAAAACTACCATATACCCTAAACTATACAAAACATTGTTGTACAAATAACGCTTCCAAATACAGAAAGAATAATAAAATTAACTCGTTAAAGATATTTTTTAGTAACTAAAATAGCCTGTTAATAAGTGGTTAACCCATTTGCATCATTCGCGCATAAATGCGTCCATTTCAGGAATTTCCTTTTTATTCAGAAACTCCGAATCCATACTGGAAATCCCGAAAGAAGAATTTTTACTTTATGTAATGACGAAACGTCTGTCATTAAATAAAGCAAAAATTACTACTCAAAATTTCTGGTATGATGTCGGAATTTCTGAATAAAAAAGAAATTTGTGAAATGCTTGCTTCGGATGCAAGCGAACCTCTGTGACATCGTTTTCTTACGTTTTTAGGAAAATGACCCATATAGTATAGTGGGCGGTCTGTACTCAGTCTGGCTGGACAAGAGAGAACGCATTAAGTTGAAACTCGTGAGTTTGCTTCACTTTCTGTGTCTTTTGAGTTGATTTTGATTATTATTATTATTATTATTATTATTATTTTGAAAAGCGAGCGTCAGTTGAGTTAGACTAAAAAATTCCGTGAAATCAAACTCATAAAAATTTTTGTTTCTTTCAAATTTTCAATTTTTTTTTTTTTAAACACACAGCAAATACATTGTAAACATTCATACAACAATAAATATTTTAGTTTTGCATATTAAGATTTTAATTTTATATATTACACTCCTTGGAATTTCCAAAGAGTACGACACCACTATTTTATATTAGAAATTTTCTATTTAATATGAAAATAGCAGAATTCACAATCACCTCATTTAATCATAGAATTTGAAACATTTTCTACAATTACAGAAGACAAAGAATCTATAAAAAAAAATCCCGGTAAAACTGTTTGCATCCTGATATTAGGGTTTGTTAATTTAAAAAATTACGTGTTTTAGTTAGAAAATAATATAGAAAACATGCACATTTTATTATAATTTCTTAAAACTATTTGACAAACTTCTTTGTTGTGTGCGATTTGTAATTTCATTAGTCTCAATAAATGAAAGACACGATAAAACTACAATGATTAAAAATATATTCAATTTTCTTATTGGCAAGTAACATTTTGAAAATAAAATTACCCTGAGAATTTAACACTAAAACTACTCAAGTAATTTAAGAATTTGAGATTATTTGACAGAAAAGCAGTGCAGGGTTTTTTTTCTTGGGGGCCCATTTTGTGAAAAAAAAATTATTTTTGCAAAATTTATTATATTTTTGTTAAAAATAACATTTTGTAACGAAAAATGAAATCCAGTTACTCAAATTCGATACAGCATTTTATTAATAATAACCTTTTTAAGTACTTCTGTTAAAGTTTTCCTTTCTGATGAACTTGCTTTTTTGCAAATTACACATTTTTAAATCCCAACAAAATAAAAATAATTAATTAAGAGTATGTTTTTATGAAATGGAATTTTGTGAAGGGACCTAGTTTATTAAAAGGAATTTCCTGAAGGGAGAGGTTTTATTAAAAGGAATTTTGTGAAGGAGACTGTTTTATTAAATGGATTTTTGTGAAGTAGCCCTAAATAAGGCCCCAATTTTCGCCTTGATCGACCCCTAATTAATTATATTAATTAAACTATTCCAATTACAACGTAGTGTTTTGTTTCTTATTCTAATACTAAATTAATCAGATTTTGACATCCTTCCTCATAGTAAGTTCATGTTATTAAGGTTAAAATTGTTCTCTTTTCTCTCATGATTTTCTTTTTTTAAGGGATTCGTGGTGAGTTTCGCTCTTTTTTAAAAACTGAGTTTGAACGAATTCGTTTCATAAATTTAGAATTTGAGCACGAATTTAATTCATTTTTAGAAGGTGAGTATGAGTTTGATAACTAGGATCAACTATGGCAGGCTGAGCTGCTCTTGATATCCATTTCTAGTCACCCGCCAAAATATGCATTTGCTCTTAATTTATTCAAAGAAATTTTTTTTTCAGGAACAATTATTAATTGCGCTTTAAATGCTTAACTCCAACAGAAAAAACATTATTCTTTGTCAACATATCGGAAACAAATAAAAAATTGTAGGATATGAACTAGGTGCATTTTAAAATTCAAGAGTGACACTGTTAAAAATTTTGTGGTGAATTAAACCAATTTTTGGTGCAGCAACAGCTGCAACCATAAGATGGTGAAACTCTGTCCCAACATTTGGAGCTCCAATTGTTGGAAAGAGGTTTCACCCTCTTATGGTGTCAGCTACTGAAACACCAAAATTTTTAACAGTGTAGCTTTTTTTAAATATTAACTAAATTCGATTTTTAAAAGGGTGAAATGGAGAAAAAAATTCCTAAAATCACATTTGTACTACGGTTTCTGTGAAAAATGTAAGCTAAGAATTTCAAATTTGATATGAAAAGCAAATATTTACATTTTAAAAGCGTGGATATTTGCTTTAAAAAAATATTTTTTTAAGAAAAAGATAGTATTTTCCAATAAAGCTCACTTATAGATTGAAATGAGTTTATGTGTGAAATTAATTGACTAAATAATTTCTTGATATTTTTTCTATAAAAATACATTATTTTCTTTGCAGTTGCCATATGTTAAAAAGAAAGTAAACCTGGAATAGTATAATATTTTGTTAAAATACCATAGATTTTGAATCTTTAATGTGAAGTACGGGGCAGTCCTATACTTTTGCATCCGAAATTGACATCTATACTACTTGTAAAAGAACATGTTCTGATGATTCGCAATCAACGCCAAGATTCAACCGTTGCTTCTCGGACATTGAAATTTGGAAGATATGTTCCTTATGTGTTGTAGGCACCCACTAAGAAAGAATTTTTGAAAATTCATCCCTAAGGGGGTTAAATGGGGGGATCGAAAGTTTTAGGTCATTTCGCCATCTCAGTAGCAATTTTAGGTAGGAGCGTGAAATTCAGCATAACAATTCTACTAAAAAAGTACTTAAACATGTATTTCAGCGATTTTGTCGCCAACATCAACTATGAACCCGATTGTAGAAGATTAGTCGAATAAGACAACTATAGCTGTTTTTTATTAGATATTTTGCGTAACATTTTTCCAAGGAAAAGTTTTTTTTTCATATTTTATGAATATAATTGTTTTTGAGCTTTTCTTATTTATCGATCGGATTTCAATTTTTATACAAAATGCGGTACATTTCCTCCTCTTTTCAAAATACATTTTATGGAAGTAAAGATTTGCGATTTAAATAATCATCATATTTATTTATTGGCTCGGGTAAGCACAAGGCTTCATTATAGTGATTGCCGTAAAATCATCTTATAGGCGTGAAACGCACAAGTCTCTGTTAAAATAATTGCAGTTTTAACGATTTATGCGCTCAAAATTCACAGGACCCCACTATAGACATAACAGAGCCCCGTTATTTTGATCATCGTATTAACAATTTATAGGCGTGAAACCACAGTGCCCATTTACAATGATCGTCATGTATCTTAGGCTATCCCATTTTGGTTTATTTTATCTGAAAGCTCTCCCTTTCCCACGAGCAGTGCGGAGCCGGTCTTTGTCAGGCAACTCGTGAAAAAAAAATGATTGTTTATGTCGCGAAATCTTTATTTACGTGTTTTATTGATACTCTTATTAATTATTTTCGTATAGATTAAAATAAAATATTTTATTTATATTTTTCTCTTCGCGTGTAAAATGCACTTTCTGGGCCCCACACGGATGCGACCAGCTAGACGGGCGACGACCGGCTAGTTCATATATAAATTTTAAAAATTTTGCTATGGTTGCGTCCAAATTAGCCCAATGCAGGGACGGAGAACTCGTATGCTAGAAGGCATATTGCCACCACTTTTTCTGAAAATATTTTTCGACTTATATTGTGAAAAAAAATTGGGATTAAATAAGGTGAAAAAAAACTATCAAGACAAGGGGTGGAATTGTGCTTCTAGGACGCGAGTTCGCCGTCCCTAGTGTCTTTATTTAATTGATTCCGAATGAAAAATAGGAAAATTAAGTCAGTTTCAGGTGGTCAGGGTGGCCGTTTTTCAATTTCAGGAATACAAATGCATGCTATCTGTTATATATGATGGCACTTAAGTATACAAAAACCAGGGTCGGTGACAAGTTTCACTGGCCACTGGAATGACCAGAAGCACGGGCCTCTTACAAGAAAAAAAGTGCAAAAATCCGCCGATTATATGAATAGCTGGATAACAGAATCAGCCAATTTTTAGAATCAAATCAAAAAATCATAACATTAGTTGTCATTTATTAGAATCAGCAAAATCCCTTAATATAATCAGATTTTGCTTTACAAACATGATCAACTTAAAAGGTGCTTACTATAAATTAATCATCTGGTTATAAAGTAATCTACTCAAGGTTATTCGCCTTTTTTTTTTCTTTTTCTTTTCTCTTTTTTTTTTTTTTTTTTTTTTTTTTTTTGCCTACTTCACAACAACAATCTCTCTTACACATTTGCAAATCCATTTTCGTTCATGCATGAAAATTTCAGATATTTTCAGTTATGTGTTAAAAAATTAAGAAACGTATCCCCTCCATAAATGTGATACGGCAATGATTATATATTAGTTGCTGACTAGTGACCAATTTTTCACAATTGTGATGTTCACCGGTATTGGTGACATTCTCTGAAACATTCTTTTTTTTTTACAATGGAATAGAAAAATCACTGTTCAGTTCCATGATTAAGAATTACTTCAAGTATTATGCATTATATGTATGAAAAGTGTTTATGAATTTCTCAAAAAACAGCAAGCTTGATTTGAAAACAGATGAACTTCAACCTTGATTTGAATCGAATGATGTTTTTATGCATATTTCATGTGTTTTTTTTTTTGTTTTTTGTTTTTGTTTTTTTTTACTGATAAAAGTTACCTAAGTAGTCAATTAAAAAATGTTTGTTCTAAATTACTGGCGCTGTAACGAAAACCGTTTGTTTTGGAAATGGTCCTAAAATTGGCGATATAATACATATTCTCTTGCAGGGAAGGCATAAAAACCTATATATATAAACTACGATGTAAAAAAAAAAAAATTGTAATTATGACAGAATAATATTGTATTTTTTACAGAAACAACTGATTAAAAAAAGACATTTATTTCCTATAAAAAATCTGGATTTTGTAACTTTTACAGAAAAAAATCTATTTTTTTACAGAAAAAAAACTGTTTTAATGGAAATATACAGATATTTTCTGTAAATTAAACTGTTTTCCACTGGTGCTAAAATTGACAGTTTTTTTCTGTCAATTTGAGAGATTTTTTCTTACAGTATATGTAGATAAACCTATACCTATAAACAGCATAGAAAATCTCGGTCTGGATGATAAACAGTACGTATTTTATAAATAAAAGCAATTAGTAAAATTATTCATGTTGTTTGAAAATGTTCTAGGAAATAATTCAAAATATCACCCGGATCTTTTACTGTTTGACTAAAAAACATCTTTTTCAATCTTTTTCCGCTTTAGAAATGTTTCCGAAAATCAGTAGCAGCAAAAGAAACTTTGTTTTTATAAATGCATCTTTAAATCTTGAAAATATATTGGTTTCTGAGGTTTCTAAAAATAAATAACGCTTTTCGGAATAGTGGGTAACTCGGAAGAGGTTATTGTATTTTTTCGTTCGCGGATATATTATATTTTCGCAGATTAAGAGCACAGTGAAGAAGTCTGTTAGTCAGCGCTATACTCTCTTTTGTGGTTTTCAGATAAACTGAAAATTGATTCTCTAAGTACTATGTATTTTTCAAACTTTGTGGGTGGGCAGATAAGCTCAAGTACGGTCATGATATAAGACAAAAAATGCAAATGTCTTCCCTTTATTGCATTTTGCAATAATCATCATTCTTTAATAATCAAAACCTTATTATTTTATACATCTACTATCCACTTATCACATATATAATAGAATTAAATGTCAATGTCCTCCCTTTAAGTTATTCCACGGTAAAGTATTTTTCCATTAATAACTCGAAGTAGTTAAAAAAATATATATTAAATCAGTTTTCTTAAAATGCCAAAAATAGACATCAGTCTTTTTATATTAACGCAACGATTTAATTCTAAAAAAAAAAAAAAAAAAAAAAAAAAAAAATTAGAATGAGTCTTTAAATTAACTTTCTAATCATTTCTCCACGTATCATTTCTGTATTTACTAGAAAACTTAAGTGCGCCTTAATATGTTCTCCACTGGTAATATTTTTGACGAATGGGGGAGAGAGGGGGAATATATGTTCTTAAAACTGGAATTTGCAACAAAGAACGAGATACTAACGTCATGTAAAAATATATTATTTCCCTTAAAAATATAAATTGCAGCAAAACGAGATTGAATAAATAATCTAAGAAGGTTTTCAATTAAATAGAGTACTTCATCTTAAATTGGCTTTTTGAAAAGTGCGTAATATTAAAGCTATTTACTTTATATTTTCTTATGAAAAGTATTAAATAAGTTTTTGATTGAAAGTCAATTTCAGAAGGACAACAGCGTATCAGGAAATACCAAAATAGGACTATGAAAGTTCATTTAAAAAAATCAATATAAAATAAACTAAAAGAACAGAAATTTGAATTAAAAGAAAGAATGTCATCTAAGGGAACGATGTGTTTTGAAATATACAGTGTTCAAAATATGAATTTTTGTTTTTGTTTTCAAATTTTAAGAATTTCAATATATTGCTAAGTGTGTTTTCATACTTCACTCAGATAAGTAATCAAAATAACATATCATAATGTATTTCAAATACAGTTTTTAAAAAATCGCACCTGTATCTATTATATTAAAATTTGATTGTCTGCTGGTCGTTCATAAATACTCCTTTTAGTCAGCCATACTCGACCTGCGGCCCGCGGGCCGCATGTAACCCGGCGACCTTTTATGTGCGGCCAGAGATACATAACCATTAATTGCTTCATTATTTGGTTCATAATCATTGGTTCATTAATCCATAATTATAAAATTAATTGTATAATAAGTATTTAAGAAATTCAGTATTGTTTCATATTTTTTTTTATGGGAAGATAAAATATACGTATGTCCTTTAATGGATAATTAATTTAAAATAACGTTAAAACATCTTAAATGCCGTTTTTTTTTGTAAGAAGTTCTTTTTACATAGTCCTATTTGAGCTACAGTGGTGTGAACATGTCTTAATCTTCAACACAAATCAAACATTATTCCAAATTAATTAAATTTGCACTATATATTTCTACAATTTATAAAAATAAGAAAAAGTTTGCATTGAGCAAAAGATTAGATAAAATCTCCTGGCATTTTTTTCTTTAGAATTTTTAAATTTTGCATTGTTATTCTGTTTTATACTTATTATATAGCTAATATTTCCTTTTAGAATTGAACGTTTGTCGCGGAATAAAATGATACTGAAAATCTTTACACCACTATTTCCAAAGAACAAACATCACTGCCATATTTCTACAACATTTGCAATAAAAATCTACCTCAAGTTTATTATTTCGAAATTGTGGTGTTAAAATTCTTTGGTAATATTTCAAACGTTCAAAATTACTGATAATATTAACTTTGTTATATTTCTTTTTTATACTACTTATGTTATCTTATTTTTTTAATTACTCCTTTTTTTACCCTTTTATAAGTGTGTTGCGACCCGTCCAACATCGTAAAGATATGTTTGTGGCCCGCGAGAAAAAAAGGTTGAGTATAGCTGTTCTAGATTATGAAATGCAGCACAGTGAAATTAACATCAGTTATCCGCATGGATCCGAGGATGTCATAAAAGCTCTCAAAATTTTAACATATAAATTATTTTCCGATATATATATATATATATATATATATATTTGTAACTTTTAAGGAAGTTTCTCTGTAGATGGCAACTAAATTACTCCATTTTTAACACTTTCCAACCTAGTTGAAAAGTGTTTATGACTTCGGTTTGTCTGCCATGCTCTAACTCTCGTAAATATACTCCGATTGACCTGAAATTTTTCTATGTTATTGTCGTTTACTACAGCATGATCCCTATTGAAAATGAAGTGTGTAGCATTAATAGTTTATGTACAGAGGCAATCAAAAGTATTCAGTTACATTACGGTCAATTGGAAAAATCGCATTTTGATGATGTTACGCCCTTCGAAACATGATGAAATTGATATATAATTATGAAGTGCATTAAAACATGCTTTTTGTAGAATATGGTGTACAAAGCATTTATTATTCATTTACAGAGTCACACAAAATAATTCTGTCACACAATGTTGTACGGAGAAAAAAACGTTTGCAATGTAATTTAATGATGTTTCAATATTTAAAACATAATGAAACTTTATATGTATTAATGAGATGCACTATAAATTGCTCGCTGAATAGTATGGTGTGCATTGCGTTTATCGTTCATTTACACGGACACACAAAAGAATTCGGTTACAGTCATTGTTCGATAATTACAGTTATGTGTGAAAAGTGCGTTTTCAACTTTGGTTTGGATTTTTAGGTTTACTAAATATGTGCATAGTACTTGGTGTGTATAAATTCTGTTGATCATATACAGGGCTACACAAAAGAATTCATAAGTAATTACTAACTACACTATATTGCCAAAGGTGACCGGTCACTTCCGATTTTAGACGTTTTGTTAACTATCTAGAAAAATACATGAGGAATTAACCTGAAACTGCAGGTGTGTAAACAGTATAGTACAGGTTATATATTTCCGCGAAGATTTTTTCCCGAAACCCCATAGGGGATTGTCAACAAATTGAAAAATAACGAATATTTTTTGGATTACCCTGTAAAAACTAATGTAGCAAAAGCGTTCAAACTCGAAATTATTAATAAGTGGCTTATTGTAATATACTGTGTTCATTTTTATGAGGATAGTATGTATACTCGAAGAGAAATTAAGATTTTTATAGAAACAGTCCCAAATTTCGCCAAGTTTTTTGCTTATAATTTACAGAGTTCTTAATATAAAAAGAAGTTATTTTGAGAAAATATGTCAAACAACATTGTACATTATACTCTGTAATCGGAATTAAAAATAAATAAAAATTGGATGAAAAATGAGCAGGTTTACTAAAAAATGTTTCACTGCGCATGTGCGAATGCAATCAAAATATAATGTTCATAATGTATTAGCTAAGTATATAGAGCAACTTTTGTGAAAGTCTCAAAATCATAGCTTGAAAATTCTGAAAATTATCGTCGATAGAATAAGCTCGAAATTCGTTGTTCCCAAACGGAAGCAAAGGGATGAGGGGTTGTATCCAAATACGTGCAATATTGTGTACGCTATCTTGGCACTAATCAACAGATATTTAATACAACCCCTCATCTTTTTGCTTCTTTTTGGGAACAACGGATTTCGAGCTTATTCTATCGACGATAATTTTCAGAATTTTCAAGCTATGATTTTGAGACTTTCACAAAAGTTGCTGCATATACTTAGCTAATACGTTATGCATATTGTATTTTGATTGTATTCGCACATGCGCAGTGAAACATTTTTTAGTAAACCTGCTCATTTTTCATCCAATTTTTATTTATTTTTAATTCCGATTACAGAGTAGTATGTACAATGTTGTTTGACATATTTTCTCAAAATAACTTTTTTTTTATATTAAGAACTCTGCAAATTATAAGCAAAAAACTTGGTGAAATTTGGGATTGTTTTTATAAAAACTTTAATTTCTCTTCGAGTATACATGCTATCCTCATAAAAATGAACACAGTATATTACAATAAACCACTTATTAATAATCTCGAGTTTAAACTCTTTTGCTACATTAGTTTTTACAGGGTAATCCAAAAGATATTCGTTCTTTTTCAATTTGTTGACAGTCCCCTATGGGGTTTCGTGGAAAAATCTTCGCGGAAATATATAACCTGTACTATATTGTTTACACACCTGCAGTTTCAGGTTAATTCCTCATGTATTTTTCTACATAGTTAACAAAACGTCAAAAATCACAAGTGACCGGTCACCTTTGGCAATATAGTGTATGAGAGTAAATTGCTTAAGGATATTTTTAATTGTGTTACGCATTTTCCTGCTCAACTATATTTAGTAGACTAATAGAAGTTTGTGAAATATATACAAATTCATATACAGGGCTCCACAAAAGACGAGATACATTCTCTTTTATGGTTGGTAATTGCTGGAAGTGAGTTTTAAGTCGCCTTATGCGATTTTTACCTGAATTAAATTTTAGCTTAATATGTGGTGTGTAGTCTTTAAATAATATACAGGGCTGTACAAAAGATTTCGAGTCCATTTCCATCGATCGGCGAAAATTGCAGTATGTTAATTTTCCAACTGGACTAAATTTTATCATGCTATGTAGTATATATCCAAGTCTGTAGGTCATATACTGGGCTGCACAATATAATTTGACTACTTTTTTGACTATGGAAGGTAAATGCTAAAACTGGATTTTTAAATGCGTTAGATGTTTCCTAAATTGTTTAATATCTTCTGTCACCTCATTTAACGGTGAAGTTTTGTTACAGTTTTCTCGATGTGTTGGAAAGTGTTTCATAATCTATGATTGACGTATGATTCCGTTCTTGTTGTGAAAAAAAAGGAAAGAAAGGGTTAAAAATGGAATATCGTCTGCTATCCGAAATGACGAACAAATATAAGGTAAAGCCAGGAGAGGTGGCGCGGTCGGAGAGATTGCGCACATAGAGGTTAGGGGGGAAGGAGTAGTGTGAGCGTGCAGCGACTCTAGGTAGTTGTACAACAGCAGTAGTGGAGTGTCTACTTGGAAATTCACGTTGATTGTTTTGAGCGTCTAAGATAAAGCATTGCTATTTTGTTTTGTTTTCCCAAAATAAGTGCTTGAATTTTCATAGCTATTCATCAGAATTTCTGTACAATGTCAGTAGTGCACAATATTTTAAAATCAAACGATTTCTCATAAGCTACTAATCTAGAATAACAATGTGAACATCAACGAATCGTTTTAGTAGCGGCCATGTTTAAATAAAACGTCGTGCAATCTCTCCTACCAAAATTGGAGAGTTTGCGCATCTGCTACTTAGGAGAGATGGCGCATTGTTCCCATTACTTTCCATGCTAGGAGAGATTACGCAGCTTATTGGTAAATTTGCATACAAAAATGAAAAATGAAAATGGATTAATTTTAAGTTAAACGTATTATCAAATAACTTAATGTTATTTTGTAATCTTATCTGGACTTGCTTTTTCTGATTCTTTAATTTTTTTTCCCTTTAATTAAATTTTTTAATCGTTTTTAAAATTATTTCCTTTTTCTGATTCTTTAATCATTAGGTTGAAATATTCATTCCTAACACAATCATATTTGTTCACAAAAACATTGCAACAATGTCATTTAAGTGTAATTATTATTGTTAACAATTTAATTGTAGTTATTATTAGTAACAATCTCTCCAACCATGTGCGCAATCACACCAACCCTGTAAGGACAGATTGCGCAAAATAACTTTCTTGGTTTTATTACAACTATTCTATTGAATTACAACATAACAACAAAATAGCAATGGAAATGCATAAAAACAAATGAAGTAAAAATTATTCATGGATAGTTTAGCAAAAAATTAATATTTAGATATTTTTTTGCTCTTCTTTTGAATTGTACGCAGACTCTCCTAGATTTACCTTATATTTTTGTTTTGTTTTGTTTTGTTTCAATAAATCGATTTAATGATTTTTTGCTTACATTCTGTTTAAAAAAAATGTAATGTAAAGAATATTTATATGACTTACTTCGACATTAAATTTAAATAAGCTGAAATATTTTAATATTATTGACCCGTATGAAATATTATTTTTGAATTTGTTTAAAATGTACATGGACTATAACAGAACATGGAGTTTTGAGCATAGCGTCTCAATATACGTACAGGGCATATGCTCGAATTAAAAGTTTTCGTCCAAACCATAGTAACTTACGCTGTAGAATTTGACGATACTCACCTGGACGAATTCGTTTAGATCAATTAAACAAGTAAACAAATATTAACTTGGCAATAATGGCAAAGTTCTCCAAATTTTTATCCAAAATCCTCTAGACCAGCCATACTCAACCCTTTTTTCTCGCGGGCCACAAACATATGTTTGGAACGTTAGGCAGGCCGCAACACAATTTTATTATAATGTAAAAAAGGGGTAATTTAAATAGCAAGATTAAAAAAAAGTAGTATAACAAACCTATATAATAAAGTTAATATAATCAGTAGGATTGAACGTTTGTCACAAAAGAAATATTACCAAAAAATTTTAACACCACTATTTCCAAACAATAAACTTTGTGGTAGATTTCAATTGCAAATATAGTGGTATAAAACATTTTGCTGCCAATTTTTTCCGCGGTAAACGTTTAACGCTAATAAGCATTATTAGTTAAACGTAATAATATAACAATGTAGCATTTCCAAGTTCGAAAGAAAAAAAATCAGATGATTTGTTTTAACAAATCAATCGTTTTCTCAATACAAAAAGTTTTTTTTAAGTGTAGAAATATATAGTTAAAATATAATAAATTTAAAATAATATTGGTTTAGTGTTGAAGATTAAGAACTGTATACACCACATATAGCACAAATAGAACTACATGTAAAAATAATTTTTGACTAAGGAAATGGTATTTAAGATAATTTTAAATTAGTAATTTTAAATAACAGGACAAATTTTGTCTTCCCATGAAAATACATAAAAGAATAGCGAAGGTCTTAAAAACTTTTATACACATCTCAATTAATGTAATGAATAGAGGTTATTGATTATGTATCTCGGGCCGCACATAAAAGATCTCCGGGCCACATGCGGCCCGCGGGTTGAGTATGGCTGCTCTAGATTAATAGAATTTGATTTCCCGTACGTCGCCATTTTTTTATAGCATTCTACTATAATTGCATCAAAATCATGTAACTTACAAAATGTAATTTTCAATTCTTATACATTGTAAACATGATTTCTTGCTTATAATAAAAAAATAATAATAAAATTGATATTATAAATATTTTCTAAATTTTGAATTAAAATGGATTTCTTTTTTCCCAAAATTCTAAAGATCCCATGCAATGCAAATACAATACATCGGGTTTCTACTGCAACAAGTACATCTTTAAAGTGCGTTTTAATTTTAGTTCAAAATTCCTAATATCTTTCAGACAGAATCTTTGATACATAAAACAATACAAATCTCTGCATCCGTCTTGGATACAACAAGTACATCTTTAAAGTGCGTTTTAATTTAGTTCAAAATTCTTAAGATCTTTCAGGCACAACCTTTGATACATAAAACAACAAATCTCTGCATCAGTTTATTAATTTTCTCAAATTAGTAAAAAAGTCTATTAACGTGAACATGTAAAGTTTTAATAAAAAATAAGTTTTGTGGCAGTTTTTTTTTTAAATAACTGTCTGTCGGATAAAAAATGGGTGCACATTTTTTTAATAAAATTCTTTTAGCCCCTTGACCGCCCTAAGGTTTAAAAAAAAAATCCCTGAGCCAATTCTATGCCAAGTCAATTTTCAAGATTTCCATGTAAAATGCTAATTACAACTAGAAATTTTATTTAACAAAATATTAAATATTGAATATATTATATAAAAATTAAATATATTTAAGTGGTATTTATCTTATATCGTTTACTAATTTAAATTTTTGGTATGAAACATATTTATGGAACGAGCTTCCTTGTGCGAATCAAATACGATTCACGAGGCGCTGTGTTCATATAGGGTAAGCCGGAGTAATTTGGTGCCTCATATTGAGTTATTATCAGTTATTATTATCAGTTATTATTATCATGATATTATTGTATGGTATGAATCTATAAAAAAAAAAAATACAAGTACTTACGCCTGTGTACTCTGTATTAAATATATCCCTATTATGTAAATAGTACATTTTCAGGAAGAAATTTTTTTTCTGGAATATATCAAAAACTGTGCAAAATGACCATTTTCGAAAGTTTCATTATCTCTCTACATGAAAAGCCACAGTAAAAGCGAAATGATGCATGTATGAATAAAAATTGTACTGGTATGTTGAAAGTACACTCCTTCTAAGATAAGTATTGCATTTCTTCTTTCTGCATCTTTGAAAATGACCCAGAAAAAAATAATATTGGTGCAAGCACCAAATTGCCCCGCGTACAAAAAAAAAATCGGGGTAATTTGGCACCTCTGTATTTTACTTATAAATTTATTTATTTTTACTGTAGTTTTATTATGTCTGCTGATTATCACTATCATTCTGTTTATTAATCATTTCTCAGAAGTATACAACTGACTTCTTTATTCCAGATCGATTCAGATAAGAATTAGGCTACTGAAATGTATAAGACCTGAGACTTAACTTGTGTTTAAAAATGATTACGCTATGGAGTAGCCTTTTATTAAGAAACTGTATGAAAAAGTTATTTTTTATAGAGGCCTATTATTCAGAAGACTGTGCAATGTCTAAAATATCATTATTTTCATTCTAAAATGTTTCACTCTAGTCTCTAGCCTGTATCAATGAGTAGGATTCATATTTTCGCCTTTATATAGTACAACTATGTTGATAGCTATTTCCTAAGAAATTGTTTGAAAAAGTTTTTTTTTTATTATTATTATTATTATTATTCAGAATGTATTTTATCTAAAATATCATAATATCCCTTTTAAAATGCTCCCTCTATATTATTGAGCTGTATTAAAACATTCTAATTATAAATTATGCTCTCACTAATGTATAAAAACGTGAGTATTAAAACTTTTATTTCAACTAATCATGATATATTAATTTTTTATGGTTAATTTGGTTTGGAAGGACATCTTTTAAAAGCATCTTTTCATCAAAAAATCCTTCACGTAATTGCTATTTCAAACTGACTCTTTAAAAAACATATGCTCTCAAACAAAAATTCCCAGTGCTCTCAAATGTTATCTAATTAAAAAAATTATCAGTGTTCAAAATAGCACATTGTTTAAAGGTACAAAATGGAATGCACCTTATTACCTCAAAATATACGATTGGTAGTGTGGCAATGGTTAAAAATGTTTTTTTTTTTTTTTTTTTTTTTTTTTTTTAATAGTTCTAACTTTCTAAGTACTGACTAAAATCTCTTCTTTCTTTTATGAATTTGTCCCCTAAAAAGGTACGTTTTTCCTTGTACATTTGAATATTTTTAAAGGCCTATAGTTCTTTTTTTTAGTTTAGTTTTAAAAAATTAAGCACCAAATTACCTCGTATGAATTTCCCTATGATTCATACGGCGCGCAGACTGGTATTCCGCTGGAAAAGCTGGCCAATAGTCCAAATCTGAAATATCATGGGAAGTTTTTAATTTTCAAGTTAGCTACGTTGATACACTGTCCCATACACATGAAAAAGTATAACTCGTAACATGAGTGGGGAGTGTTGTTTCATATAACAACCATCTTCAGACATAGAAATTACCTAATTGTATTTCATTTCATGATGTAAATTCATTATTTAAGATGGTGAGGATTTTTTTAAGTTCTATTCGCGGGTAAATTCCGCCTTTATTCTACACTGAGAGCCAGTAAGGAGGGTAAAAATAGAGCAAATTTCAATTCCCCAAGCAGCCCATGATTTAAATCACACGTTAGCTAGATCTGTGCAGAAAATTGGAAAAAGGAAAATCTCCCAATAAAACTAAGAAGGAATGAAAGGGATAAGATAGTAATTGCATGGAAGAAGCGTGTTTTTATCTCAACAGGCTGCCTAATGAAACTTGGATGCAGCGCCTAATGGCAGACAATGGACCCATGAACTTTTTACTGCAGGCTCCAAAAGCATTTTTTATGTTTGTCACCAAAGGCAAACTGATTTTTTTTCTGATGAATGATTTAATTTGATTTCAGTGTTTAAATTTTTTTCTCAATTCTCCTGCTTAACTACATAACTACTTCCTTTATATAATGTTGAAAAAATATGATGCATTAATGTTATCATAATTTTAGTTCAGTTCAAAAATGCGTAAGATGATTCAAAACGCACCTTCAGCAATTCCCAATGGTAGAAGTTAATTAACTGAAATTATTTTAGGAAGCCCTATACAGTATTTACAGAATTTATAATATACTCAAGCTTAACTAAGCTTGAAAGTGCATAATACAGCTGAAAACGTATTTCCTGCAATTATCTATACTAATATTATAAAGAAGAAACGTTTGTGTGTGTGTTTGTTTGAAGGGGATAATCTCTGAAGTTACCGAACCTATTTAAAAAATAATGGTGACTGTCGCTGCTCCAACATAGGCTGTATTTTAAGTCGGTACCACTACCCCCATAGAGACACAAAAGCAAAAAAACATTCTAAAATTAAGAATTTTGTGATACAGCTGGGGCTGCAAACTTGCAATTTGATATGAAGGCTAATTTTAAGATATAGATGGTTGCTAAGAACGATTTATAAAAAAAATCGCAATTTTAGAGAGTCAAATGAGCGAAAAACGTTCTAAAAATATTCTAAATTACGATTTATTTTTAATTGTTATAGTGCTGGAAACTTGAAATTTAGTCTGATAGTTACTTTTAAGATGTAAATACTCGGTATAAAAAATAGTTTATAAAAGAAAGCGAAATTTAAAGGTGTGAAATGAGCGCAAAACGTTCTAAAAACGTTGTAAATGACGATTTAATTAGAATTGTTTGGGACAGTAACTTAAACTTTGACATGTCTGCGATTTTTAAGATTTTAATATGTAAATGCTCGCACAGAACAGTTTTTACAAAATTCGAAATTTAAAAGGGTGCAAGAGCAAAAAGCGCTGTGAAATTGCGATTTATGTGATACTGCTGGGGCTAGAATCTCTAAATTTGGCATGGAGGTTAATTTTATATTACAGAAGCTCGCTAATAGCGGTTTCTAAATTCTTCGAAATTTAAAGGTATAAAATGAGCGAAAAACGTTCTAAAAACGTTCTTAATGGAGATTTATTTAGAATTGTTAGGGATAGAAACTTAAAATTTGGTATGTGTTGCTTTTAAGATATAAATCCTCGCACAGAACAGTTTTTAGAAAATACGAAATTTAAAAGGATGAAGGAGCAAAAAAAGTTCTAAAATTTTGATTTCTGTGATACTGTTAGGACTAAAGATTTAAATTTGGCATGGTGGTTATTTTTAAGATGTAAGTGCTCGCTAAGAACGATTTTAAAAAAAATCGAAATTTAATAGGGTGAAATGAGCAGAAAACGTTCTAAAAACAATCTAAAATACGATTTATATGAAATTGTTAGGGATAGAAACTTGAAATTTGACATGGCTGTTAACTTTAGAGGCGTAAAATGCAAACACAAGACAGTTTTTCAAAAAAATCTAAATTTAAAACGGTGCAGTAGCGAAAAACATTGTAAAACTGCGATTTTTGTGATACAGTTGATATAGAAGCTTAGATAACTAGAAACTTGGAATTTAGCATGGTGGTTACTTTTAAGATGTTCGCTAAAAACGGACAAAAGCGAAATTTCAAATAAAAAATTAAATAAGCAAAAACAAAAATTAAAAACATTCTAAATTACGATTTTTGGAATTAATTTTAAATTTTCTCCTTGATTTAAGTTTCATGTTCGCCTAATGCAGTGTAAGAATGAAGTTTATTCAAAATCTGGCTTAATTAGAAACTTTCGAACTAGCCATAGCACTATAATTTCCTCTAATGCAAATAAGCACACAGCTATCACTTGGCATATTTCAACAATTACGCATGCAAAGCCGCGGGTTTTGTTATTATATGATGATGCAATTGTATTATTTTGTGCAACTCTGTAAAAAAACATTAAATGTTACATGTCCTATTTTTCATACGGGAGATTTTATCCCGCAGCACATTTATATATATGAATTTCATAAAACGCGCTTCAAACAATTACTACCTACACATAGAAATTCAATAAATTGTGTATACAGTAATTGTGTGTACTGTACAGTAAAATCTACTCACAACATTTTGTATAGGAACCTTCTTCTAGTGCATACCAACGATGCATATCAATTTCGTAATGTTTGAATTAGTGTGACATCATTAAACCGTATTTTATACTTCTTTCTTCCACAGACCATAATTAGAGATGAAAATTTGACACTGAATAAATAGAACAAAATTCGTAGAAATTTTGCACGAAACTTAAACTAAAATTTCTCGAAATGTTCACGCGAAAAAAAAAATAAGCTAGTAAATTTTAATTTTCCTTGTATACAATAAAAATATCGCCCATAAAAGTAATGCAGTATCTCTAACGATTCTGTTTATTTCACTTTTTTACATTTAAAATTAACATCACCTGTCTTTTCATATTTTTTTAATCCCACGTTAATGCTAAATTCTGACAAATCTTTTACCATATCTTCCAATCCTTCAGGGCTGTTACTGAAAATTAAAATGTCCGAAAACGGGAGATGATTTAGGTGTTCCCCATTTATTCTAATCCCTTCGTTTTTCCAATATAGCTTCTTAAAAATATTTTCTAAGAGTAATACATATTATGAATTAATAAGACGATTTTCTAAGGTAAAGCTTCGGCGAAATGGTGTCTCCTTGTGTAACTCCTTTTCCAAGCTTGATCTGCGCTTTTCCTCTGTCCAAACGGGTGGTTCCTGCTGCTTTCTTGTAAATCTTCTTTTTACTATTTATCTTTCTATAATGATGCCCTAAGAGATTTTGCTACTGCTGAGTTGTAGACAAGTGTTTTTTTTTTTTTTTTTTTTTAATGTAGGAGAAAATTGAATTTACTTCCCTCCCCCCCCCCCCCAAAAAAAAAAACATAAATAAAAATAAATAAAAAAATCGAAAGGTGTCATATAATGCAAATGCAAAACATCGGGTTGCTATACAGCTAGTATAATTGTAAAATTTTAAATATTCGATGATCTTTTAAGCTGAACAACTTAACTATACCCCTTTTTGGAGAAGAAACTTAAATTGTCTTAGAAAGTTAAGTATAATAATTAATCCTTTGAGAGCCGCAATGTTAAAAATATATATATATCCCTGAGCTGATTCTAAGCAACGTCAAATTTCAAGATTTCCATACAACATGCCAATTTCAACATTCATTTTATTTAACAAAATGTATCTTATATTTCAGTAACAATTATTTTATATCGTTTACTAATTAAATTTTCTGGTACGAAGGATATTTATGAAACAAGCTACGAGGCCTCAACGAAAATTCAAATTTCATCCAGAAATTTATTTAACAAAAGTTTTTATTTAATATATTTTACTAATTTAAATTTCTGGTAAAAAACAAATTTATAGAACGAGCTTCCTTGTGGGAAACAAATATGATTCAAGCGGCACAGTGAACAAATCTGGTGTGAATCATATGTGATTCATTTGGCGATTAAAGGGTTAATTACAGTAATAGTAAAAAGAAAGCAGATCGAAAAAGCTTTCTGTGAGAGATCATTTCGTTCTAAAATAAAATCTGACCTTTAAAGCAATCACCTCACTCTTGTGTTACAACTTCTGAGGAGTGGATAATAAAGGCGTCAGCACGTCAACTTCTAATCAATCAATACCCTGTAATACAAAACATAGATCATGTGATAGACACTGTGACTGAAAATCAGACAGTTTGTTTAATTTTTATTTTTATTAATAATTATCTGAAAGATGTCACTCGAGTTCATGTATAGTTTACAGCAGGGATGACCAACCTTTTTTACTATCAGGGGTGCATTTGAATTTTCTAATCATGTTCATGGGCGCACATTTCCCCCTCCTCCCTCATGCTCATTTGTACGTTGTATGTATTTATATGTTGTATTTATAGTTTTAATTATATGTTGGTGAATGGGATGTTAACTGAATTAACATGGACTATATCTTGATACATAGTTGTTGGGTATGGATGTAGATGTATATTGATACAAGGTCCGACTAGGACACGTGACGCCTTGGGCAGAGACTTTATATGGTGTTCTTAGTTGTGTAGTATGCTAGAATTTTTAAATAAATTTTATGCGTGTATCTCTTACATATTTTTTAATTGTTTAACTCTTATTTAACTTTTAATTAAGCATTTTAAAAGAAATAAACAAGACTAAATTACTATGAACAGCTCTAAAAAATATACCGTATCTTCGGGTTAGTTGGACCCTGGCGGTAGAGCATTTGCACCCCAATAAAATATGTTTTAAATCGGTTCTTGATATACTGTGTTACTATAGTTAGGACTGTTACCTGTAGTGTATTGATAAATGACGTCGATACTCTCAACACTTAGGGCTGATTTAAAACCTTTTTAGCACTTTCCAACCTAGTTGAAAAGTGCTTATGACTTCGGTTTGTCTGTCCGTCTGTCCGTGCTCTAACTCCCGTAAATATGCTCGGATTGCTCTGCAATTTTTATATGTTATTGTCGTTATCTATAGCATGTTCCCTATTTCAACGGAAGTGTGTAGCACTTATAGTTTTATTACAGGGACACTCAAAAGAATTCCGTTAGATTGCGGTCTATGGGGAAAAATCATTTGCGGTTTATTTAAAAATTGTTTCAATATTTTAAACGCATTGAAATTTATATATATCACTAAGGTGCATTAGAAGAAGCGTAATATGTAATAGGGTGTGCATAGCACTTATAGTTACTTTACAGGGACAGTCAAAAGAATTCCGTTACATGACGTCTATGGAGAAAAATCGTCTGCGGTTTATTTAAATAATGTTTCACTATTTTAAACGCATTGAAATTTATATATATATAGCTAAGGTGCATTACAAGAGGCTTACTGCAGAATAGTGTGTGTATAGCAGTCATCGTTCATTTACAGGGACACACAAAAGAATTCTCTACTGTCTGTTAACACTAATTCCTGGAAGTGCGTTTTAAGTTACTAAACGCGATTTTAATTTTAACTCGCTTTTTGTCTATTACGTGGTGTGTATAAATTCTGTAGACCCTATACAGGGCAGCACAAAAGTTCGCGAACACATTTCCGTTTATTGACAGAAACTCCAGAAAGATAATTTTAAACTGTGCTACGCGTTTCCTAATTAAACTAAAATTTAGCATCCTAGCATATACAAATCTATAGATCATATACAGGGCTGAATAAAAGTATTCGGATATTTTTCCGAATATTGTATCTGTTGGAAATTCCTGAAATTATGTTTTTAAATATGTTATGCGTTTTCCAAATTGTTTACTTAGATGTTATCTTTTAGCTTATTAAACAGTATGTTTTGTAAAATTATTTTGGAAGCGTTGGAAAGTGCTACATAATCTATGCTTGACGCATGATTTTTCGTTCTTGTTTTTGTTGTTGTTGTTTTCGGTCCAAGTTAGAGTTCTACGCTGGTTGGGTCTCGAAAATTTCATTTGAAGTCAACCTGAAATCCGACAAAAAAATTTTCGTTGACCCACAACCCACCAAAACAATTTTAATCGGCTCAGAACCCGACAAAGTAACTTTCGCCGGTTCAAACCCGGCAAAGTAACTTTCGTCGACTCGAAACCCGAAATGGAAGAAAACTAATAATTCATTAAAATATCTTTAAAGAAAACCTTACTTTTTATAAAATAAAATAAAATAGTAGCATTATCATTACTTGAATTCTTCAGGAGTTCACTAAATCTAACGTTTAAAGTTGAAAAATATCTTTAAATGAATTAAAAATGTAACTACTAAATATACGGATAAGATTAAAATGTTGATTACAACAAAATTTATATAAACAGATGCAAAACAAAATACAAAGCAACGACCGTCTCTAAAACACCATAAAAAAGCAGAGCGTGTTTCGAAAGAACTTAATCATTCTTCATCAGGCACAAAAAGACTTGGTACGACTTTAAGAGGAGAAGCAAGACTTTCATGTGTTTGTTGTTGGTACGTTATTTATTATAATTTTGTCTCTGTTTAACTTTTTAACTTAGCCTTGTTCATTACTTTTCCTTGAACGTACTTCCCTATTTCCGCCTCACAACTTTAATGGTACTGTATTTTAATAATCAACGCATCGAAAAAATGTTTTTATTACTGCCTAAAAATATAAATGTCGTATAATTATGCATGAAAATAATAAATAGAACTTGCTTTCATTTCTTGCAACCAAGACAATAATTTTCCTCCCTTAAGGTGTAACACTATTTCCGACGTCTGAAAAATCTCTGATTTATTATTATTATTGTTATTATTATTATTATTATTGAGAAAACTATACATTGGAATAAAAATTGCTTTACAATGTCAATCTTCAACACCATTAGCACACACACACACATACATATAATAAATCTTTTTGTAAATAAAATAACTATTAAATCATAAGATAAATTAGACTCTAGAAAAAATTGACCAAGTATTAGAATACGTTAAAAAATAACTCCATTGCAATAGTGCTAAATTAACTATATCATAAAAGTCCAAAAACACAAGGAAAAAAACAATGCAATAACAAAATGGAACTTTATAATGTGAAACAAGTTATCAAGGCCAATATTCCACAATATAAGAAGTCCCAGTAATTTCTATTTGAAATAGACTGCGTATTAAGCAGAAATTTCTATTCCAAATTACCCGATCTACTGTGACAGCACATATCAAATTGATAGAAATTGAAAATGGATAAATCCTTACTACCATTATAAGAAAAAATGGTAATGCAATATTAAGATTTTTTTTTTAAAATCACAATAATAAATATAGTCACTTTATAAATGGGAAAAAGAAAATCATTGAAAATAATTCGAACATGAGAAAAGAAAAAACAAAAAAAAATCATATATCCACACGTACTTCGCACAATATACAGAGGGGTAAAAAAACAAACTTTGCCGATATATTAATCCCTAGCGGCCGCCATTCAACCAAACGAAATGAAATGTGAGATATCGTTATTTAAAAATATGCGCTCGAGATTGTGGTGAACAAGAAAAATGAAGCCTGCATGGTTACGGTTTTAATGAAAAAATTTCGAAATTTTCGAATAGCAACACTCACTTTTTCCCATCCTAATATCCCATCAGGATATTGAAAAACCATAAATGGCGTTGGAACTGTACAGTACATGTAGCTTGAAAAACGGCAACGTAGGACACATGCAAAGAACCAACATTGTAAACAACCAAGAGCAACAGAGACGAGAGGAAAAGAAAAAGTTTTGAATTACAAGTTTTTCATAGTGCATTTTAAAGTTTTCCCAAAAACGATGATTTGAGCATAGTGTTCTATGATTGATTCTTGTGGGCCTCGTCTCTAGGTTGCTATAGGTTGTTTACAATGCTGTTCTTTGCATGTTCCCAACGTCGCCGCCTTTTTTCTTGTTGCATGTAATAGTTTGAACGCCATTTCTGTTTTTTTTTTTAATTTAGTGTAATCAAATTATTTTATGCTGCTGTGTACAGTACCTATAAATTCTATATATACCCTGGTCAAAAAAAAAAAAAAAAAAAAAAAAAAAAAAAAACACTGTAGGTGAATGTAACAGTATACCGTCAGCGTTCTTACAAACCCCGCATTTCAGCGTTTAAAAAAAAAGTTTCATAAAATTGTTACATAAATTCGTTTCGTAAAATCGTTATATTAAGATTTTATATGTATAAGGTAGATATAAGTAAAAATTAAAATGGCTGTAGAATGTGAAACATTGTTATGCCAAACATGTAGCCCTCTGCGGCTTGTAGCACAGGTGCTCACCAAATGAAACCTGGATTTTTTTTTCTTGTAATCTACATCAAATATAAAAGATAAGATAACAGGACTATTTAAAAATATTGATATTTGTAAAAACAGCTAACATGCAAGAAAATGAGTACGATATTTCGTATGAAAATATGACGCTGTACCGTGTTTAAAAATTAAAATATTTGACCAATCATAATAATCTTCTGTACTTTTCTAGAGAAAAATGTTGTGAATATGTGGTTCAAATTTGGAGGCGATCCGATGAAAATTGTTAAAGTTATGCTGGAAATCAACTTCAAATACGTCACATTTCAAAGCGCTGGGCAATTTGTATCTAAATGTAACAAAAATATGTTAATTATGCAAAAGATTGATATAATAAACACTTTCATACGAGTGCTCCCGGTGCGATACGTATTTCAGTTATATGTTTAACCGACATACGTATATACGTATAATACGTATTTAAAAAATACGTATACCTTAAACTATACGTTTAAACGTATCCGGATACGTATAAGCGGCTATCTGTTAAACGTATAATACAAGCATAATTTTAATTCAAGTATACGTATATTTCAAGTATCGTATTTACTTTTAATGCCAATGGATCTCATCAGTGTTAGGTCACTGAACGGAGAACAAGAGGAAATCGGTGGCGTTATTTTAGCAATCTGTATAATATGTTTCATACATAGAATCTTGTTATTTTTCCCTAGAAATGATTATTGTAAGTATATAATGAAAGTAAAAAGACATTTTGAGCAAATAAGGAGAATACGCACGTTTCAGATTTATTATTAATCCTTATTAAGTATATTCTTTCTTTTTTAATTTTTAAAAAAATATTTATTTTTGTCGTATACTCAAATTGCGCCCGGGGAGCTGGGGGGGGGGGGGTCAAATGTTGTCCTTTTCATGGTGCTAATGATTCCTACTCTGTGTTAATGTATAACGCAATTTCATTTTTTTAACCATGACACTCGTGGTACTTTTTATACAAAATGTATGTGCATTACAAGATATTACGTTTTAAGAATTGTTGTTAATCTTAACAAATTTCATTTTTTGTGTTAGTACCTATAAATTTCGATTACTGACAAATAATCGTCACTGCAGATTTCAAAACGTAATCACACAAGCTTAAAGTGACTTGCCTTCTCTTTTCTTTTTTGCTGTAAAGCGTATTTTCAAAATATTTTTAATATAGAAAAAAGTATTCTTAAATAAAATAAAAGTATGTTTGTTTAATTATTTGTTACGGCCAATTCTCTGCACTAGGGATATAGGCCGGTGGGGTTGAGTGACCTCCGTGGGGCTCTTTAAAATAAAAATAAGATTATGAAACTTCCCAGGAGTTGGATTGATCAATGTCAGAATAAAATATGAAGTCAATGTAAGTTTGTGTTCTGCAATACTCATGTTTCGAGCGAAATGTCCACGCCATAAATCAAAATAAGCTATGTGCGTGTGTTACAGATATACGAAAGGTAAATCATTTCATAATTAATAGTTTAGATTTGAGGGAGAAAAAAACAAAATATAAACAGGGGAAAAAATATTCCGATATTTTTTTTTCTGCAAGTACCGACTGCGCAGGACACGGCGAGTGTTTCTCAAAGTCTCTGATCTGCAGACCAGCAGGAGAAAGGCATAATATTTTAAGCAATGAACGAAAAACGTTTATACGTTTAACCGCTGCGCTGGTGTAAGTTCCGTATATACGATGTACCATATATGCTGTTTCGTATAATACGTATAACCGCCTTGGTCGTATCATACGTATCCAAAATCTACACGTATAATGCGTATTATACGTATACTCGTATAAACGTTTAATAGGGAGCACTATTTCATACCAATGTTTATTCCAACGTATCGTTTTCTCAAAGGAAAAAAAGTACATATATATATATACCTATATAAATCAGTGATTTTTTAAGCGTTGGAATCAGTATTTACCCTTTAAAATAATTAAAGTAAGTATGGGGATGAACGTGGGAGGGAGGATTAGTGTCCGCTTATAAAAAAAAAAACTTTAACCAAAATCAAAAAGTACAAACGCACAACGTTTAGAGATCAATCTAAGGCTTAGATTGATTATTTAATACATAATCTGGCAAAACCTTTAAAAATGTTTATTAACAATAAAAACCTAAGTTTATATTTTTGTTTTATTTATATTATTTTTTAAATCCCCATTACTCAGACTGACAGGGAAAAAATGTGGTATTGGCGTAAAAATCACATAATCAGCTTATAAATATTACGATATCGCCTTTTGATATTTTAAGTATGTTGGAAAAATTGGAAGTGGCACGCATATTTTTTTTTCTTCAGATAGTGGCACTCTTCCCAAACAGGTTGGCCACCCCTGATCTAAGCTATTCTATGCAAAAAAAAAAAAAAAAAAAAAAAAAAAAATTAAAAATATTAAAAATATTAAAATGCGAGCGAGGAATTTGAAAATAACCTATTTCCTCCCGTGACTAGTGTAGGCTCTTTCAAACAAGCTATAAAAATATGAAATACTAATATTAAAAATATCAGACTAATAAATAAATAACCAGCGGTTCTAATAAGCCATATAAACATAATTTAATTTAACTTTTTTAATGCAACTATTGGGTGTTTCCTTGTTACTATTTTTTTAAGAAGTTATTTTTAATGCATCTTATGACTATAATCTTACATTCTACCACTTCATAATATTTAACTTCAATCCAATTATACAAGAATTTAAATTTAACATTACACCAGGTGAGAAAGACATACCACCAACTGAATATTGTTACCATAAACTTATTACAAACACCAGGTAATAAGATTTAAGAAGGGGCACCAAAATTTAGTACAAGTTAATACATATAATACAAAATATAAGAGAAGGGAGAGAATGGCAAAATAAATTCATTTACTTTTAAATTTTACTTTTAAATAAAATCAAAGGAGGTAACAATATTCTCATATCTTTCACAACCAAAAAAAAAAAGGAAAACACCCAATACTTCTAAATCTCAAAAATATAAAGTATTCATAAATGATGACGAATAACAGTGAAAATTACATTAATTTTGAATAACTGAATGGAGACAAACTCATATTTGAGAGGATAAAACTCAGAAAATTTGCAAGTTAAATCCAAAATGACATTATTTTATGAATACATTTATACCTTCAAAATTTAGGGACCAAATGAAATCGTATAGTTGAGCACATTACGTATTTTATAAATCATTTGAAAAGCTGTGAATCAAGATGATAGGACACATTTTTAATTACCTAAACAATAATATTTCACTTAATAGGATTCTCTTAATACTTCATAAATTTATTAACTCTCTTTAAAATGTATAAAATTTCACAATTAACTTAATTCAGAATAAACAATTTACTTTAAGTGCATCAATAAACTTTAATCTATAAAATTTACTATCATCTGTTTAGCTATTTAGTTCTATTTACATTTGGATATTTAGATTAGGTCTACACATTTCACCATATTTCATCTTAAATCCACATTAATTTAAAATTATATTTGTCATATATATATCTCTTACAGAATTAATATTTTTAAAGAAAACATGTGTGATTGAATTTCACTCCATATGAATTCTGTTATCAGTTTTAAAAAAAAAACAATGAAGGTGGACTATTTCACAGAATAAAAATATAAGGGCAACAAAGCTAAAAACAAGGAAAGGGGGTTTAATTTACTATTAATTTACAGATTTTAGACTAAAAGTGCAGAAAAGAATTACTTGTTAAATAATATTTATAAACACATCTGAATAAAACAATAACAGAATTCTAAATTCACATTACACATATTTAATTGCTGTTATTATATTCGGGCATAGTTATTATTGTAGAAATTTAACATTAACATTTAAGTTTTTATTACTTGAATAAAATATTTAACATCAATACTGCTACTTATGAGAGTCTATCTAAAATAATTAGAGAAGGAGAAATGTATAAACAATGAGAAAAGGAAACATTTTTTTTTATCATCGTTTCTTTTTAATTAATTAACACATAATATGTAGACAACATTTATCCGAACACTCTATTTGGCATTGATACTGTAATTTCTTATATTGAAATCATTTAAAATAGTTTTAAAAAACAGTTCATATACATATAGGATAAGCACAATTCAACATTATAAACATATAGAAATGAATAATTTTACTCACACTCTTGAAGACAAAGCAAATCACCTTTGCACAAATACAAAAATTTCTTGTACCAACCAATTTTCATTGTATTCTTGGTCACTCACCCAGCTGGCAGTTTAGGATACCTATTACACTCATATGGGGTAAGACTACTGCTGTTATCTATTTCCACTCATCATCCAACGATGTTATCTCCTTGAATTCTCATATTTAGCAGCAACCGCCTTTCAAAAGGGAGTACCTTCTCATAAATTTTTTAGGAGCCGAACCTTCTTATGTTATCTGCAAGACTCCGCTTTACCGATATTACCTCCGGGACTTATTTTTTTGGAGATTCGCACAGCTAAATACTGCTCCACTACCAGTCCAAACTTATCAACTCAGGGATACTTTGATAACTTGGTAATTGTCGTCTCATGTTCATCTCTATCATCTGAACATCATACAGCATCAAGACTCGCCTTAGATATTTTCATAGAAAGGAAATTGTCACTTTCAAAAAAGTGTTTTCAACTCACACTAAGCGATATGCCTCATTCTAGAATCTAATTATGAGAGATTATTCAATCTCGACTTCTTTTCAGCTAGGTGTCATATCAACTACTAAAAACACGATCCCTTCTCGGAGCTCAGGGGTAGAGTGGGAAAGCATCTTCCCGCCAAAAATGAACCCCCTCGCCCGTACCGAATTTTATTGGCTCGCACCTACATCACTAGCTGTTTTCTACTCACTGACTGACCTTCTCATATCACCTCTCTCTCCTCGAACCTATATGGGACCTACCCATTTAAAAAAAAGGGGGAACGGGGGCCTATCGCTTCTGTTACTATGCGCTAACTATATGGTAACAGAAAAATACTTGAAGGAACGGGTCACCTAATGGTCCTTTTTTGACCGAAATCCTGGGGGAAGGTTGACTGCATGTCCTACAAGGTTAAACTTTGCGGGTATTTTTCCTGGAATAAGTGGGGTTGAACAACAAGGTCACAACAATTTACACTTGGGGTTGATATTACGAAAAGGAAAAAAAAAAGGAACATTTAACTAGAATTTGGAAGAAAGAACTGCATTACTTACCATGTTATACATTTAAAAAAAAAAAGAAAGTGAAAGAAAAATTAACTGAAAATTTAGAGAAATGAAGGGTTATGTTAATATAAGTTAAAAAATTAGAATTTGCGAAATATTCTACAACAAGACTCCCCTATCCTGAATAAAAAAAAAAAATTTTGACAAAAAAAAAATTTTTTTTTTTTTTTTAACAAAAAAAAAGAAAGTATACAGCTAACTCCCAATGGAGAACTCGATTTCCTACTCCAAGTTAGTTAACCTAGACTTGTTAAAACCAAAAAAATTGGAAAAATGAAGGTAAAATGGTTTACTGCCTGCTGGAGAAACACCTACGTGGGTCCAAGATACTCGAACAAATCAAACAGCGACTCGAAGAGCTTCCAAGCATCACATAGTTGAAACCCCGCTCGTCACACTCCGGAATGTGCAATTCGAGCTGCACACAATGAACCGTCCACCTGACCACATCCCTAAAAGAAAAATGGAATTGAGTTTAAAAAGGAATTTATACATAAGTAAAAGCTGTGAGCCATATAAGTAACCATGGGGTTTATCACAACCAACTGAGCCTCTACCCTTGCCTTCAGATTTGCCTACAGTTATCTGTATTAGATGATACCTACTGAAAATTTTCACCAACTTCCCGAAACAGACCAGATATCCAGACGGTGAACTCTCATTTCACCACTACTACTTTCTACACGTGAGTATGCCACTCCACCGTAATTGCCATGTGTAACTGCAGCTAGGCCCCAAAATTGTTGCTAAAATTAAATAAATTTAAGTTTAAGGTTAATTAACATGTGAAGGACTGCCAACTGATACTTTTCACATTTTATATATACATCAAGACACAGGCTGGAGATGCAGATGTAGATATATATATACATAATACACAAATAAAATCTTTTACTCGACATATAACAGTGTGTGAGTCAAAGGTAATAAAAAAAAGTATTTAAATCAAATTCATAGAAATAGCACTAGGTTACATACAGGTAAATAGCATAACACAAAAAAAAAAAAACACAACAGAGATGCAATATTTCATTTTCAGTTTAAAATGCTTTACAAAAAAAAAAAAAAAAAAATACATGAATGCAAGTTCATTGTATTAGCAGGGAACCCCTATTCATTTGAAAAGTTCATATTTTGATTGTTGGGGTTTTACTTGGAGTGTACAAATGCACTTACAGATCATTGTGCATACATTAGTGTATGTCTGCAACTCTGTATTCCTATGGGAACAATTACCATAGCCTAGACAACTTTAAAAATGCAGAAACTAAAAACAACATGCAAAAAAAAATGTGAAAAACAAATTCCACTACTACCAGGTAACTCTGCCAACAAGATATAAAAAAAAAAAGGGAAAAAAAAGAAAATATAAACACAATTACCCAAATTTACAGAAGAGAATAGAATATAGAAGGTATAAAAATGTACACACCGAAAGTGTATATGTACGGCTGTAAATAAGTCACACCCCACATACAGAAATGTATAAAATATCTCTGTAAGATTTGCACATATACCCAATAAATTACAACTTCCGAGAAGGTAACACAAATAAGTAAACTAAATAAGTGTTAGAATTAGCTATATATATACAATACAATTATATTTTCAAAAGGAAGTAAAAAAGGGGAAAAAAAAAATTTACCCAAATCCCTTCGCTTGCATCACGTAATTTTCAAAACATCCCCCAAAAAACTCCAAACATCCCAGAAATAGCACGAATTTTGGTTAAAAATTTATAAAAATTTACAAAAAGTGGGTGCGGAGCGGTATGCATGCCAAAATATAACATAATACCCAATACCCTTCTAAAAAAGGTACATATAAAGCTCCAAAAACGCTTACTAACACTTCCGGAAAGCAATCAAAACAAACCCATTTTAAGTTGAAAAATTTTCAATTCCGAGTTTTAATTTCGATAAATTTCCTCAAAAACAGATTAAAACACATATAAATACAAATTAATTAGACTATATACAGAAAACATTGAGTGAAAAACAGATAAAGTCGTTACTCTTTATAAATGGGACGAACGCTTCTGTCCCGAAATGAATAATCGACCCGTGGAGTCGATCTAGAACGACCGAGGCGTTTCGATTTCGCGACAGGCCGTAACGAATCACCCTCAGTTGCTTTTTCGTTGCTATCGGACTGATCAACCTCTCTGCCTCTTTCAGCAACATTAGGCTCCTCTTGTGTGCTACCCGAACTTTCCCCTACCGGAGCAATCTGTGGATGTGACTCTTCCCCTCCCGGACTGACCTGTGGTTGTGGGGAAAGAGCACCAATTTCGGTTGAAACGCTGCGCGCCTCCTCCTCGTCTTCCTTAGTTACGGTTTCAGTGTTGCAATCATTCTCGTTTTCTTGCGCTAAAGGGGGCGGAACCCATGCGAAATATCGTCTATGTCTAGTAGTACGGAGGTGGGTTGGTTGCTCGCCACTCTGAATCGGTTCTGTTTCATCGATGGGCGGATTGTGAATCGAATTTCCGTTAGTCGTTTGTTGTTGTGGATTGTTTTGGTTAGTAATCTTCCTGTCTTTGAATAACGTTAGTCTATCAACATGGACAACTTGGGTATTTTTCGGGTTAGCAACTAAAGCGATCTTAAAATTTACATTATTTAATTGTTCAATAATAGTAAAAGGACCGTTATTTAATTTACTTAGCTTTTTAGTCTGTCCTGGCTCAATTCTAGGTGTGTAAAGCCACACTAGATCACCTACTTTTAGATTTTTACACACTGCTGTTTTTTCTCTGTATTTCTCCTGAGTTTCAGCTGCTTTAACTAGATTGTTATGGACTTCTGCATATACTTTTTGGAGAGCAGGAATTACAAGTTCACAGAAAGACGGTGCATCGTTGTAATTAAGTTTAGGTGGTTGTGAAAATACATGATAGGGAAGATTTAAGTTTCTACCATACATGACAGCTGCCGGTGTTAACTTTGTTGATGAATGTACAGCGGTCCGCATTGCTAACAGAGCAAATTTAAGTTTAGAGTCCCAGTCTGTTTGATTTTGATTTACAATATGAGAAAGTGCATTCTTTAACGTTCTATTTTGGCGTTCCACCTGAGCATTTCCGGGTGCATGATAAAAAGATGTTCTGATATGTTTTATGCCAAACATACTGTATACATGCTCAATCGCATCCGATATTAGGTTTTTTCCATTATCTGTCGTTATATAACACGGTGCTCCATATCGGGATATGAAATCTGCCAACGTGTCCGCTATTACATCAGAAGTAATTGAACTGACAGCATACGCCTCTGGCCATTTGGTAAAAGAGTCTATGTATGTGACTATATATTTATTTCCTGAAAATGTTTGTGGCAAGACGCCTATGATATCTAAGTGTACTTTATTTAGAGGAAATTCAGGGGTGGGCATACGCTGAAGGGGGGCAAGCTGATTTGCCTTATGGGCTCTTTTCTCTTGACAACTAACACAAGATTCTACCAGGTGTTTGACATCTGCCGACATCCCTGGCCAGTAAAAGTGCTCTCGGATGCGGTCAATTGTTTTCTGGAAACCTTGATGACAAGCAGCTAGAGAGTCGTGTGTTAGAGTGAACACTTGCAAAACCAGTTCCTTAGGAACCACTAACTTGATGGGGTTGTTTAAAATCAAAGATTCTCTAGTATCCTCACATACCAAGATATCGTCTCTAAAAAAGAATTTCATATACCTAGGTGAGATTTCCAATTTCTGCTCCAATTTTTTTACAATTTCACAGCATTTCGTGTCCGATTTTTGGAACTCGCAAATTTTTCCCATAAGGTTTGAGTATGGTTCAAAAGATGTTTCTTTAGCTACCTGAATACTAAAATTGCAGCTAACTGCACTTGTAGGCTTCTCTACATTAGCAAAACGCGATAGGAAGTCTGCCACACTGTTACATTTTCCCTTGACATAGTTTATTGTAAAGTTATAGTCTGATAAAGTGCATATCCACTTGGCCATGCGTGACGTGGGATCCTGAATCTTCAACATAAAGGTGAGTGGAGCATGATCTGTATAAATGGAAAAATGTGTACTGGCTATATAACACTTAAAATGTGCAGTGGCCCAGACAAGGGCTAAAAGTTCTCTTTCGGTGGCAGAGTATCTTGTCTCTGCATCTTTCAGTCTCCTGCTAGCAAAGGCGACAGGGTGTATCATTTTGTTATTATCCAATTGTGATAACACTGCCCCTAAAGATTCACTACTTGCATCAGAATATATAATGAATTCTTTGTCAAAATCAGGTAAAGCTAAACAGGGTTTTGAGATAAGAGCTTTCTTAAGATCATCAAATTCCCGCTGGGCTGCCTCGTTCCAGACAAAACGCCCTGTTTCTTTAGTGAGGTCTATTAAATTAATTGCTCTTTTAGTAAAATCTGGGATAAAGCGTCTGTAAAAAGACAATGTGCCGATGAAAGATCTGACACCTTTACGATTTGTAGGAGGTTGTAACTTTTCTATAATTTCAATATTTTTATTAATGGGGGATACTTGACCACCATGAATCTCAAAACCAAGATACTGAATTTTGTCTGTCAGGAAATTACATTTGCTGGGTTTAAGTTTTAAGTTATGTTGGCGAAGCCTTTCGAATACTAAGTTAAGTTTGGTAAAATGAGACTCAATGTCTTTAGAAGATACTACAATGTCATCAATATACACTAATATACCCAAATTTCCGAGATCCCCAAAAATGGCATTCATTAGTCTCTGAAAGCTATTTCCTGAATTAGCCAATCCAAAACAGTTGCGCGACCACTCAAATAATCCTTTATGCGTAATAATAGCAGTTTTATGCATGTCTTCAGGTCTAATGACTTGTTGAAAAAAACCACTAGTAAGGTCGAGAGTTGAAAAATAATTGGCACCTGAAAGGGAGTCTACAGAGTCTGTGATATTAGGAATGGGGTATGCATCTTTTACCAAGTTTTTATTTAGCTTCCTAAAATCAACGGCTAATCTGTATGTACCATCTGTTTTTTGTACGAGAATGACTGGAGAAGAAAATTCTGACATTGAAGGTGACAAAATATTAGCTTCTAATAAAATGTTTAATTGGTCCTCCATTTCCTGGCGCAGTTTATAAGGGACTCTATATGCTTTGCAACGAACTGGTTTATCAGAGGTGAGATTTATGGTATGGGGAATAGTGTCACAGCCAGGTAAATCTAGTACAGAGGCTGCGAACACATCTTTGTTCTTATCCAGGAAATCTTGCATTTGTGCTTTTAAAGGGGTGTCTAAGTGGTCTAAATTAATTTCAGAGCTCCATTTTAAATCTGCATGGTCGAAATCTGCAATTGGGGGGTCAACATTTACATTACAATTTAAATTACATATCTCTGGGGTTAAATTTAAGTTGTCTTTACATTTAAGAATTTTGGCAACATATGTTCCTTTATTTAAATTAATAGAATTATCTGAGAAATTGGCAAAAGATAAAAATAAACCATGCTCTTGTGTGCAAATGGTTCTAGAAATAAGGAGGCCTTGATGCATACTTCTAGCAAGGGGTTCTAACATTATAGGGTCATTAACATTTACATTTAATTCTTTATTACACTTAACATTAGCTAAAATTTTAGTTTGGGGGGGAATTGTAAGTTTGTCACATAATGCGGCAATGCCTATGATAGTCTTGTCATTACTCTCATTGCTACTCATTCTATTTTCACTCTCATTATTTTGTGTGTTCCCATTTAATTGTTCCTCCATATCATAAAAAACAGTCTCATCAGATTTGCTAGCATTATCCGCATGTTGTGCAATATGGTTTACTTGTTGAGCCTCAGTAGTCTGTGGTATACTGTAGTTATTTGTGGTACCCTCTACTTTTTCACTTTGTAAGACACTATTACTTTCACTTGACACCTTATTCTGCCCACCATTCTCGAATTCTCCACTAATACTACTTATGGTACCCTGAACTGTCTTTACATTACTACTACAGTCTACCTTCTGCTCCCTTTCACCTTTGTTGACATATTTGCACTGGGAATTTTCAGGGTCATAATTATCACAATTACACATTTTTGAATCATTATTATACATATATTTACAATTATATTTACAATTATTTACTATAACCCCTACATTATTTACAGAATCCTGACACTGTTCAGTATTTTCCTCGACGTTTTCCACACTCTCAGTAGACTCACTAAGATTACGGCAACCCTTGTTTGTCTCTAATTTGGAATGACTTTGCATATCAATTTTTTGTTTACATTGGGTTTGTTCAGGGCTTCTAAGAGTGATAGCATTGTCTGAACAATCAATGAGAACTCGATACTTTTTTAAAAAAGGCATTCCCAAAATAGCAGAAAATTCCTCCGCCAGCTGACCTGGTACAACAAAAAACTGTGCCTTGCACAGCGTATCATTAATTTTAAATGTTGCGAGTACACTTTGATTGAGATGAACTTTTTGACCAGTTACTGTCACAATCGGTGTGCAACACTCTTCTATAGGGCTACCTGTGAACAAATTGAGCATAGTGCTACTCAACAAATTGATAGCCGATCCCGAGTCACATAACGCAGTAATATTTTTATTACTTACAGTAATTTTAGTAACTGGGAGACTATATAAATGGGGTGAAAACACACTATATACAGGGGGTGAGTCGTTTGGCTTTTGGGGGATCAATTCGACCATTAAAGATCCGGCCTCTAACCGTTTAAAGGCCTCGCAGGAGTACCTTGGGCATTAGCATCATTACTCGGTTGGTTTCCATTACTGTTTTCATGTCTGTCCCTATTATTATCTCCTCTATTTATGTAGTCAACACTATCTCTATAACTGTAGTCGTTTCTACCCCTATAATTATATTCATTTCTATTTCTATTTCCCCTATAGTTACCATTCCCTGCTTGGTTTGAATTTCCTCTATAATTACTGTTATAGTTTCCACGGCCCCTATAGTTATTATGCCTGCTCCTACCCAAGTTATACTGGTACCTCGCCTGTGGGCAATCTCGTGCATAATGTCCACTTTCTGAGCACAAATGACACTGAAAATTTCTGAATTGTGCTCTTTCCTGGCTCTGGACCTCACTCTGCCTTTCCTGAATTCGAACTAAACTGTCAATTTTTGCTGACAGCAAATCTACCTGGTCTTTCAAATTGCTGATGTCCTGCTGTGATTGTTTATACTCATTTTGGGGATACATAGCTGCACAGGCTAAATTTTGTGGAACAGATTCAGGTATAAATGGAGCACTAATTTCATTTTGGAGGTTATAGAATGGATTTATACTCCTGCACGCTTTTTCTTCAAGCAATGCAACAGTGAGGATTTCTTCAGGCGTTTGTGGGTTTTTTGTAATGACCCCTTTTCTTATTTCTGGGGACAGATTTCCCAAAAGCATTGAGTGAAAGATAGCGTTTCTACTTTTGTTAACTACCTCCCCTTCTAATCCATCAATAACTAGGGCTTTAAGCGACATGTCGTAGGCTCTGTCATAGAAGTCCTGCACCGACATTTGAGGGGTTTGCTTGAAACTAAAAAAATTTGAAAGGGCTACATCTGGAGAAACATGACTGGTGTATCTTTCCCTGAAAATTTTAACAATTTCATCTACCTTTTTATCTTTATGAAGCTTAAATAACCTTGCCGCTCCCCCGGTAACTCTGCTAAACCAAGCGAATTTTTTCTCATCCTCCCCCCATTCGAAAAAGGTAGCAAGGCTATCCCACTTTTCAAAAAATTCACTAAAAGAAACTGAATTTTCAACACCGCTAAAAGGTGGAATTGAAGAAATATTTTCCATAAGGGAATTTTTCTTTTGAATATTAGCCAAGTTTTTTGCCTGATCTTCTGCCATGATAAGTTTTATCAATGAGAAAAAAAAATTAAGTGGGAGGGGGTGCAACTATACACAGAAATACACATACAAAAGCATAAAAACAAGAGAGAATTTAAATTTGGAACTATCTAAGTGCAGAGATGTCAAAACTTTAACCAAATTGCAATACAGAGTCACAGACTTACCTTTCACAACCATGAAAATTAAATCAAAATACCTTTTACAACCATGAAAATTAAATCAAAATACCTTTTACAACCATGAAAATTAAATTAAAAACACAAAATACAGCTTCATATTTTTTTTTTTTTAAATTTTTTAGATTTTTATAAATCTATAAGCATAAGCCAGGTTTGAAATGTCATGGGCACCAATCTTATTGGGTGTTTCCTTGTTACTATTTTTTTAAGAAGTTATTTTTAATGCATCTTATGACTATAATCTTACATTCTACCACTTCATAATATTTAACTTCAATCCAATTATACAAGAATTTAAATTTAACATTACACCAGGTGAGAAAGACATACCACCAACTGAATATTGTTACCATAAACTTATTACAAACACCAGGTAATAAGATTTAAGAAGGGGCACCAAAATTTAGTACAAGTTAATACATATAATACAAAATATAAGAGAAGGGAGAGAATGGCAAAATAAATTCATTTACTTTTAAATTTTACTTTTAAATAAAATCAAAGGAGGTAACAATATTCTCATATCTTTCACAACCAAAAAAAAAAAGGAAAACACCCAATACTTCTAAATCTCAAAAATATAAAGTATTCATAAATGATGACGAATAACAGTGAAAATTACATTAATTTTGAATAACTGAATGGAGACAAACTCATATTTGAGAGGATAAAACTCAGAAAATTTGCAAGTTAAATCCAAAATGACATTATTTTATGAATACATTTATACCTTCAAAATTTAGGGACCAAATGAAATCGTATAGTTGAGCACATTACGTATTTTATAAATCATTTGAAAAGCTGTGAATCAAGATGATAGGACACATTTTTAATTACCTAAACAATAATATTTCACTTAATAGGATTCTCTTAATACTTCATAAATTTATTAACTCTCTTTAAAATGTATAAAATTTCACAATTAACTTAATTCAGAATAAACAATTTACTTTAAGTGCATCAATAAACTTTAATCTATAAAATTTACTATCATCTGTTTAGCTATTTAGTTCTATTTACATTTGGATATTTAGATTAGGTCTACACATTTCACCATATTTCATCTTAAATCCACATTAATTTAAAATTATATTTGTCATATATATATCTCTTACAGAATTAATATTTTTAAAGAAAACATGTGTGATTGAATTTCACTCCATATGAATTCTGTTATCAGTTTTAAAAAAAAAACAATGAAGGTGGACTATTTCACAGAATAAAAATATAAGGGCAACAAAGCTAAAAACAAGGAAAGGGGGTTTAATTTACTATTAATTTACAGATTTTAGACTAAAAGTGCAGAAAAGAATTACTTGTTAAATAATATTTATAAACACATCTGAATAAAACAATAACAGAATTCTAAATTCACATTACACATATTTAATTGCTGTTATTATATTCGGGCATAGTTATTATTGTAGAAATTTAACATTAACATTTAAGTTTTTATTACTTGAATAAAATATTTAACATCAATACTGCTACTTATGAGAGTCTATCTAAAATAATTAGAGAAGGAGAAATGTATAAACAATGAGAAAAGGAAACATTTTTTTTTATCATCGTTTCTTTTTAATTAATTAACACATAATATGTAGACAACATTTATCCGAACACTCTATTTGGCATTGATACTGTAATTTCTTATATTGAAATCATTTAAAATAGTTTTAAAAAACAGTTCATATACATATAGGATAAGCACAATTCAACATTATAAACATATAGAAATGAATAATTTTACTCACACTCTTGAAGACAAAGCAAATCACCTTTGCACAAATACAAAAATTTCTTGTACCAACCAATTTTCATTGTATTCTTGGTCACTCACCCAGCTGGCAGTTTAGGATACCTATTACACTCATATGGGGTAAGACTACTGCTGTTATCTATTTCCACTCATCATCCAACGATGTTATCTCCTTGAATTCTCATATTTAGCAGCAACCGCCTTTCAAAAGGGAGTACCTTCTCATAAATTTTTTAGGAGCCGAACCTTCTTATGTTATCTGCAAGACTCCGCTTTACCGATATTACCTCCGGGACTTATTTTTTTGGAGATTCGCACAGCTAAATACTGCTCCACTACCAGTCCAAACTTATCAACTCAGGGATACTTTGATAACTTGGTAATTGTCGTCTCATGTTCATCTCTATCATCTGAACATCATACAGCATCAAGACTCGCCTTAGATATTTTCATAGAAAGGAAATTGTCACTTTCAAAAAAGTGTTTTCAACTCACACTAAGCGATATGCCTCATTCTAGAATCTAATTATGAGAGATTATTCAATCTCGACTTCTTTTCAGCTAGGTGTCATATCAACTACTAAAAACACGATCCCTTCTCGGAGCTCAGGGGTAGAGTGGGAAAGCATCTTCCCGCCAAAAATGAACCCCCTCGCCCGTACCGAATTTTATTGGCTCGCACCTACATCACTAGCTGTTTTCTACTCACTGACTGACCTTCTCATATCACCTCTCTCTCCTCGAACCTATATGGGACCTACCCATTTAAAAAAAAGGGGGAACGGGGGCCTATCGCTTCTGTTACTATGCGCTAACTATATGGTAACAGAAAAATACTTGAAGGAACGGGTCACCTAATGGTCCTTTTTTGACCGAAATCCTGGGGGAAGGTTGACTGCATGTCCTACAAGGTTAAACTTTGCGGGTATTTTTCCTGGAATAAGTGGGGTTGAACAACAAGGTCACAACAATTTACACTTGGGGTTGATATTACGAAAAGGAAAAAAAAAAGGAACATTTAACTAGAATTTGGAAGAAAGAACTGCATTACTTACCATGTTATACATTTAAAAAAAAAAAGAAAGTGAAAGAAAAATTAACTGAAAATTTAGAGAAATGAAGGGTTATGTTAATATAAGTTAAAAAATTAGAATTTGCGAAATATTCTACAACACAACGAACAGGGAATATAATGACGACATTAATTTTCCAATTTGTTATTCTTAAAAGTTATCGCAGAAAGAGGAAAAAACAGTTTCGGAAAAGGCAAAGTAAATATTTAGTAGCTTCATATTTTATTTGGATGATTTTGGTCATATTTTGGTCATCGTTTGATCAATGTTACGAATATTAAAATTAATCACTGCATTTTTTTTCCTTTTAAAAGAGAAAAAAATTTTAATAAGTTCTTACAAAAGGAGAAAAAAAAATAACTACTTTCTCAAGAGACAAAGTAAATGCTTAGTTGATTCTTCTTTTAATTCGGATCATTTTGGTCATCTTTGATCATTTCAATCAATATTAAAAATAATCACTTCATTATATTTCTTTTCAAATGAGAAAAAAAGGGAGTTTATTAATTATTCTTAAAAGTCATTACAAAATGAGAAAATGGAAACGGTAAAGTAAATGTTAAAGTACTTTTCCTTTTAATTTGGAAGAATTTGATTTTATTCGGAAATCCAAAAGAACTAAGCAATTATATTCACAAGGCCAAAATAAAATTTCGTTTCATTTTATTTAGCCTAAAAATTTAGGTGCAGTTTAAAAATTATTTAAATCAGGAAGATCTTAGAACTGACTATCGCATACCTTAAAAGTTCAAATGTATTATTGTAATAACTGCGTTGAAAAATAATAAGAAAAATGGCTACTTAACAAAAAAAAAAAAAAATCGGTTTTCTTTATAAAGAAAGAAATATACAAAATATATACCAACTAATCCAATCCACAGCTGATGGGCTAGTGATTATCTCTGTAGATTTTTCACGTTCGAAAGTGTTGGTAAAGAAGTGCGTGTCGGGAAAATCCTGGTCTAAGGCTTTAGGGTCCGGTATTCTTATGGATTTTCCCTCCCCGAAGTGTCCGGGACACTCTGGAATGTCTTCAAGTGTTATGCGGCAGCTTCCTTTAGTACATTGGTTCTGCTGTTGTAACGACCAATTCGTCAAAGTCTTGAGTGCAGGAAAATGATGCGCAGGTGGCGGTACTCTGCTTGGCCGTAGAGTGCGCCTGTGTAGTGCCCCGGGTCAACCGAACCCACCTGGCCCCCTCGCAAAGGTTCCGTGAACCTAGAAACGGTGGTGAAGTAGGCCTAACGGCGCGTAGCTTGGGTTAACAGTAAATTTTGTATAGCAAGTAAGAAAGAAAACAGAAAGTAAGCAAATATAGGAAGTAAGTAAAACAGTTTGAATATTTCGAAAGCTGTAGACAGTAGTACGATGCCGCACACTGTGACGAATTGGCTGTTTTGCAGACATTGACCAAATATCATGTGCGAAAGCCCAAACTTATGTTTCGGTATGCCTTGTTATGTATTTTTTCGCGTAGAATCGATTGGTGCCATTGAAAATACAAAAAAAAAAACTGCAACTATAATGCTTTTTTTCGAGCTTTATTCAAATAGTAAAAGGTTTTTTTTAATGAGGTTGGCGCAGAAACTTTTTTTTTTTTACATTGATTTTCATTTAATCAAACACCGCTAATTGCCAAAGTTGCACCTGGGTGCCGGTATTTTCAACGTTTCTCACTCCTCAAATGCCTAAAGAAGAGGAATGTACCAACGATTTTTCGGAATAGAACGGGATCTAGACTTTACAAGACGAAAGATTTGAAAATTGAAAATATTTAAAATATATGCATATAGTGTTCCACAAAAGTCATGGTACAGAGAGTAGTTTTTAAAAATATGCAAATTTCACGATGCTGAACAGAAATAAAATTAGTTAACAAACGGAATTGATGAATTAGCATCCTTTGTTACATTATACAATGCAATATTAATAGAAATTTCTTTTGGATATACTGAAAAAATATCAAAACATTATTATAGTTCAAAAATACTTCAACAAAAGTCATGGTACATGTCTATAAAATTAAAAAAAAAATTCAGTCATTTGCATATTTCACGAAACAAAGTTGTAGTGTCGCAGTCCCCACAGTAAAGTTAAATGTACCTGTTGTCATCTTAGTAGAAAAGAACCAATCTGAATTTTTAAACACTTTCCAACCTAGTTGAAAAGTGTTTATGACTTCGGTTTGTCTGGCCGTCTGGCTGTCTCTCCGTGCTCTAACTATCGTAAATATGCTCGGAATGCCCTGAAACTTTCCAGCCTATCGGGAAAAATCATTTGCTGTTTATTTTAATGATGTTACACAATTTCAAACACATTGTAATTGATGTATATGACTAAGGTGCACTACAAGAAGCTTAATAGGGAGTATGGTGTGCATAGCACTTATAGTTACTTTACAGGGACAGTCAAAAGAATTCCGTTACATTACGTCTATGGAGAAAAATCGTTTGCGGTTTATTTAAATAATGTTTCACTATTTTAAACGCATTGAAATTTATATATATCACTAAGGTGCATTACAAGAGGCTTACTACAGAATATTGTGTTGTTAGCAGTCATCGTTCATTTACAGGGACACACAAAAGAATTCTCTACTGTCTGTTAACAATAATTCCTGGAAGTGCGTTTTAAGTTGCTGAACTCGATATTAAATTTAACTCACTTTTTGTCATACTTGGTGGCTATAAATTCTGTAGATCATATACCGGGTAGCACAAAAGTTCACGAACACATTTCCGTTTATTGACAGAAACTCCAGAAGGAGAATTTTAAACTGTGCTACGCGTTTCCTAACTGAACTAAAATTTAGCATCCTATGTCGTATATATACAAATCTTTAGATCGTATACAGGGCTGAATAAAAGTATTCGGATATTTTTCCGAATATTGTATATGTTGGAAATATATGTTGGAAATTCCTAAAATTACGCTTTTAAATATGTTATGCGTTTTCCAAATTGTTTACTTAGATGTTATCTTTAAGCTTATTAAACGGTAATGATTTGTAAAATTATTTTGGAAGCGTTGGGAAGTGTTACATAATCTATGCTTGACGCATGATTTTTCGTTCTTGTTTAAAATAGCGCGAAAGAACTTACAGTTGAAGAAAGCAAATTAACCGTTAAGCTTCATGAAAAGAAAAGTATAAATCTTATAGTGAGATTTCTGATAAAATGTAAAGTGATGATGAAAGTCTCGAAGCCGTTCACCCTCCAAAAAATAATTAATCGGTAAAGAAAAGAAAAGGGGATTGAAAATAAACTTCGAAACTGCCACACAAATAATTTAGCAGTGATAGATGTTAGAATAATAATTCGCCACATTTCTGAAAATCCCTCAATTAGTGCTAGAAAAATAACACAAGAGTTGCAAAAGTATAGCAATAAAATAGCACGTAAATAAACTATCAGAAAAGTCATTAATGATGCTGGGTTTAAATCAAGAACTGAAAGGAATAATCATGTATCGCTAAGATCAACAGAAAGAAAATAATCGAGTTTGCCAGAAAATATTTACATGCATCCCCTGATTTCTGGAAACAGGTGTTTTTTTTTTTTTTTTTTTAAATCAGATTAGTCTAGTTTAATATTGGTAGCATAAATAAGCGAATTAGAGTTTTCAGGAGAAAGGGTGATGCAACGAATCCCAAATATACGACAAAAACTGTAAAACATGATGGAAGAGGTGTAATGGTCTATGGTTATCTGTTAGCTTTAGGAGTGGGAGTAGGAAATTAAGATTTCATTGAGACTATCATGAATAGATTTTGATATTCAAATATTTTAAAGATAAATTTGAAGGGCAGTACATTGAAGCTAGTTGTCGCGCGGCATTATTACCTTCAACAAAATAATTATCCCAAGCACATTGCTCATATTGTCCGATTATGGCTACTCTGCAATACCCCCCACTTACTTACCACTACTCCACAAAGTCCGGATTAAAACCCCATCGAGAATTTATGGAGTATTTTACAGCAGTGAGTGAAAAGTTATGTTATCAGAAATAAAACACAATTGAAAGAGAAAAGATTCCATTTTCCATAGAATGCAATTTTATTCCATTCGCAGAATGAAATAAAATTTAGAAAAATGAAACAGAAAAACTGAGTAAATCAATGCCCGACAGAATTAAAGCAGTCCTGAAAATGAATGAATATGCAACTAAGTACTACAAAATGGTTTTTCTTTAATAATCAAAGAAAATTGTCACGTGCACCATGACTTTTGTGGAAGCATTTTTTAACTTAAATTATATATTTTTTTATTTTGAAAGTTTCTAAATGCAACTATTATTGAATTTTCCTTGTATAATATTGCAAAGGCTGTTATTAAATAATTCTTATTTGTTAATTCAATTTTATTTGTACTCATAATGGTTAAATTTGCATATTTTCTGAAAACTGCTTCCTGCACCATCACTTTTGTGGAATACTGTATGTATCAAAACCAAAATAATTTTTAAAAAGGTTCAGAATATTACTCACAAGACAAAAAAAAATTACAACAATATAAAAAATTGGACTTGCATAAAAAAAAATTTCATCAGGTACTCATTTTTGGTTTTCACCTGTTTATCCTCTTTTCAGATATATTTCCTTCTAAAATCGGGGTTAGACGGTTTGTAAAGAAATATATATATTATGTATATATATATATATATATATATATATATATATATAATAATATTATGTATATATATATGTGTGTGTGTGTGTGTTTTCTCATGCTGTTGGGCTTATGGGACAATTCTACATTGTTAGTTGACAAAACTTGGAGAACTACATGTTTTACCTAAGTAGTGGAAATTCGTCGTTTAAGCATACTGAGTGCCGTTTTCATGAAAATGCATAAAAATACGTGCGAATTTCTTTTAAAGAAAAATCAATGCCAGAATAGTTAATTTGTCACTGGTAGTTAGCGCTAAAGAGGTTATGGAACTGCTCCCTGATACATATGAAGCATCGTGTGGCAGGAAATTACAGGAAAAAAAATTTTCAATGCTATATAGACTGTTGCATCCATTTTCATTAATGACAGTCACACTGAATATTTGTAATCCTAGCTGCAATTAGAGATCTGCACTAGAGATGAGTTCGGGCTCTCCTTTCGGAGCCCGGGCCCGCCCGAACCTGACGATTTTAAATCCAAGCCCGCCCGACCCTGAAACATTTTGTGTTTTCAGAGCCCGATACCGAAAAAAATTGCATAATATTTAAAAATTGTTTTAAAAGTAATATTTCATTTTTAAAAAAACTTCGTACATGAAAATGATTGTTAATCCCGTGTACATAATTGATTTTATGGAAATTTACATTCAATCTTATCAAATGAGAAATTTGGTATCAAATAAAAATATACTTACTTAAAAGGATGTTCATATTTTTCTCTCCCAAACAAGCAAATTTGATGGACACATTAACATAGTGCGTTTTATGAATAAATGGATGAAATTTGTAGAAATTAGTATTCCTATGCCGAAGAATCGAACAACGTTTTCTATTTCGTATATAAGGTGTATATCGTAAATTATAATTGATTCCTTAATTAAAACAATATTCTGTGTTTCTGAAAATCAGCTTAAATTAAAAATTTGACACCGTTATCTGAAAGATACTATGCTTTTATAGGAAAAGTGGAAACACTGTTCGATTGCTTTCAATCGGAATGACAATATATGACAATTATATCTACTTACGAATGAAAGTAATTTCGTAACTGTGCAGAGCAAAGCTTTTAGAATGAGCAGAGTTCATAATTAAAAATAGAATCACTAACACTCGCACACATTAGAAGACTAAAAATTTGCAAACCTAAGCTAATGCTAATTGACTAAATATATATATATATATATATATATATATATTCATTTCGCGTTAGATCTCTGACAAAATAAAATAAAATAAACGCTCCAATCAAAAAATATCCTACTGTCACAAACGAAAATCTAGCAACGAATATTATTCGCGCCGTATCACCCAGTCTTCAGTCGCGTCACAAATATCGTAAATTTTCTTTTAAAGTAGAATTCTAATACTAGAAAAGAAAAATAAGATTTATGTTTCCCCTTTTATTGATTCTGATCAAAATAACATTAAAATGACTTGAAATGAATATGTAATATTTTAGGGGAAAAAAAGTTATTATTTTTTCGATAAATAAAAGTGTCAGTTTCAGAAAGAATGACCCCGAGCCCGCCTGGGCCTGAAGTATGGTATAAAAATCAAGCCCGAACCCGTGTCGGGCCCGGGCTCAGGCTGATCCTGTCTCATCTCTAGTCTGCACAGGTCCGGGTTTAGCCCGACCCGTGCCGGCAAAATGAAGGCAAATTTTCAAACGGACCGGGCCGACAGAATAAAGACAATATTTTTAACGGGTCGTGCCGATAAAAAATAATAAACGGGCAGAAGCAGGCCGATAAAAAAAATTAAATGGCCCAGCCAAGCTGATAAAAAAATAAAGTAGACCGACCGGCCCGATATAAAAAATTTAAAAGGTTCAAACTAAGCTGGTAAAATATGAATGATTTTCAATATACGTGGCTGGGGCGAGAATAAGTATAAATGTGTTGCGCGAGCCGATTCAATCTTGACAACATCAATACAGAAATATAACATGTCCAGCGTAGAAATCGGCATCGGACAGTTACATCGTGTCTAAGCCAGGGATTAATATTTTCAGCAGACTCGGGCAGGCCGGAATCAGGCTTACATTTTATTGTACATACTCGGACCGGTCGGAACTGGACTTAATTGTCCCCAGTACAAGTCGAGCAATCAATTTATTTTGTAAAAATAGTAATTGCGATAATGAACTTCTGTTAACGGAAACTTTGGAAATATAGTTTAATAAATATATAGTGAAATTTTCGAAAATTTACTTTTTTTTTTATTATACAGCAAAAAAAGTTATGATGTATAACCATCTTTTTTTTTAAATTCTGAACTATACATTAATTTTGTTAATGCCTTTATTTGAATGTAATAGTCTACTAAGAGTTTAAGTGTTCATTAAACTTGCTATACATTATTCTATGGCTTGCGAACATATAGTAATCTAAAATATAAAGTGAAATTTTTCCATAAATATGTATGCAGTATTTATTAAAAGAACCTTTATTGTATGTTAAGAGACATCGGAATTTTTGTAGAAATTGAGTCGGGTCGGGCCTGATTTCACTGATTTCTTCATGGGCCGGCCCGGGTTTGTTTTCACTGATTTTTCAACGGGCCGGGACGAGGCTCGGCCGAACTTTTAGTTTATAAACCGGGTTGGGTTGAGTTGGGTTGATTTATGACAGCCAATTATCAACACGATGGATATAGGCCCTGGGGTGGGTGCCCTCCGTGGGGGGTCTTTCTAAGGGATCCTAACCCGTATTCACGCAAGGTTCGAAGAAAACCCCGGAAAACTCCGAACGGTTAGGTCGACGAGCGCGACAGTGGTTTGAACCCAGCACCTCCCGTCTACCAACTTCGAGAGCAGAACCTCTCAGCCACTGGTGGGGCGTTTATAGACCGGACAGGGCCAAGATAGTCTTCGTTCGATCCGGCCAGTGCATACTTCCAAACTGTATAACTAAATGTGCTGCGCCGTTGTACAAACTGATGACACATCTGGGGCATCAGTTGCTGGCGGCAAATTTATATCCGTCATTCGTCCCTCCCACCTAATGCCGACTGCGGCAATGTCTAGACCGACTATGGTGGATTCATTGTAAATTTTAAAAGCTATTTACATTAAGTAAAATACATAAAAGAGCAGGTTTCGGAGGGGTGGTACGTTCAACACATGCACGACTGAGGCGGTTTCGAGCATACCCATTTTTAATTTTCTGGGCATTAAAATTTTCGTTATTGAAACCATCCCAATGGCATTATGTGTATTTCTTTGAAAACCGCATTGTGCTTTGTCTATATTTTTTTAATTATTAAATTTTTACTTTTTCTGTTACTTTTTGACCACTTAGTATGATACTTATACACAAACACTAATTTGTACTAAAATAAAATAAAATAAAATAAAGAGTAGTGCATTTAAACTGGTGATTTGATATTTTTCTTTACTTCAGAGACGTCAGTTAGGGAGGGCTGTTTAGGGCGACACCCCCCCCCCCCTCCCTGAGATTCAAACTTCTTTTTATCATCATTTGTTTCTTTATTGTCTTAGTATTAGTTAAGTTAGGTCATTTTGTGACAGGCCGACTACTCTCGTCACGTGAGTAGGCGATGGTTTGAATGCGATCGTAATTTTTGCCCACTAACCGTCCTTGTGTGTAATTTTATCAAGGCTCTCTTTTCTTTAACCTTCGATGGATGTATGAATCTCGGAAATTGTGAGTTGCTGTGTTCTTCCGGTATTTATGCAAATTATTGTAGCTTGTCAATCGATACTGTGGATATATAAGCGGTGAATTTGCATTCAGAGTTGTACTTGGCATCGGTGCTTAAGGTTAAGCTGCTTTGCTTTACGCGCCTGTTGAACTGGTGTTAGCCTGTATCAGAGCTCACCAGGAATTAAACTTGAAATTGTTTCATCGCGACTTTGCACCCTGACTCTCCGCTTTTGACGGACTACGAATGCTATATTTTTTTCCTGATAGTCTGTTTTAATTATTGGAAAGTTTTATATTGTACACAGCTTTAAGTCGAAGGCTAAAATCTTTTTTTTTTTTTTTTTTGTTAAAGTTAGGAAAAACGAGTAGTTCTCGCTCAACCTCCCTGACCGATTCGTCTTAATAAACTGGTTTTAATTTAAACCTGAACTTTGTTGTGCTCTTTTGCTCTACCGCACGGCCTGATACCTAAAGATGGCCGTTACAATTTAATTTTACCAATATATTAATAATTGCATGTAAATAAATTAAAGCTATAAACATTTTTCTTTTGAAAATATATATAAAAATTAAATTCAAGAAATATTATCAGGATATTTGGATTTATTATGTCCAACAAAAGAATTTTGCTCCCTCCAAGCAAAATCTAGGAAATTTGGATGTTTGATTACCAACAAAAGAATTTTGCTCTCTCCAAACAAAATCTTAAATGACGCTCCTGCTTTACTTCTCTAAGTATTTTAAATGTATTGTCATAATTGTTGATTAATATTTAGGGGAGGGGGGGTTGTCGGTGTAATGAGGTAACAATTTATTTTCAACGGAATCGCCATTAGAGTAGACAAACTTTAAAAAAACAAATTTCATAAAAATAAAATTAATCCATCATCAGAAGCTCGGAATAATAAAATCATTCGTAGTATACCTTCTGACTGCATTGTTGTTAGATAATAATGATTCTGAAACAATCAAACAAGGATTTAAATTTTTTTAACTGAATTTAAAAATCTGGCAAACCAATCATTTTCAGAATTTATATATCTATGTTACTAGTATTTTTTAAGTGAAATGTTTGAAGGGAGGAGTGGAATGCAAAAGGTTTTCTTAGATCACATATTTGTATAAAAAACGGGGATATAAAAGCAAAGGATCAGGGTCCATAAGCCGTGTTTTTGGCCCATGAAATAAGCCTAAACTCGATTTTGTTAAACTGACTTAATTATTTCACTTTTTATTATTAGAAGGTTTATCCTGTTTGATTTCAACAATAGTTCTTGCAGTTTGTTCGGATTTATGACTTGCACAAGCTCAAAGTTCGTATTATTCGTAGTTTTTGATGAAAAATAACGCAAATTTCTGCTGTTTTTACCTCAATTATTTATATGAGCGCAATCATGCAACACTTTCTTCTTTACATATATTATAAAATACATCAAAATGTACAATATATGTAAAAATAAAAGTGTTGCGAAGCTGCCTTCATAGTAAAATATTAAATACATTAAAAATTGAGGTAAAATTAGGCGAAATTGCTTATTTTTCATCCAAAAACTACGAATAATACGAACTTTGAGCTTGTGTAAGTTATATAAATCCGAACAAAATGCAAAAAATATTGTTAAAATCGTACAGGATAAACCTTCTAATATTAAAAAGTGAAATAATTAAGTCAGTATAACAAAATCGAATTTTAGTCTTATTTCATGGGCCAAAAACACGGCTTATGGACCCTGATCCTTTAATGGTTCACCAAATTAAGTACATATCATGTAGCTTTATTCCAGATTGGAATATAGCTTAATAAAGAAAATTTCTAATCTCCATACCAGTTCAAAAATACAGTGCTTTGAGGAAAACGCATTTAAAAGTTTTGGAAGAGGTATTTGTTAAAACTACAGCGTGGCTTTATTTAATTGAATGCAGGGCAAGACAGTTAGTTATATTTGCATTGCATGAAATCTTTCGTGGGGTACGGAAGAAATCTAATTTTATCACACATTTAGAAAATGTTTACAATTTCTATTTTATAAAATTTCTTATAGTTAGTAGTAAAAAGTAGTGCAAAGTCATATTTACAATGTAGGTTAAATTAAAATTACAAAAATTACATGATTTTGATGTAATTATAGTAAAATATTGCAATTTTTTTTTTTTTCAATAAAAATGCACGATTTCAATGCCATTACTTTCAAAAGTGATATCATTTATCTAATTTCGTTCTTTGAAGGTTTAACTTCGAACAGTACATTAATTTAGGATAGTGGCGACATAGTGGAATAAAATTTGATTAGTCGAGAGGATTTTTTAATAAAAGCACTCTAACCCCTTTATTTCTCAGTGTATGAAATTGACGTCAGATTGGCGCAATTATAGAAAAAAAAAAATTATTTAAAATACTAGCTTTTTTTATTAAAATTGTATAATTTTCAAATGAAGAAACTTTCCACCCTTAGGACTCTTGAGAATAATCTACTTAAATTGAAAAAAAAAATTTTTTTTTTTTTTACCAATTTTTAAAGTTTTATAATAAACACTTCCCCATTAATTCCTTTCTTCGCACAACAATAGAATATACGAAATGACATCATTTAATAAATTTCCGTAAAAATAAAAAATTTAATATATCATTTCAGATTTAAGTGAAAGATGTTTTACAGCGAGGAACGAAAACTTATCAATATCAAAACCCCGTAGCCTACAATGATTACAGCGCCGCGCATCATCGTAGGCCACGCAAAACCATACGTATTTTCGAAACTTTGGAACGATCGAATTTTTGTGCAGGCGCCATCTATTGGCGCAATCAGAAAACTTTTTGCAATTTCTATTTATAAAATGTTGTTTATATTTATAAAATACTATATCCCAAAATTTAGAGTGGAATGTATGGAACCAGGCGCGGATCCACGGGGTGAGGGGGGCGATGGGGGGTGATCCCCCCCCCCAAAAAAAAAAAAATTTGTTACTCACCTGTTTTTATCATATATCATTGTTATAATGAAAAACAATTATAATTATTTTTCTTTTTTTCATGGAAGTCTGTTGCGAAATGTTTAAGAAAATATAACATGAAAGAGTCAAAACATGTCATTCTTTTTTGCAGTTGTTAGTATCATAGTGCGGTATTTTCAGAGCTTAATAGATTGCTGAAAGATCCATCAATCAACAATAACCCCCCTAAACAACTGCCTCTGTCCCAATGAATTAAACCCTTTTCCTTCCTCAGAAAAATCATCTCCGGGAACATACAGGGGAATGTAAAAGGGGTTACACACAAGAAGTCAGTTTAGTTAAAAGAATTTTTGTGTTAACATTTTCTTAATACTATGTGCTTAATCTTACCCTTGCCCTCTTCTAGCTAAGCTTTTGTTTGGGACAGGTTTTGTTCCAAAATATTGTTTGCTTGAGAGATGAGTTACATTAAAAAATGTATAGATTCTGAGATAACTTCTGTGGAAATTAGGCTAAAAGCCGAATATCTCAATCCATTAGAGCAAATAAACACGGGAGATTCGTTCATTATGAGTCACAAAAATATTAAACCATGAAGGTAATCATTCCTAAAGCAAGGTCTCCATAGGTGAATTTTACAGCGCTGTCTGGTGTAGAAAAAAAATCGCATTTGTAAACGTGGCATACGTAATACGTAAATAAAAGGCATGCTCATTTCGTTCATAGCAGACGATATAATTAATTTCACCGAAATAAGGGTGATCTTTTTTTTTTTTTTACGTTGTGAAATTAGTTATAAAACTAACGCATCTCATATGTCACGTTTGACGTACAATTTCCAACTTGTTAATTGATATTTTAAGTTTTAAATACTCTCTTTGCGTGTGCCAATGTAACTACAGTAAAACCTGCTAAGACTGAATCACTAGGGACAAAAAATTACCATTGTAAACAGGTTTTTGTCTTAGCAGGTATAGTTACTTGCTTGCCGAAAACATGAAATATTTCCGGTTAAGGATTCCCTTATACACGATTTCCGTTTTCATAGTTTTTTTGTTTTTTGCATTTCGAGAAATGCTATTAGCTCTGTGCAATTGCCTTTTACATTTTCTACTTTTGAAGAACTAAAATTATTTCATAATGAAAAAAGAAAACTGCCCAGTTAAACTGAGGGCATTGAGCTCACAGGCTATTCACACTAATTGTATATTATACTCGTATTTCAAAGAATTTGAAATAAGCCCCTCGAAAAATAAAGAAATCGGCAATATATTAAGGGGGGGTCATCCCCCCGTTACCCCCTCATAGTTAACTAATGAACCCCTTAAACTAATCAGAGAAGCCTCTTACTACAATGAATGTATATATACAAAATTTGAAGAAAATCGGATAATGCTGCATGAAAAACCCATTTATCTAAATTAAGGGGGATTAGCCCCCCCCTACCCCTTTATAATTAACCAATGAACCCCCAAAACTATCCAGAGAAGCGCATTATCACAATGAACCTATATACAAAATTTGAAGAAAATCGGATAATTCTGCTTGAAAAACCCATTTATATAAATTAAGGGGGGATTAGCCCCCCCGTTCCCCCCCCCCTTTATACTTAACCAATCAATCCCGAAAACTCATCAGGGAAGCGTCTTAACCCAATGAACTTATAAACAAATTTTGAAGCAAAGGGGATAATTCTGCATGAAAAACCCATTTATATAAATTAAGGGATGATTAGCCCTCCCCCGTTCCCCCCCCCCTTTTATACTTAACCAATCAATCCCGAAAACTAATCAGGGAAGCGCCTTAACACAGTGAACCTATAAACAAAATTTGAAGGAAAACGGAATAATTCTGCATGAAAAACCCATTTATATAAATTAAGGGGGGGGATTAGCCCCCCGTTCCCCCCCTTTATACTTAACCAATCAATCCCGAAAATTAATAAGGGAAGCACCTTAATACAGTGAACCTATAAACAAAATTTGAAGGAAAACAGAATAATTCTGCATGAAAAACACATTTATATAAATTAAGGGGGGGATTAGCCCACCTTTATACTTAACCAATCAATCCCGAAAACTATTCAGAGAAGCGCATTATCACAATGAACCTATATACAAAATTTGAAGAAAATCGGATAATTCTGCATGAAAAACCCATTTATATAAATTAAGGGGGGGGATTAGCCCCCCCGTTCGCCCCCTTTATACTTAACCAATCAATCCCGAAAACTAATCAGGGAAGCGCCTTAACACAGTGAACTTATAAACAAAATTTGAAGGAAAACGGATATTTCTATGAAGAGTTATCGCGTTACGTACATACATACGTACGTACATACAGAACCGGCGGGCACATAAGCTCTCAGGCTTTGATAGCCTGTGAGCTAAAAAAGGAATTCTAATGGTAATAAAATAGTTATGATACAGTAAAACATATGAAAACAGGATCACTTGGAACTGAAAAAAAATCTCTGACAGGTTTCTATCTTACAGGCACAATTGTATGCAATTCCTTTTGAGGATTATGAAAGTTTTCCGTTTAAAACGGGATTTCGTTAGAGACAAGTTTCCCTTCTCAAATTACTCTATAAATATTGCTGAAAATGTTTTGAAAATTAAGGTTATCTTAATGCTCGCTTTCAAATGTTTGGAAAAAACTATTACCTCTACGAAAGTCCGCAGCATTATCGAATGGTAATAGAATATAATAAAACTTGTTAACACGGAATAGCTAGAGACTAAAGAAGAGTTTTTCATTTAACCAGGTTTCCGTCTTAATACCTTTAATTGTTTAATACTCCTTCCGCCATGTGAAAGTTGAACCTGTCTTTTATGGAATCCTCTCTTAAACAGAAATATTTCATGGTCCTGACGGAGGGAATACAATAAAAATCTACCTGCTAAGACGGCAGCCTGTCAAAAACGGATTTTTTTTTCCGTTTTCCAGCGATTTTGTTTTCACTGATTTACTGAATTGCTATTTGTAAATCAATAAAACTACACATAGTAGTATTAGTTTTCTATTAATTAAACAATCTACTATACTAATAAAAGAAAGTTGTTAGTCTGTGTGTGTGCGATGGCTATCGAAATCTGCCGCACGCAGAAGTCTGAAAATTTGGTGTGGATAGTCCAAGGCAGGTCCTGATGCACCCGAGGCTCAAATTATTATTTTTTTAAGACCCGGTCCCCCTAGGACCCCTCTAAGTTTTTTGCCTAAATTTTTAATAACTTGACTCATTTTTATCCGATCTTCTTAGTTTTTGGGGCCCTTTCATCATTTAGCTTTTCCCCCATTTCTATGTTCCAGTTAAGACTCTGGGGCCCATCCCTTGAAGCTTTTGTGAACTAAATTGTTAATAACGTGCCCTCTTTTAATCCGATTGTCGTCGCTTTGGAGGGTTTTTCTCCATGTAGTTATTCCCCCATTTCTACTGTCCACTTAAGACCCTGGCGCCCTTTTAAGTTTTTATGCCCTAAATAGTTAATAATTTACCCCCTTTTTATCCGTTCTTCTTTCTTTTGGGGCCCTTTCTCCATTTAGTTATTTCCCCATTTCTACATTCCAGTTAAGACTCTGGCCCCCCCTTGAAGTTTTTGTTCTCTAAATTGTTAATAACTTGCCCCCTTTTATCCGATCTTCTTCGCTTTTTGGGCCCTTTCTCCATTTAGTTATTCCCTCATTTCTACATTCCATTTAAGACCCTGGCTTCCTAGGCCCATTTAAGTTTTTTTGTCATAAATTGTTAATAACTGGCCCTATTTTTATCCGATCCTCTTTGTTTTTTGGGGCACTTTCTCCATTTAGCTTTCCCCCATTTCTAGGTTCTAGTTAAGATCCTGGTTCCTGAGCCCGATACGGGGCCCGTTGAAATTTTTTTTCTTAAATTATCTATAAGTTGCCCCCTATTAATCCGGTCTCTTCGTTTTTGGGGCCCTTTCTCCATTTAGCTATTCCTCCATTTCTATATTGCAGTTAAGACCCTGAGGCCTGGTGTGGCGCCCTTGAACTTTTTGTGCGCCATACATTTTTCACCCCTCTAATTATGTCAGCCTCCCAATGCATAACTTTAAATTTGAGTCTTGAACTCCTCTCCCCGGACTACCACCCTCATATTTTTATTGGGGACCTAGGGCTCTTTTTACGTCTTTCTTTAAAATGTTATTCTAATAATTAATTCTTACCCTATTGCTTAATTTAGACTAATTGGAGATCTAAAGCGCTAAGTACTGGGACCTCTTAAGATGTTTTCATCTTAGGGCCCTGCTCAAAACTATCAGTTGGCCTTCTTTTGGGGCCCCCTACTATTGCTTCCTTAAAGATCGTCCGATTCACTAGCTTTTGTTTTTCTAACAACTTCTTAGGTCCTCCAGTTACTACATGAATGACGAAAAAAATTTCTCGGACCTCAGCTACCCCCAATTTTGAATATTAATCCCCTTCTTGGGGCCCTTAGTTCAGCATCTTTAAAAATTATGTGATTCTCTTTCAATTTTCTTAAACATAGATCTAGGGTCCTTCAGTTATTTTACAAACTACTAAAAATTTCCTTAAACCCCGAAATCGGCTTAATACAAAATCGAGTTGAATATATAAAATCATTCAAAGGTTTGTTTTAATTTAGTATCACGGGCCCGGGCAGCATCAGGCGAGTGAACTAGTTAATAATGAACTACAAATTATAGTAAAAACTCATGAAAATGATTCAGCTATGAATTGGAAAAAAATTATTTTATACATATTTCCGTTTTAGAAGATAGATTTGTATACACTGTAAAAAATGACCAATGTTTCTTATTTTATGAAAATATACTATAAATACGAACAAAAATATAATATAATCTTCAGAGTTATCCAAAATTCCGAATAGCGTGTTCCATTGTCTTTTGAATCCCCAGAAACCAATACTTTTCCAAAATTTAAAGAATTATTTATAAAAACAAAGTATTTTTCGTTGCCCGTATTTTTCAGAAACGCTTCTGAAGGTCACTCCCGAACGTCATCAATTCTAAAATAAACGTTTTCAGCCGCATAAGTTAATTTATACATGAAAGAGTAAAGAAATAATCTCAATTTTAATGTTATTGTTAACGCTGTTAATTTTGCATGTTTGTCTGTTAAACATATTTTTTGAGCATGAAAATGTTTACTTGAGAATTGATAGCATTCGAAAAACCGGTATTCCAGGCTGAGGACACTAATTAACACAATATAAAAACCCTTCGGAAACGTTTCTGAAAAATACGGGCAGCGAAAAATACTTTGTTTTTATAAATAATTCTTTAAATTTTGGAAATGTATTGGTTTCGGGGAATTCAAAATACACTGGAACACGCTATTCGGAATTTCGGATAACTCAAAAGATTATATTATATTATATTTTCGTTCATGGTTATAGCATATTTTCGTAAAATAAGAAACATTGGTCATTTTTTACAGTGTAGTATTCCTTCCACCAAGACTATAAAGTTTTTTCATTTAAGATAGAATTCCGGTATAGGCAGGTTCCGTTCTTAGAGGTTTTACTGTAATGAATTATCCAACAGGAATTATGACTAATAAACAATTGTAAACATCAAATCACAGTATTCTTTTGCATACAGTAAATCCTGTAAAAACGGAATCGCTAGAGATCAGACTATAATTCCGTTTTAGACAGGTTTTTGGTTGGCTGTGGTGTTTCTTCCTTCGGAACCATGAAAATTTTCCGTTATAGACACTTACCAATTGTAAACATCAAATCACAGTATTCTTTTGCATACAGTAAATCCTGTAAAAACGGAATCGCTAGAGATCAGACTATAATTCCGTTTTAGACAGGTTTTTGGTTGGCTGTGGTGTTTCTTCCTTCGGAACCATGAAAATTTTCCGTTATAGACACTTACCATTTTCAAAGGTTTTCCTATACTATACTATGCCCATTACATGCAACAATGTATCACACCCCCCCCCCCCCTCCACCACCACAAAAAAAAATGACCCTCTGGATTCGCCCCTGAATGGGACTGACTTGAACAGCATAATAGGCCGACTGAAAGAAATCATGGGAAGAGCAAGATTTTGAAACAGATGTGCCTGTAGTCCACAGCTATGGTCGCGTTTTTGTAATTGAAAATATAAGTATGAAATAATCTAAACTAAGAATTTTCTCTCAGAACACCTTATGGAAAAAAATTTATAAAAATATTAACATAAAAAGCAATACAGACATTTAACAAAAACTATTAAATATTCAAAAATACATTTCTACCAGCAATTTTCTTCCCTTTTTATAGTAAACCCCTCGTTAAACCAGTTTTATACACATAAACGTAAAAAAAAATATATAAATTCGGGTTCAGACGAAAAACTCTTAGTTTCTTTTCTGATAATGCTTAATTGTTTTAAGGCGCTTATAAAGAAAATATGTTACTGTATTTTTTAAAATCAACAGAAAACAAAAAGAAAATTTTATTCATCCAATTTGAAAATAGGAGCAACGACCTTTCCCTTATTAGCATAAATTTAGAAAGAAGTTAAGGCGGTATTCAAAAAAAATATTTTTCCACGCTCAACAACTCAAAATTTTGAGACACATTCTCAGACTCATTTTTAAAAGTAACAACATGAAATTTGGCGGCGTGATTTATGAAGAGATTTATAAGGGACCCATGTTTTTATTTTTCGTTCAATTAATTAGAAATTTATTTACAGACAATTATTTTCACAGTACGATCATGTTTTTTTGTTTCCAGCGCTTCGGGAAATTTGGTTCAAAATGTCCACTTTGACAGCATTTTTTGAAATATATTCTGCCTTTATTAAAAAATCGAGACAATACGGACATTATAAAGTTTCTGAATATGAGAACCTGCCAATTGGATGCATTTTAGAGCAAAAATGAATTTAAACATGTGTCTCAAAGTAAGCAGTTTGGATTTGAATACACCCACACTGTAATAACTACTGCTAGGCCGACCCAGCAGCGTGGTTGGTAGCGGAGGCAACTGCCCGGTTTCGAATCCTGGTAAGGCATGGATTGCATTGTGTGTGTATCTTCAATGCTGTCAACTTCCTTGTGTCTATCCCGTCCTCAAGAAAGAAGATTTATGTAATTTGTCGAAGTCCTGTATGTATTTCTGTGAATAAAAAATATATATATATGGTTGGTTGGTTGATTTATGACGGCCGATTATCTACTCGAGGGATGTAAGCCCTAGAGGGGGGGGGGGGTGCCTATGATATGAGAATCATATATTAATTTTAACCTCCCCTATCCTTCATTTAAATTATATTTTTCCCCTTCCTTTTTCTAAATTTAATTGAGTTATCTTTAACTACAAACAATAATCCCGCTGTAATTTATACCCTTTCCCTTTTCATTTTCACTTGTGCTCGATCACTAATATCTCACGCCTTTTCGATTAAAATAAAAAGAAAAGAATTAAATCAGCACAGTTGCCTTTTCGTAATTTACTTTCCGAAACCAAACTGATAACACAATGTGTTCATAACGCATTTTTGTGGCCACAAAGTCAGTTAAAAATTATGTGAATCTTTCATTCGGCCCAAATGCATGCCCTTATTTGGTATTCGTAATAACTCAATCACTCACACCCATGTCTAAAAATATATTCTGATTGTTAAATGCACAAGTTGTTGTGTCTCTCAAAATTCTGTTCGTATGAGAAAATATTTGTCGGTTATAATCTTCATGGCGATATTATATTTTAAAGTGAAGTGCATTTTTATGCCAATAATCTAGCAACCCGGCTCGGTAAATACCATTAGTTATGCCGCATTCCGTCTGAAAGTATTCACGCCTAGACACTCTGTAGCAACCCTATTTTGGCGAGATTCTTGTCAGTGCAATTCCAAGTTGTGTCGTGGAAACAACACTCACTTCGCCTCCTGTCTTCGGCTTATAATGACCGTTTAAGAACGGTTCTCATGTTTCCACCCCTCTTCTGCCTTCGAACATCTTATGTCTACTGAATAAAAATTCTGAAGTTATACTGGAGTTTTTCTTTTCCCATTGGACATGAACCTGGATGATTTCTTTGCTCGATCACAGCCGTTGAGAATGTGAACTATCTCGAACAAATAAAATCTTTATAGTGCCTTCCATGGGGGTCTTTCTAAGGGATCCTAACCCGTATTTACGGCAAGGTTCGAAGAAAACCACGGAAAACTCCGAACGGTTAGGTCGACGAGCGCGATAGGGGTTTGAACCTAGCACCTCTCGTCTACCAGGTTTCAGAGCAGAACCTCTCAGCCACTCGTGAAGCCTAAAAAAAAAAAAAAGATCATTTGAGAGAACAGCCTTGTAGCTTATAGGTTTCAAAGCAACCTCCTTCAAATGTTCAACTACTGCTAGTTAATAACTATTACTGTATAAAAATTTTATTTGAAAGTGAAAAAAAATAGTGACATGAAAAAGGCATCTGAGATTGCACGGGCTGAAATTTCCAGGCCCGGCCCGACCCTTAGAAAAAATATTTCGACCCGACCCGGTATAAAAAATAAAAATTCGGCCGATCCCGGCCCGTACAAAAAATCAATTGGCCTGGACCGACCCGACTGAATTTCTACAAAACATGGTTTTTTACGTCAAAATGGTTAAAAATTGTCTTGTATGAGGAGTTCTGACAAAAAATACTTATTTTAGATTTTTTTTTCATTTTTAAAAAAGCGCCCTGGGCTGCGATAGTTATATTTTTAATGAATCTCTACTTATATGTAAATGTCTCAGTTATCATTTATATCGTTAATCCATGTTCCATGGATTGGAGGCTTAAAAATCTGAAAAGTGCTAAACAGTAAAATCTTCTAAGACGGAATCGCATAGGTTAGAGAAAAAAATCCGTTATAGACAAGTTCCTTTCTTATCAGGTATATCGTCTGTTGTAAATGTATTACATTCTTTTCGCACGTATTATTATATTCATTTTGCATGGATCAACACATTTTTCCGTTATAGGCAGGTTCTTTTTCACAAGTCTTGCGGTGCTTTAATTTTACTGCCTAGAAATATATCTACTATTCTTTAAAAATAATAAATTTTAAATGTAGAATAATGACGATTTGAAAATATATGCATTTTTTTTTTCAAAAATTGTTTGGCCAGGCCAAATTTTAGTGATTTTTGCAAGGGTCAGGCCACGCCGGGACAATGATTTTAATACGGGCTGGCTTGATACCGGACCTGAAAATTTCGGCTCGTGTAGACCTCTAGGAAGAATGAAGTCCAGTCCCGGCTCGGCATGGAAAAACTGAACACCAGACCCAAGTGTCGTGAATAAAAATTGTCCCAGGCCCGGGCCCATGCAGACCTCTAGAGAGTACTACTAACGTTCTACAATTGGAGGAAAGTACTGTCTGATTTCATGTGATTCTGCTCTGCACGCTTTTCACTTTTTTTCTTCCAAAGGTCAAGAAGGGTGTTGCGGGCTGTCACGAAAAGGAGAAGACAACTTTCCACTTCAGACATCAAGGTGCATTTATTCGCAGTCTAAGCAAGTCTGTCTGAAGGACCCATGAATTATACAACTTCCCATTCTTACTGAATGATTTTGTGGTCACCGACAAAAGAAAGAGGAGTCTCAACAAAAGAAAGAAGCGTTGACCACTTGTCAGCGTCTTCCCCTGCTTGACCTCTGAACTTTACAAGGAAGATCTCCTTAAAGCGCATACTCAGAACATTTTGAAAAAAATGCTAATCAAGCTACTCACGTATCTAATAAAGGAACAGTGAAATTTAGCTGCGAAATCCCAGTAGAAAATCTGCAAAAAAATAAAATACTTTCGAGTATTTGGCGCAAAAAGGCGCGATTTGGCTAGCAACATGTTTTCCTCGCCAAACACAAACGATTTTAATGCATTTTGAACTTGCTTGTAAAATGATTATTCGAATGCGCAATAATTAATGAATTTAAACTTAAACGATGAAATAGTTTATTACTTTTATAAGTTCTATGTTTTGGAAGCTGAAAATATCTATTTATGTTATAGCGAGGCTGACATTTAAGTTATATGTATTATTAAATTATTGATTTTTTTTTTTTTTTTAATATATATATATAAGTTGCAAATGTTTATTTTCACTTTTGTTAACAATCGAATTTTTAAAAATATATGAATTTGAAAGGCATATTAAAGTAAATGGAGAGTTTGAAGAAATTCTTGTTATGAGACCTGTCTATGAGATTTTTGCAAAAATTTGAAAGCTTAAAATTGTCATTAGCTTAAAAAAAATTATACGAACGGGTTAATTCTAGGGCTCATGATTACATGCCCTATTGTTCAGAATCGTTTGCATTTTGCGTTCAACATTTTCATCTCTCTGTACGTTTGCAGTAATATTAATCTATACTAATAAAAGAAAGTTTCGCTCTGTGTGTGTGTCTGTGTGTCTGTTGGCGATGGCTAGGAAAATCCAGCCCACCTAGAAGGCTGCAAATTTAGATATAGGTAGTCCAAACCCTCTCCTGGTGCACCATTACGTCAGAATTTTAATATTTTGAAAATTAAAGTAGTTATTAATTAAAAACTGATCAAATATCACAAATAAAAACGTCATTATTCAAAAGCTAGCTGGCGCATGTGCAGAAACCAATATCCGTATCTTCCGGAATAGAAGAAAGAAAGCACAACACATCCCGTTTTTGTTTTAAGTATTTCTAAATTCGCCATGGGCAAACGGTTAGAAATACGGAAAAACCGTCTACATATTCTGAAAGAAAATACTTTTACGTCTCAAACGATCTGTTTGGTTTGAAAAAAATTTACATTTAACCCTTTCAAAAAAAATAATCAAAAAGCATCGAATTCATGTTTTTTATTTTCTCCCGTTTTCCGAGCCTTGCATCCACCGAAATACAAAAAATACGGAAAAACGAAGGTCACCAAATTAAAGAACTGAATTTGCCCTTTCCAAAGCCTCCTTTGGTTTTAAAAAATACAAAAATTAACCCTTCTAAAAAGTATATTTTCTGTAAATTTGTGATTTTTGCGATTTTGGCAATTTTTAAAAATACGCATCGGCGATTCAGAGAAAGGTACGAAAAACTAAAAATACCAGACAATATCTACATTTATTCCTTTTTCGACATCTGTATTTGCTTTTGAAAAATACAAATATTAACCCTTCAAAAAAATTCGTGCGCAGGACTTTCTTTTGCGAATTCCGATTTTCTATGATATATAAAATCTGGCATCGGCTTTCTAAAATAACCAAACAAAAAATCAAACACACCTAAAGACATCTACGTTCTGTCGGATTTAGGCAGAAATCTTTAGTTTAAAAATAAAATCACGTTAACCCTTTTGAAAACGTTTTTTACCGTAAGTCAATTTCGCTTTTTTAACTACTTCCCTTATCTTTAAAAATCCGAATTGGCGTTTATAAACAAGATACGAAAAACTAAAAATACCTCAACTAATCTACATCCCTTTGTTTTTTAAAATCTGGTATCCGTTTTGAAAATTTTTAATTTTAACCCTCCAAAAAAAAATCCTTTCCAAAACTCACTCACGCGATTTTCGTTTTTCGGTCCAGGTTTAAAAATCAGCATCGACTCAGGAAATGTGAGTACGGACAAACAGTAGACTCCAGATCATAGACGCATTCATTTTCTTCAAAACGCATGATTGGGTTTTAAAAAATATCTACATTAACCCTTTAGAAACCGATCGATTACGTAACCAACTTTCGCGATTTCCGCTATTTTGGCAATGTTTATCCGTGGTTAAATTTCAATTCTACTAGGAAATTTGGTTGGGTCGAGTGTTCTGAAAAGGCCTCTTCCAGAACAGCTGCGTTCCCTGGCGGTGGAAGGTGGAACTATGGACCCGATTACGACGGGGTTTGGTTTAAGTTTCGTATAGAACAGATTGTTAATATTTTTGGCCCGTGCAACGCCGGGCGGGTTAGCTAGTTTAAAATTATCTTTAAACCAGATTAAATAAATCATTCACGTTTTTTTTTTCTCATTTATTACCGATTGAATGAAATTTTGCAGTCGTTTTATCTCCATTCCACGTTTTTTTTTAATTTAAACGGCTTCATCGCATATACAAGTAATTTTTAAATGTATTTTAAAAGGAAAAGCCCGATGAAAAACGGATTCGTTATACATTTCTGTATCGAAGAAGTCGTTGTTTCCATAGCAACGATACTTTTTTCTTGAATTGACAATGTTCAGAATCGGGCTTATTTTTGAGCTTGAAACAATTTTAATCAATTTAATTTTTTTTTATACCGTAAAATACAATCGTTAAATTTCATTATACAGTCGAACCTCGTTAACACGAACACTCAAGGGGAATTTTTTTTTGTTCGTGTTAAAAGTAGTTCGTGTTATCCGAACTTAAATACATTACATACAACTGGACGAGGCAATCGGAAACAGTTCGTGCTAAAAGTAATTCACGTTAAGCGCGTTCGTGTTAACGAGGTTTGACTGTATATACATATAAATGTGCACACAAAATTGTAGTTATAAAATTTTTTTATTATGTAAGTTAACCTTACATAAACAAGTTCAGCATAAAAAAGTTTTTCTATAAAGAGTATTTGTCATGAAAGCGTATTTTTTTAAATTTCATTCCGTCGCCAACCGGTGATAAATCGCCAAATAAATGAAAATTTCATAATTTTTACGGACGTTATATCGAGGTTCCGCAGAATTTTTTTTATAGACGTATATATCCCCATGAGAAGAACTTCTGTAATTTTTTTCAAAATTTTCTGAGTATGCCCTTATGGAGACCTTCCTTATTAGACTTGCTAAGAAAGTCATAAAACTTCAGAGTCCGATAAACCACAAGAAACAAGCCGCGGGTAAGTCTGGTGGACTGGGCGAACCTTGAGAGTTCGCATTCGAATTTGCCAGCAGATGATCCATACAAGCATCCATTTTGTAACCTGGGTGGTAGTATAGAATTCAGTTTTCAAAAACTTGTTCACTTAGTTTCTGCATATTTCTCAATTAATTCAAATGAAACTTTCTTATTGAATGGAAATAAGTGAAAATATCCGCGAAATATAATGAAAAATTAATGGTCGAAATACATTTAAAAAAAATATATTCCTGAAAATTACTGAAGAAAAAACTCTGATAAAGTTCCCCAGGTTTAAACAATCGATTTTTTTTTTTCAGCCTATGCATTTGCCATTGACTATAAATCTGAATTTAAGTCCGAAAATACTACTTTTTTCTGGATTAGAACGTCTGTTGTGGTCATTCGCTCTCTTTGATATTTTATGATTTTGTCGGGAGTCTAGAGGTTAGAGGTCAGTGGTGGACGTCGTTGACATATTTATCTCCGCCTCTTTCTTTTGTTGATGACCACAGAATCTTTGGCAAAGAAGGGCGAGGAGGAATGATTTACGAGTTTTTAAGCAAGCGTTGTCTGTACACTTCTCAGGATTAATATTTGACCATTTCCATCATAAATTACCATAACATAACCAAATACCATAACATAAGGAGACTGCTTGAATGTTTCAAGGGCGCAATTTTTATTATATGTTTCATTCTTTTTACTCCTTAAATAATGATTTTAGAAATAGTTAAATTTTTATTCATCTGAAACTATTCCTTGAGACCGATAATTTACAGTGCAATTTAAAAAAAAAAGTCTTTAAAATTTCTTGAAACTATCAGTTTTTTCAATTTTGTTTTGTGTGTGTGTGTCTATAGAGGTTTTTTTTTTCTTTACAAATTTCTTTTAGATCTTAATTCCGTTTCAATTAACCACTGCCTTTACGGAAATTACGATGCGCGAAGTTTTTTTCTAAGTCTTATGTAGAGAAATTATATCAAATTTCTTAAACAAAACTTCATTATAATTCAATCTTCTGGTTTATACAAACAACGGGTCTGTCCTGAGTTATACTTCTTATCTAATATCTTAGAAATAAAAAATTTTGTTACAAACCGTCTGATAAAAGACTCATTTATATAAGTTTTTTAAAATTATTTCCACGCCATACTTGAAATTTAAAAATCTATTTTTACCCACTGAAGACTTCACAATGTTCAAATTGCTTACTTACTTACTTAAAGACTTTGCTATAAACTCGAATAAATAATTTCCATATTTAAAAATAAACAAGAACGAAAAATCATGCGTCAAGCATAGATTATGTAGCACTTTCCAACGCTTCTAAAATAATTTTACAAATCATTACCGTTTAATAAGCTGAAAGATGACATCTAAGTAAACAATTTGGAAAACGCATAACATATTTAAAAACGTAATTTCAGGAATTTTCAATATATACAATATTCGGAAAAATATCCGAATACTTTTATGTAGCCCTGTATAGGATCTATAGATTTGTATATATACATAGGATGCTAAATTTTAGTTTAGTTAGGAAACGCGTAGCACAGTTTAAATTCTCCTTCTGGAGTTTCTGTCAATAAACGGAAATGTGTTCGCGAACTTTTGTGCTGCCCTGTATAGGATCTACAGAATTTATACACACCACGTAATAGACAAAAAGCTAGTTAAGATTAAAATCGCGTTCAGTAACTTAAAACGCACTTCCAGGAATTATTGTTAACAGACAGTAGAGAATTCTTTTGTGTGTCCCTGTAAATGAACGATGACTGCTATACACACACTATTCTGTAGTAAGCCTCTTGTAATGCACCTTAATAATATATATAAACTTCAATGCGTTTAAAATAGTGGAACATTATTTAAATAAACCGCAGACGATTTTTCTCCATAGACGTAATGTAACGGAATTATTTTGACTGTTCCTGTAAAGTAACTCTAAGTGCTATACACCTACTATTCCATATTAAGCTTCTTCTAATGCATCTTAGTGATCTATATAAATTTCAATGCGTTTACAATAGTGAAACATTTTTAAAATAAACCGCAAATGATTTTTCCCCATAGACCGCAATGTAACGGAATTCTTTTGAGTGTCCCTGTAAGAAAACTATAAGTGCTGCACACTTCAGTTGAAATAGGGAACGTGCCATAGATAACGACAATAACATATAAAAATTGCAGAGCAATCCGAGCATATTTACGGGAGTTAGAGCACGGCCAGACGGCCAGACGGCCATCCGGCCAGACAAACCGAAGTCATAAGCACTTTTCAACTAGGTTGGAAAGTGCTAAAAAGGTACAATTAAAACATAAAAAGAAATTTCAAGTACAGCCTTTTTTTTCTTCCCTGGGTGTAAAATAGCATTAAATGTTGCATGAAGGTAATACAAAATGAAAGATGGTATCTTGGTTCAAGAGAATTTTTTCCGCAATAGAAAAACAAAAACATTGTTTAAATGTGAATTAATTTTTCAGCCCATTAAAAATATCTTACGTACAAATTAAATGTACATGGAGCATTTTCAATATTATCAATATATTGGCATTTAAAAAGCCAACAAAAAGATTAAGAAAAAAACTTAATGCATTATTACCCGTGTAAGGACGCTGTACTTTTCAAATTCACTAAAACGCACATTACTTATAAAAAGTTTTAAAATCTGTTTTTATAAAATTAGTCAATATAGCCATGGTATTGTCATTTATTTATATTACTAAATACACTTGTGGGCAAAACTTAAGCAACAAACACAAAATGCTAATTTCTGAACACGTGAGTACTCAAAAGGAAATTCTATAAAGAGCAAGTGTAGAAAAGAGGTACCACCCTAACAGCACGGCCGCAGTCGATGTCCCGTTCACGTCACACATGGTTAGAAGTGTCACAATCGTTACGGTGAATCAACATATGGGATATTTTACTGTCTCATTTACTCTCAAATGATTGTTAACACTGAAAAGTCATTGTGACTGTCGCTTTGTGATGGGTCACCAGGTGACATTACAATGAAGTCACTGTCAGTTGAAGACTGAACTTTGAAGTCATTGTGAGCATTGCGTTGTGATGAGTCGCTAAATAATGTCACTATGAAGTCGCATGGTGACTTACCGGCGATCGACACTCTTTTGTGGAGTCATCATTGCACTCCTTTGTGAAAAGTCACCAGATGATTTCATTTTCTGTCACTTGGGAACTCGTCACAGAACATCTATCATGATGACTTTACAATGGAGTGTCAAAATGACAGTCACATGAGAGTCACAATATGACTTCATTGCAACGTCACCTTGTGAGTCGTCAAAAAGCAGCAGTCATGGTGACTGTTCAGTGTGGTGACCAAATGAGAATAAAAATGAGACGAATGAAATATATCACATTTCTGTTCATTGTAGTGACTGTGACAATTGTGACCATTTGTGATGTCAAGAAGACTTCACATCGACTGTCTGTGCTGTAAGGGAAGTACCTACTTTCTACACTTGCTGTTTATAGAATTTCCTTTTGAGTACTCACGTGTTCAGAAATTAGCATTTTGTGTTTGTTGCTTAAGTTTTGCACACTAGTGTATATAGCTCTTAAAAAGTAAAGTTTTTATTTTAAAATTAAATACTTGGGGGCTCTGTGCCTTGATAGCTCATGCTTGCCAACCCCCGAAAGCATGCTTTAGGCGTCGCTGTAAAATCGAAATAAATAGTACAAATCACAGAAACCTCGATTATATTAGTTTTTACTAATCGAAAAATTTCTTTGTACATTAAATTATTAATTTTCTTTTTCCTGTTTTACTTACTAAATATGCATACTGAAGATCTTTTAATAAATGATAAAGGGTTCAGCATTTGTACATGAAGAAATAATATCCAATGATTATTGACACAATAATATTAAAGTCATTGTTTTCTTTTGGGAATAACGTCATTATCACCACCTAAATTATTCCACGCTTCTGAGATAAGTGCATCATTTACTTCGATCATTTTTAATTGCTTGAGTTTTATTGAATACTTATTCTGATGTCAAGGAAATGATGTACTTTTCAGAAACATTTATTCAATGCATATAAAATTTATTTAAAAAAAAAAAAAATAGTACGAACTTTTTCTGCGGAACTAAAGGTTAGTGAACATGAGATCATGCTGACGCAATCATACTAAATATATTATTTCCATAAATAAAATAATCTTTTCTTTTGGGAATGATGTTGGTTTCACCATCCGAACCAACCTGACAATCCAAGATTAGGTCATTTTTTAAAGTGGTTCTCAAAGAACAATTTTTCCCCGACCAAAAACGCGGAACTTTCTGACACATTTATGGACTTTAAACGCAAAATCATGGCACTTGTGGGCCTCACTATTGAAACGATTTGGAATCGAACGGTGTTTACAATTTTTTGATAAATGAATTACTAATCTAGTTATAAGCGATTGTTGCTACGTGACGACAGGTTTTTCTCCTTTCCCCGCTGTCGCGTCCGGAAATTCCGTTCAAAGCACCGATTTTAACAGTATTTTTTAAAAGATTTTCTGCCTTTAGCTCGTAGGTGGCAGAACCCCTAGTACATTACAAACTCACTACGTTACTCACTTTCTTCGATATTATCACTGCAGCAACTCTTTCCTAAAAATGCAATCATTAGAGATATTTATTGTAAACTTTTGGATAATCCTCGTGTAACAGTGGAACTGGGCTGGATAAAGGCTCATGTAGGTTTTCCAGGAAATGAGATTGCGGACGAACTGGCGAAAAACGTGATTTTGAAAAATGAATATAATGAAAATTTAACTTTGAATTTTCCAGTTTCCGCGGTCACAAAAACTCTGAAAGATAATATATTAAGAGACTGGCAAATGGAATGGTCTAGTTCAACACTTGGTAGAGATACATACAAGATAATCAAAAAGGTAAATACAGGATATTTATGTACTAGTCAAGTGATTCAATATTTTATTACAGGACATGGCTCTTTTCCGGTTTTTCTTTATAAAATAAAGAAACTGAATACAGAAAACTGTCAATGCAATAAAAAGGGTGATGTATTACATTATATCTTTGGGAAATGCCCTATCATGCCATACTATTTTCATTTTGACTCACAGAATACAATAAGAAAAAACCTACAGGAAATATTGTTTAATTCAAAAAACTATGAGAAGCTGAAGGCAATCTATAATAAACTGAATAGCATGTACTCATTCACAAAATATACTTTTTAGGCATATTTTTCTTTACAATTTTTTCTTTTGTGATGATTTTTTTCTTCAAAGTTCAAGTGAGAGTAATCGCGTTCAACTGTTTTGCGATTTGATTTTAACAGTTTCTTCTGTGCTCCTGATGATTATTTCTGGGGATCTACTAACGTCGAGTTGTGTACATATTGTGCATTTACTGATGGAATCATGAACAAGTATTTTAAATTTACAAACTTATTTTGACTGAAATGAGTTTAACTGTGCTCAACTGTTCTGTGTGTTGATTTTAAAAGTTTCTTCGGTGCTCCTGATGATTACTTGTGGGGATCTACAAACGTCGAGTTGTGTACATATTGTGTAATTATTGATGGAATCATGAACAACTATTTCAAATTTACAAACCTACTTTGACTTTTCAACGAGCTATGAACTCTACGTGTACACTGGGAACAATAAGAATTTTATCTATAAGTAACTTTATCATGCTATTGCAGTGTATCCTGAGCTTATTTAGAGAAGTGAACATTATTTAAACTTTGAGTTTATAATCGAACTTTGATTTTACATGAACTTTATACGAACATTGAGAACAATTTGTGCATAATTTTTGAGTTGCAGTACGAAACACTTTTTAAAAAGTGATTAGTGTTTTGTTCTATATTTTTATATTTTATGAATATTATACACAGAAAATTATTCTGTTATAGATTTTTCTGTAATATTAGGCTTAACATTTGTTAATTTATTTTAGTTTATTTTAGTTAAAAGCAGGCCTGCGGCCATTTTTGCTTAGATCTGTCCCAGTGTGGGATGTTTTATGATTTTTATTTAATTTAAACGCCGCTGATCAAGCTCGTTCCCTTGTGGAACCACTGGATGGTGGGAGGGATTTTTCCGCCAGGACATTTAAACTATAAACCTCGCGGTTAGTTGTTCCTTGTTCCTAGTACATTACAAAAGGGACGAGAGGAAGGGGGGGGGTGCTTTGAGTTATTATTTAAGACTCCCGTTGAGCAAGCGCGCGGGAATACGGTGCTAATGTTAAACCTATGGAAGACCATTTCGCTGATTTCTCATTGGCATTTGCATATTTTTGAATTTTTCTTTTTGCACATGATATTTGAGACCGTAATACATTTCCGCCGTTGATTACATTTTCGATTCTTGTTGCTGTTTGATTTTGATATTATTTTCAATTTTAAAACTCGAAAAACGGAGGTATTTTTTCATTCATAGCTTTGTAAAAATTTATCCATGGAAAAATCTGAAAATTTAAGCACTAATGGCTGTAGTTTAAACCTTGAACTTTTCAGCTAATTTTGTTTCATAATTTTATACCAATTAGGGAATGTAAAATCAGCAAAATGGACAGCGACTTTTAATGAAAATGTAAGCAAAATCGCTAAAATGCCCACCCCGTATGAACTCCGCCCATCTTATATTGATTGATGAGAAAGGCTCCTTTCCCTAACCTACTCCTGTCCAGAGGACTGTTCGTAGAGGGGTGAAAGAAGAAACCTATTTTCTTTTCAAATGGACATCTGGTATTTTAAACTGTACTAAACATTAGACATCATTTTCTCAAAGCAAAATTGAGGAGTTTTATTCTTTTCTCTCTGTAGAGCACGGGCATGTCACGCCGCGCTTCAGCTGCTGGGTTATTTGGGTGGCAGAAACTATCCCTATCCTAGTGTAATTTTCTCTAATAAAAGTGTATTAGTGGGCTTTTATTTCTCTGTGCTTTTTCGAATATATTTTTAAATTAGAGTTTTAAAGTTTTTAAACAGTGTTCTATGGCGGAACAGGCCTTGGGGGGGGGGGGAGCAGAAAGTTTGGAGGAGGAGATATTTTAGATGATTGATTATTTGTTTATAGTTATTACACGCTAACGAATACGACACTTTTTTTTAAATAGATGGTTTTAAGATTTTTAATTTTGTATGCGGGAGTGGGGGAAGGGGGAGGTAAGAAATTTCAGGGGAAAGGGAATAATGCATATGACTGATTATTTATTATTTATGGTCACTACAGAATAACGAATATTACAGAAGATATTTTATATAAAAATAAAAATAACTTAAAGATTTAATTTTTTTTGTATGCTGGGGAGGGGGGGGGTAGCAAAGAGGGAAAAGCTTAAATTTGAGGAGTTAGTTAGTAATTTAGGGGTTTATTTATTTATTTTTATTAATTAGTAACGAATGTAGCAATTTTGTTAAACAATTTTTTTTAAATATTTGAAAATATGTGTGCTGGAGAGGGGGGGGGGGGAGACGAGGTAGTAGAAATTTCAAGGATAGGGGATAATTTATATGATTATTTTTTACCACTAGAAAACAATAAATGGAACAGAATTTTAAAAAAAAGTTTAAATATTTAAAGAATATTTTACGCTCCTTTGTATGCCGGGGGGTGGGGGTGCTAAGGAGGGAAACGTAAATTTGGGGAGTTAGGAGGTAATTTAGGGGATAATTTATTTATTTTTATTACTGAATAACGAATGTAGCGATTAAAAAAAAACATTTTTAATATTTGAAAATATACGTCCTTGAGAGGGGGGGGGAGGCTAAGGAGGAAAGCGTAAATTTGGGGAGTTAAGGGGTAATTTAGGGGATAATTTATTTATTGTTATTACTGAGTAACGAATGTAGCGATTTTTTTTAAACATTTTTTTTTAAATATTTGAAAATATACGTCCTGGAGAGGGGGGGACGGGGGAGTGGGAATTTCAGGGATGGGGTACAATTTATATGATTATTTTTTGCCACTATAGAGCAATAAATAGGACAAATATTTTTTTTAATGTGAAATAGAGATTAAAAATATTTTACACTCATTTGTATGCTGGGGGGAGGTAAGGGGGGGGAACGTACATTTGGGAGGTTAGGGGGTGGTAATTTAGATGATTATTTATTTATTTTTATTTGTGAGCAAAGAATGTTAGAGATTATTTTTTGAAAAGAGTTTTAAAGATTTGAAACTCTGGATACTGGAGGGGGGGGGAAGCAGAAATTTCCGGGTAGGGGATAATTTATATGATATATTATTTATTGTCATTGGAAGCATCAAATAGCACAAAATATTTTTATATCCAATCAAAGATTTTAAAATAATTTAATCTTCTTTGTATGCTGGGGGTGGGGTGGGGGCAAGGGGGCTGCGTAAATTTGGGAGGTTGTAGATGGGGTTAATTTAACTTATTATTTATTTATTGTTATTAGTGAGAATCAAAAATGGCAGAATTTTTTAAATAAAGAATTTTGAAGATATGAAACTCCGTACGATGGGTAGGGGGCGCGAAAGGGGGAAGTATAAATTTTGGCTAGAGGGGGGAGGGGTAATGTACATGATTGATTATTGATTTATTATCACTAGAAAGCAATAAATAGGGCATTATTATTATGGATGAATGATTATATACAGCACATAATTCGATAAGTAATTTATTTATGAAAAAAATGGAAAGCTCATTTCTATTCCGAATCGCTTCTTTGGTCAGGCCTGCCAATTTTATGCCTTTGAGTTTAAAAATGAGCCAGAAAATGTGTCAAAGTTTCATGTTGTTGAGCAGGTCATCTGAGAACTGCCTTAAAAAATATACTAGCTGACCCCTTCCCGGCGTTTCCCGGGCTCGTGATAATAAATAATAATAATAAAAAAAATCAAGTTTTTATTATTTTATATCTTTAACCCGAATTCATATGAAATTATATTTTTTATAAAAAATTTGCGAAAAAAGATTTATATCTAGTGATAAAATCGCTCTTTTTTAGCACTTTCCAACCTAGTTGAAAAGTGCTTATGACTTCGGTTTGTCTGACCGTCTGGCCGTCTGGCCGTGCTCTAACTCCCGTAAATATGCTCGGATTGCTCTGCAATTTTTATATGTTATTGTCGTTATCTATGACACGTTCCCTATTTCAACTGAAGTGTGTAGCACTTATAGTTTTCTTACAGGGACACTCAAAAGAATTCCGTTACATTGGGGTCTATGGGGAAAAATCATTTGCGGTTTATTTTAAAAATGTTTCACTATTGTAAACGCATTGAAATTTATATAGATCACTAAGATGCATTAGAAGAAGCTTAATATGGAATAGTAGGTGTATAGCACTTAGAGTTACTTTACAGGGACAGTCAAAATAATTCCGTTACATTACGTCTATGGAGAAAAATCGTCTGCGGCTTATTTAAATAATGTTCCACTATTTTAAACGCATTGAAGTTTATATATATTACTAAGGTGCATTACAAGAGGCTTACTACAGAATAGTGTGTGTATAGCAGTCATCGTTCATTTACAGGGACACACAAAAGAATTGTCTACTGTCTGTTAACAATAATTCCTGGAAGTGCGTTTTAAGTTACTAAACGCGATTTTATTCTTAACTAGCTTTTTGTCTATTACGTGGTGTGTATAAATTCTGTAGATCCTATACAGGGCAGCACAAAAGTTCGCGAACACATTTCCGTTTATTGACAGAAACTCCAGAAGGAGAATTTAAACGGTGCTACGCGTTTCCTAACTAAACTAAAATTTAGCATCCTATGTATATATACAAATCTATAGATCATATACAGGGCTACATAAAAGTATTCGGATATTTTTCCGAATATTGTATATATTGAAAATTCCTGAAATTACGTTTTTAAATATGTTATGCGTTTTCCAAATTGTTTACTTAGATGTCATCTTTCAGCTTATTAAACGGTAATGATTTGTAAAATTATTTTAGAAGCGTTGGAAAGTGCTACATAATCTATGCTTGACGCATGATTTTTCGTTCTTGTTTTTTTTTTTTTTTTTTTTAAATAAAAAGTTATTTTTATCCGAACTCTTGGAAATATTTATTGGTGATAAATGAAACGGTTTTACAGCCTGTGTAAAAATTTCGTGAAAAAATATTGTTATCTGAAATGTTTTCTTCTCGCTTTTTTGTTTGTTTTCGCGTCGGCTCCTTTAACATAGCAATAAAAAAATAGTTCTCATCTTCCGAACCCTCTGAAATTTCAATCGGTTATAAACATAACTTTATCCAAGCATTCTTTAAAATTTTGTGAAAAAATATATATGAAAACATGAGTTCTTTTTTAAAAAAAGCTTTATCTTTCAACCTCAGAGCAAAAATAAATTAGAAGGTCTATTCTTTCAAAACAATGCAATGGTAGGGCTTCACCCGTTTTCAATCCTCTTTAATCAATCAGGTTTCCCTTTTCTGAGGGTAGAAAGCTTAAAAAAAACGCTGAAGCATGCGCAAAGAGACTATTTTCATGTGGATTTGACAGAATGCGCTTTTCGTTTCAAATATATAGATTCTATTACAAAATATTAGTGTATTGTGCCTGTATAGGTAATACAATATAATGGTATATAATGGGCTGCAATACAATATACAATATAATGGTAGGGCCTCACCCGTTTTCAATCCTCTTGCTAAACAGGTGAGGGTTGGCTTACTCAATCAGGTTTGCCGTTTCTGAGAGTAGAAAGCTTAAAAAGAACTTAATTAAGCAGATTGGGCCATTTTCAAAATCTAGCCTCAAGCACATTTCTTTCTAGTTCACGAAACCAGAACTTACAGCAATGAAATTTAGGCCATTATCAAAATCTAGTCTAAAGCCCATTTTTTCTATTTCAGTAAACCCGAACTTAGTTTTGGAGTTTAGACCTTTTTTTTTTTTAAATCTAGCCAAAAGCCCTCTTTTTTTAGTTCACAAAACCAGAATTTCCAGTTATGACGGTAATGTAAGGAAAGTACATTATCGGGACTTTCCCATAAGTCGCCTCAGTTGAAAGATTTAGGATGGCAAATTTATGACCAGAGACTCGCTGGCGACAATTTTAAGCCATAAAAGTCAAATAAGAAGAACTTTGATTTAAGTTGGTCTGGGAGATAATATCAAAGAACACACACGTAGTTCCGAGAAAGAAAACAACACGCTACAGAAACAACTGATGCATAGCCATTGGTTGGGGTTGGTAAGGAGGAGGTGAAACTGACCCTCTGTTATGCAAATTTCAGTTAAAACGGGAGATCAACTACCCAATGAAAAAAAAGAAGGATGGGCTTAAAGCACTGTCATGCAAATTTTGGGCAGAACGAAGTACGGCCCACCGTGGTGATGAAAAAGGAGTTGTGAAAAAGAATGAAAACAGAACACACATCGATCTCAGAAGCGAACCCGAACAACATATATGGAGAGTGGGGAAGTTAAGCTAAGTTTTGTGAAATGAACATTTTCAATAAGTGCAGTGCTATTTAGTTAGCGGAAAGAGTGCTCTGATACAAAGAGAAACCTTCTTCAATCAATGTGTAGAGGTAAATATGACTCTGACCTAAGTAATTCCCCAGTTTATTTGATTTTATCAAAATATTATAAGAGAAGCTGGTAGTGTGACCTTAGTCACAAATGGAAGTCAGTATTTTAATTGTAAACAAATAATGTTGTCAAAGATCAATTTAAATATAAATACAAACAAATATAAGTATCCTTTGCAAGGATCAAAGTGTTAATGCCAATATTATAGGAGAAATTTTGTTAGGAAATTAAATCAGATGTGTTCTGATAAATCTTTTTTTTTCTTGAAATAACTGTAAATATTGTAAATAAATAATAGTGTTAATTATTTGGAGTCTTCTCATTTAAATTATCTAGTATGTGTTTGTTTATTTAGATTTCCATTTTAAAAGTCAGCTAAGGGCAAGAATGATCATTCTCAAAAAGGGTAATGGGCTACTTCGAAATTACACAATGCAATGGGGGGAACATATCCAAAATTTAATCTCTATGGATTCCTTTTATTATTATTTTCTGAATAAATTAATTTATTCTATTAGCCAACCCCAGAGAAACCTTTATGTATTTAATTCTAAGCTTTAATTTTGATCAACTTGTCCCAGCAAAAGGGTTATGTTGGAATGGGCAGCAATTAGAAGGGAAATTAAAGGATAAAATCTTAAATAAATATTATAACTGAGCCATGCATATTTCTCTTCAACATCTGCAATTCCTATATAATTCACTGGTGCCGTCCAGTTCTTAATTATTGTTAATTGAGTTTTCAATTTTAATGATTAAAAAATTGCAACTGGGTTATTGTCAAACATTAAGTTAAATACCTTTAATGTATTCTAAAATACAGGCTCATGTTAAAAGTAATCAATTTAAAATTTTATATTCAAATTGTGGAAATTTACAATCTATATAGTATATTGCAAAATAATAATTATGAAACTGTTAATTAGAATAATTTCAACTCTTTTATTTTAATGATAAGTTATTGGAAGATTAAATGGAGATTTTTTTATTTTGATGGTTTGTTTGACTTCCTCTAAAAGGCTCCACTACCAGCAAGTCGGTGATTTCGTAAATATCAGTATTCAACTTAGAAAAATCAGTATATTCGTAATTGTATGTATATTTTATGTTACTCTTATATGAACTTTGCATTTGATCTTTAACAGTATACTGAAACATTGTGCTAAGAAAGTAAATCATAAAAAAAAAAATCAAATGATATCGTAAAATGATATGAATAATAAAAAAATAAAAAGATAAGGATTTATGTAGCAGATAAAATAGTGTATTAGTAGATTGTTAATGCATATATATTTTGATACTGTATACTTTATTGTATAATGCATTTATATTTTGATATCTTTGAAAATTTTGCAAATGTTTACACTTGGCTTAATAATATTTTTAGGGGTAAGAATTTCCATGCATTTTTAAAGTTAGATTTAGAATTCAGTATCTAAATAAATTTTAATTATCAAAAAGCTGAATGCCAAAAAAGAATCGTAGAAATCATAGAAATAGCTTGAACTCGAGTTTTTCTGGCGTATTAACGCGAGGGCATATAAAAAAGTTAAATAAAGAAAAGCAAATTGATTCGAGTAACACGATGGCAGATCCATCAGTGGACACAATAATTTCTCTAATCCCGAATTTCGATGGGAAAAAGTTAAGTGATTGCGAGTATTTTCTCAGACAATTTGAGGACTTAACTAAACAAATATTAAAAGACGATGCGAAGCTTACAATTTTGAAAGCAAAATTGTCGGGTACTGCGAGAGAGAAACTCTCACAAAATAAATCGCTTATAGAAGAGAAAAACTACAACGAATTCAAAAAGAAATTGTTAGATTTATTCAAAATCAAGAAATCATTTACGCAGGTACAGACTGAGTTTTTTAATCTGAAACAGAAACCGGGACAAGACTTAACAAGTTTTATTAGCGAATTCAAAAACGCAGCGTCTCTTTATATAGAGAAAAGCCATACAGAAGTTGATCCGAACGGAAACGGGAAATTTTTGGACTTAGTAAGATTGACACGATTTTTGGATGCGATTAGACCGGATTTAAGTATGGATTTAAGGAAAACCTTTCCCGATAATTTTGAGGATGCTTGCAAAACAGCAATTAAATTAGAAGAGGCGTACAATAATATAGGGGCAGAACAGGTAAATACTATAACAGCTAACAATGAATCGCAACTTTTTGAGAAGTTATTGAAATTAAATGTAGAAACGGCGGAGCAGATTAATAATTTATCAAAAGAAATAAATAACATAAAATTGGGAACAATCGAAAAAAGAGAGGAAGTCGAAAAATTTTGTAATATATGCAAGAAGGGGTCACACAATGAGGATAGTTGTTGGTATAATAAAGCTAATAAAAACAACAACCAGAATTATAGGCATAGATTTGTAAACAATAGGGGTAATTACAGAGCAAATTACAAGAATTATAACCAGTATGAAAGACACGATTCTCACAATGCATTTCCGGAGGGTAATATTTACTATAATCATGTACCAAATGCTCAACCTTTTCCACCCCCACCACAACAACATTACAACACGCCGTATACTTATTATCAACCTGACTTTAATAATTATGATGCACAGGGGTATTACACTCAACAGAGAGGAAATTATAGAGGGGCACAGAGGAATAACTATCGCAATAAATATACGGACTCTAGGGAAAACAGAGAAAATCATACGAACAGTAACAAGGATAGTAATCAAAGGGGTAAATTTCAGAGGGGCAATTATAAAAGATACAAGCAGAACAAAGATAAGGATGCGGAAAACTAAATACGAGACTTGTAAATACAGATAAAGAAGACCCGAGCAAGTCTCACGATAGCGGGCATACTTTAAGGGATAAAACTATTGCAAGTGTACAGAACGATACAAATGAACTTCCTCTAATTAAATTTAAAATTAAAGATATTGTAATTAACAGCCTTTGTGACTCAGGCGCACAGGTGAGCTTGATCCGCTTTTGTTTGAAAATTTAAAACAAGTAAATATAAAATTTAAATATTTGGGAAATCAAATTAAGATTCAAACACTTACAAATTCACTGATTACATTCCAACAGTGCATTAGAATGGCATTTAAATTACAGGACACTTTTGTAAAAGGAACTTTTTATGTTACAAATAAAGATTTTGGCCGCAAATATCAATTATTACTAGGGTACGATTTCTTAAAAGAAAATCAAATGGTTCTAGATTTTGAAAAGAAGTATCTTAAATTCAAAGGAAGAAAAATGGCATTAAACATCAAAGATTCGGAGGACACTGGGGATGTAAATACATTAATTACAGAACAAAACACAAGGACTAAAAAATACAGAAAACCTACAAAGGGGAAAATGTTTGCAAAAACGGTAGGCCATAATATTATAAACCCAGGGGAGGAAAAATTTGTAAAATTAGAATGCCCCATAAAATTAGAGGAAAATCAAACATTTATCCTAGAACCAATACAGCACAAAAATAAAATTTTCTATGAAAGATCTATCCATGACACCCCAAGGAACAGAAAAATAAATATTTTAATTAAAAATATTACTAATAACAAGATACATTTAGAAACAGGTATGAACATCGGGCAAATTTTCACTAATTTGGAATACAAACAAGATAAATCTATAGACAATATTGAGCAAGGGAGAATTTTTGAGGTCAATGCATTAAATTTGGAAGATGTACATAAATTAAGAGAGGCAGAGATAAATGAGGAAGATTTTGATCTTAATCATTTACCATCGGATGTACAGGATTCGTTCAAACAAATTCTTTTAAAGCATGTACACGCGTTTTCGAAATCCTATCAAACTTTAGGTCAATGCTCACTGGTGACACCAAAGTTTACACTTAACCACGACTATCCCATTCAAACAAAACCATATAAAGTGCCACAAGCAGTGAAGCAATATGCAAAGACAGAGATAAGAAAATTATTAGAAGCGAAAATCATCGAGGAATCGGACTCTAATTACGCATTTCCTGTCATTTTTGTAAGAAAAAAAGCGGATAACAAAAACAATCCAAAATTTCGAATGGCGGTAGATTACCGGCTGCTACATCAGATTTTAGAGCCATATTCCTATCCGATTCCAGATATTAAAGAAATTTTACAGAATATTAGTGGGAAGAAGTACTATATAGTACTTGACTTACACAGTGCTTTCTTCCAAATTAATTTACGACCTGAAGATAGCCAAAAACTATCGTTTATTACAGAAAATGGTAAATTTCGACCTCTGAGACTTGCGTTCGGAACTCGCAATTCGAGCGCCTATTTCGCTGAACTGATAAATAAGGTATTGGGTCATTTTAACAAGCATCAGGTAGCCTACTTTATTGATGATGTTTTAATAGGGGCTGACACTATATCAGAATTATTGAGAATTTTGGAAGAAGTGTTACAGGCGCTAATCCAACATAATCTAACAATTGAGCCATCCAAGATGCAAATATGTAAAGATAAAATAGAATTTCTTGGTTTTCAAATTCACAAGCACGGCTATTCACCATCCACAAGGAATATAGATAAAATTAAAAGTTTAGTAAGACCTAAAACAAAAAAAGGAGTAAGGTCACTCTTAGGTTTGGCTAACTACTTTAGAACACTTATTCCAAAATATGCGGAAATAGTAAACCCATTAGTTAATCTTACTAAAGATAAAATTAAATTTAAATGGGATGAAAATACTGAAATGGACTTTAAGAAAATCCAAGATGAAATTATAAACAACCCAACATTACATCCTCCTGATTACACCAAACAATTTACTTTAATCACAGACGGCTCAAAAATTGCAATTTCAGCGGTACTGGCGCAGGAAATTGAAGGAAAATTACAACCTATTGAATTTTTTGGGAGAAAATTACGGGAACCGGAAAAGAATTACCCGAGCTTGAAATTCGAATTATTAGCGGTTCATGAAGCGGTGTTACACTTCAGAACTATGTTGGAAGGCAGACACTTCAAGATTCTCACCGATTCCAAGGCTCTCACGGAAAATTTACATCTAGAGAATCAGTCCGATTTGGTTAAAAGATGGGTGATAAATCTCAGCGATTTCTCTTATGAATTCGATCACATTAAAGGGGACACCAACCCAGCGGACTATATTTCGCGAAATATAAATAATATTATTACGGATACAAATTTACACAATAATTTATTTTCCGTTAATCCCGCATTATCTAATGAGAATATTAAACAACATCAATATTCAGACGAGAAATTAAGCAAAATAATTCAGAAAATAGAACAAGGTAAAGAAAACAGAAATACCAAAAGGTATACTTTGAATGAAGAGAAGATGCTAATTTTAAAACCGGGGAAACAGAAAACAGAACTAATTATAGCGCCGGATGCTTTAAAGATTGCTTTGATGGAAGAAGTGCACAAACCGCATTTTGGTTTTGACAAAACCTATGAAGCCATGAAAAGTAGAATATTTTGGCACGGAATGTATACAGATATTCGAACTTATTGTGCCAATTGTGTACCATGTAACACCGCAAAGCCACATAAAAAAATGAAAGTTCCTATTCAAAAAATGGTTAAGGACCATGAGATAGGGAGTGTATTACATGCGGATATCGTCGGAAAGCTTCCACTTACACTTCGCAAGAATAAATTTATTCTCACGATTATGGATTCTACTTCAAGATTCTTAGAAGCCATACCTATTCGCAATGTCGAGTCCCAGACTATTCTCAATGTCTTTAATAAATACTTCAGTTATTTTGGATTGCCAAAACAGTTAAAATTAGATAATGGGCCATATTTTAGGGGAGCGGTATTCAAAGAGTACATGCGTGCTCTAAACATTGAAATTCGCTTCAGTTCAGTTTACAGAGCCCAAGGAAATGGCCTGATAGAAGTCGTGAATCGAATACTGAAAGGATCACTGACAGCCATGGCACAAAGTTCCTTACAATGGGACATTCGCCTAGAGTTTTTCAAACTCCAATACAATATGGCGAAGCACAGAGCGACGGGATTTTCACCCGCCTTCCTTTTTTTGGAAGAAATTTACGCACTCCTTTTACTGCACACATGCCAACAGAACAAATTCACACTCAGACATATGTCAAAAACCGAATGGACCACATGCAGGAGGTTAGACTGCAAGCGTTGGCACAGCAGGAGAAAATGATGGCCGAATATGTGAAAGAGGAAGACCTTGATAAAATTACAACACTTGAACTAGGACAACAAGTTTACCTTAAGTCCATTAACCCTACTGTTTTACAAAAAAAATTTGAAGGCCCATTTAAGGTGGTTCGAAAAGTGCGAAATAACAATTACATTTTACAAGATGTAACGGAAGAAAGTAAAGGAACTATAAAAAGACACATTGACAGACTCTGGGCACCAAAGCATGCTGACAGGTGCAAAACAGAGGAGTCAAGCTCATCAGAGGAAGAATAGTGGGAATAAAATACCATTAAAAAGGGGTAGTAAGATGTTACTGTTACAGAAAGACTAATAGCTTAAACAGTTTATGTAAAAATTTTAGTTGCGGTTTGCAGAATTCTACTAACTGTCAAATTTAAATATTCTCAAAAAAGCGATGGCATACTCAACTAAGGTTGAAAAAAAAAATAAATAAATAAGTAAAATAAAATAACATAAAATAAGATATCCCTGGCACATTTTTCAAATTTTGATAAGAAATAATTTCATAGTAAAAGCGACCCAAGGTATCACAAACAATAATAAAAAAAACAAAGAAAATCACATAATCAATTGAATAAATATTTGGATAAAGACAAATAAGCAAGTAAGTAATAATAAATCCCTAGGCTAGGTTACGCAGGGCAATAAAATCTCTGAGGCGGTGTGAAAGATTTTGGTGACGTACCAGGTAGGCGCGGAGTGGGGATTTGTTTATCAACAAACATCCCCAGTTGCCATGTCAACAAGCATTGCTGACAACTTCGCGGAAGGAAGGGTCAGTAAAGATAAAAATAAATAAATAAAAATAGATAAATGAGGGTATCACTTACTCGGTTGATGTCTTCTTCGCGAGGGTGCACTCTTTGGGTGTGTGTCTATTCCTTGGGGGAAAATCCAGGCGTCCCTGACACACACCAATTTTTTCCATATTACACCAAAAAAAATAAATAAATAAATAAAATTCACAAACACACACCGGGGGGGAGTTTTCCGTATGCGTCCCCCGGTCTTTTCCTGTTGACACTGATACATTCTGGACGTTAATTTCTGTTTCCTCCAGGGGCGTGAAACGGTAGCAGTTGGTTCCTAGCTCGTCCGCTTGGTCAGGTTGGCAGGGGCCACATCATAAAAAGGAAAAAAAACGAAATCAGTAAACAGATAAACAAATATCGAACATTCGTTTTTCAGGGTATCATTTTGTTTTAATTTCGTGGTTTTTTTTTTGGAAAATTTAGATAACGATTTTAAACTCTTAGAGAACGATAAAATAATAATAATAATAATAATAATAATAATAAGACGAAAGGAAATAATTCAGTTAATTAATTAAGTGATAATGATAATAATGACAGAATTTATTTTCTTGTTTCTATAAATTAAGGCTCACTTTTCAAAAGACTGCATGAAATTGGGAAATGAATCGGTCAAAAGATCATTTCATTCACATTTGCATGGTAAAGCCAAGCCGTTTAAAAAAAAAAAAATTAATTAATTAATTAATTAATTAATTAATTAATTAAGTTACATTATGTTTTTTTTAATTTAACTAAACAATTTGGATTTAACATTTAATCTCATTAACTAATTCGTTAAGCTGAGTTTTAAAAAAAATAAAAATTAATAATAATGAATAATAAAGTATATATACATATAATTCCAGCTGTGTAAAATTTTTTAATTACTAGGATGCTAATTGCATATTAAGTTCCAACACTAATTGGAAATTTTTGCGGGCAAAATTTTCTTAACTGCAGTAATTGGTGGCGGGTAATTAATATGTAATTAAAAACAATAATAATAAATAAATAAATAAATAAAAGTTTTTTTTTCCATTTAAGTTAGGTTAAATGTTCTAAGTTTATTATTTCTTAATAAGTAGATAGGTAGTAAAAAAAATAAAATAAATAAATAAATAAATAAATACATAACAGAAATAATAATACAAAAAAATATAATAATAATATTAATAATTATTATAATGATTAATAAATAAATAAATAAATTTTATCGGTTTTAATATATTCAAACTTTTTTTTTTTTAAATGAGCATTTGGAGATAATCTTAAAAGTTGTCAGTGATTCAGAGGCTTTTAAGTACTATGCATTTCAACGTGGGCTGCTCATCTAAAGGGGAACCGAAATTGATAAGATTCCCATATGCATATTTATGAAATTAATTCGATAACGGATTTTAGGAAATAAATGTATGGCATTCCGGTAGTGGACATATACCATTTAATAATCATTTAGCGTGGAGATGACTTAGTTCACACGATCTTGTAGGCTTGAAGTCATTTTTTTTCCTCCTTCTCGCTAAGTGTTTGTAATTATAAGGCCGTGATTAGATGATAATAAACTTTAAAGGATATTTGTTTTATATAAAGATGGTAATTTGGTAACATATTTAACGGGAAATGGATTTTTGTCTTAATATTGAATTGCATGAAAGACCACGTGCATGTTATTTGGTTGATCTCAATTTACGGGTCAAGACGAAGGGTAGTTTAAACAATTGGCTTATAGTCAGTTTTAATAATTAAGCTTTTAATATATATCAAAAAATTATATATATAGATATAAATATCATTAAATAAATAAATAATGAGAATAATAACTCGTAAACTTACATCATAATTCGCAGCCATACTCCATGTGACGGGGCAAATCAGGAAGGTAGATCTGAGATGAGTTGAGGTGTTATGCATACCGGAGGATCGCAAACGCTATTCACCTGCAGGGTTGAAAAAAAAAAGGGTGCGTTCAGGGGGCGTGTTAGAAACGCATTATCCCAGGTAAAGAAGCATTTAGGTGTTGAACCGGTCGTGGTATGGGATTAGGCCAGCATTTTCAGGTGTACGAGGAAGGAATGAATCACCTGTTCAGTAGGGCTACATGATTGACAGAAACGGGGTGAGAGTATGACCCGAGGTCACGCAGCTTTCCGATTCTTATCATTGAGTAGAAGTTTTTTTTTTTTTCTTCTTTCTGTCGGACAGAAAAAATTAACAGTGACAGAACGGGGAGTTATTATTTTCAACATGTTAGAATTAACATGAGAATTTTTACGCTTAGGCGTTTAAAAAAAAAAAGAAAAAGAAAAGGAAATAGAGAAATAAATAAAAAATAAAATAAAATAGGAAAGAAGGGAAAATTATTAAAGAAAAATTTCACTTTTTTTCTTTTTATTCATTCTTTGTTGTTTAATAATTCGAAAGAATTGTATGTATATAATAAAATTACAACAATCATATGAATGGACAATACAAATGGTAACTGAATTAATCCATAAAATTGGGTCAAGTAGTAGATGAATATCATAAAGTTACAACATCATGAATGTGTCATGTTTTCAGATTGCTAGGACTGTTTTTGTGTCCATCTAAAATATTTGTCTGTTTGCATTTATTAATTAGATATAGTGCTGAATTCATTCATTAATATGTGTAAATATTGTAAAGTGGAAGACATGCCATTTCATCGAACTCAGAAGAGTATTGCTATTATATATATATATATATATATATATATGTATAGATATACATTTGTTCCTTTTGGTTTGTTTTGGCCTAATTTTGGTTTCAATTTTAGTAGCACTAGATATAATTAAATAATTTGAAAAAAAAAAAAAAATAAAAAAAAAAATAAAGAAAATCTGAGAATGTGGATGTACAGTTTTATATTGGATTAAACTCTTTGCTCTATATAAATATGTATATATATATACATATTTTGAATGTATACTCATTATCATAATTTTTCTCTCAGGTATCTTACATATTCAGTTATGTATGTGTAATTGTAAGATTTTGCCTGAAGTGGGTTTTATATATTGTATGATGCATGTATTGTGTTAAAAATAATTATCAAGAATCATTGTAAAGTTGAATACTGATCCTTACATATCACAGTGTATTATATCTTTTTTGTTTTGTATGGTCTGTTTGGCTATTTAGATATTTTGAATTTGGTGAGTGCTCTATCTTAGACACACCGGTTATATTTAACCACAAAATTTAAAATTTTTGTACTAATGATAATATTTTATCTCTAAATTGTTTGGGAATACTTAGGAAATGTGTACATATATGAACTGTTCTTTATTAAAGTCACACAAGTAATTTACAAATGAACATTTTCCTCTGCATGAACTTTAGTCTACAATATGATTCTGTATAGATGAACGTGGACTGATATCATCTATGTGATCTATAGATTATCTGCAATGGTGATGGACTTCTTGGGTATGCAATGCTAAAGAAAACTGGACGTTTTCTTTCTTTTAGTACGGGGGGAAAGATAATGTAAGGAAAGTACATTATCGGGACTTTCCCATAAGTCGCCTCAGTTGAAAGATTTAGGATGGCAAATTTATGACCAGAGACTCGCTGGCGACAATTTTAAGCCATAAAAGTCAAATAAGAAGAACTTTGATTTAAGTTGGTCTGGGAGATAATATCAAAGAACACACACGTAGTTCCGAGAAAGAAAACAACACGCTACAGAAACAACTGATGCATAGCCATTGGTTGGGGTTGGTAAGGAGGAGGTGAAACTGACCCTCTGTTATGCAAATTTCAGTTAAAACGGGAGATCAACTACCCAATGAAAAAAAAGAAGGATGGGCTTAAAGCACTGTCATGCAAATTTTGGGCAGAACGAAGTACGGCCCACCGTGGTGATGAAAAAGGAGTTGTGAAAAAGAATGAAAACAGAACACACATCGATCTCAGAAGCGAAAGGAAGAGGTGAAATAAAATGACGCGATGAATTTTGTGCGGTCCGAAAGAGGAAAATAGAGTGAGTGGCAATTCTGATGGTAAGAAAGCAACGAACCCGAACAACATATATGGAGAGTGGGGAAGTTAAGCTAAGTTTTGTGAAATGAACATTTTCAATAAGTGCAGTGCTATTTAGTTAGCGGAAAGAGTGCTCTGATACAAAGAGAAACCTTCTTCAATCAATGTGTAGAGGTAAATATGACTCTGACCTAAGTAATTCCCCAGTTTATTTGATTTTATCAAAATATTATAAGAGAAGCTGGTAGTGTGACCTTAGTCACAAATGGAAGTCAGTATTTTAATTGTAAACAAATAATGTTGTCAAAGATCAATTTAAATATAAATACAAACAAATATAAGTATCCTTTGCAAGGATCAAAGTGTTAATGCCAATATTATAGGAGAAATTTTGTTAGGAAATTAAATCAGATGTGTTCTGATAAATCTTTTTTTTTCTTGAAATAACTGTAAATATTGTAAATAAATAATAGTGTTAATTATTTGGAGTCTTCTCATTTAAATTATCGAGTATGTGTTTGTTTATTTAGATTTCCATTTTAAAAGTCAGCTAAGGGCAAGAATGATCATTCTCAAAAAGGGTAATGGGCTACTTCGAAATTACACAATGCAATGGGGGGAACATATCCAAAATTTAATCTCTATGGATTCCTTTTATTATTATTTTCTGAATAAATTAATTTATTCTATTAGCCAACCCCAGAGAAACCTTTATGTATTTAATTCTAAGCTTTAATTTTGATCAACTTGTCCCAGCAAAAGGGTTATGTTGGAATGGGCAGCAATTAGAAGGGAAATTAAAGGATAAAATCTTAAATAAATATTATAACTGAGCCATGCATATTTCTCTTCAACAGACGGTGCTTTCTGCTTTAGGAAACAATATTTTGTAGTTATGGTGTCTGTAAATTCCAGTTCTAATATCTGACTTTGGAAGAGCAGGGTACTGGAAATTCTGATTTATGAAACCAGAAATTATAGTTATGAAATTTAAGCTGTTTTCAAAATCTAGATCAAAACACATTGTTTTCTAGTTCAGGGAACTGGAAATTCTGATTGTTGAAACCAGAAATTATAGTTATGAAATTTAAGCTGTTTTCAAAATCTAGCTCAAAACACATTGTTTTCTAGTTCAGGGAACTGTAAATTCTGATTTATGAAACCAGAACTTATAGTTATGAAATTTAAGCTGTTTTCAAATTATAGCTCAAAACACATTGTTTTCTAGTTCAGGAAACAAGAAAATTCTGGCCTACTCATCTAGAATATTAACTAGAACTCTCTAGTAAAAGGAACTAGAATTTATACGGATGACATGGAACTATTTTTTCTAGAGCCACAATTTATTTTCTAGATGCCAGTGGCAGAATTTTTTTTTCAGTGTATGTATGTTATATAACATATATACCGGGTGATTATAATTAAAGTTACGATTTCAAAAATCGATAATTTTAAAACTACTGGTCAGAATGACTTGATATTTTAGCAGAACAATCGTGAGGCAATGGAATTTTGTTTGGCGAAGGAAAAAAAATAGTTCCAAATTGTGCCGATAGATGGCGTTGTCAGGGTAATGTCAGGGGAAAGACCAAAAATGTATTCTTGAACCCTTTCCGGCGCGGAGTAAATTTGTTTGCAAAATGATGAAATAATAGACTGACACCGGAATTTACAAACGAATCCATTAGTAAAAAGAAACTTGCTTATTTTTCTGGTTCTTAATGAAAGGAAAATTTTAATTAAATACCGGGTGATTATAATTAAAGTTACGATTTCAAAAATCGATAATTTTAATTAAAACTACTGGTCAGATTGACTTGATATTTTAGCAGAACAATCGTGAGGCAATGGAATTTTGTTTGGCGAAGGAAAAAAAAGTTTCAAAATGTGCCCATAGATGGCGCTGTCTGGGTTCACATTGTCTGAAGATATGCAAATTACTAATACGTGACATGCGCACCGCAGACATAGCAACCATAAAAATGCAGAGCAGCAGCTCTTTGCCTGAATGCTTCATCATGACTCTGACTATGAATGATCGCGCTCTGCTCTTGAAGCTTTTTTATAAGAACGATGACTGTGCACTTACAGCTATTAGGAAGTTTCGAACATTAAAATCCATAAAAAAAGGTCCAATAACGACAAATGGTTTGCAAAAAATGATTGCTAAATTCGAAGAGACCTGTTCATTTCACGTTAAACGGGGTAGAGGAAGGAAACCAGTTTCAGCTGCGGCAGTGGAAGATGTGGCTACAGCATTACAGGAACATACTGACAGTGATGCTGGAATCAGCAGTGCAAGGGGGATTGGCCGAATGCTGGATATGCCGAACAGCACGGTGCGTAAAGTCCTACGGAACGTCTTACGCTGTTATCCGTACAAGATAACTCATGTGCAGGAGTTGCTACCTGCTGACCTGGAAGCACGTCAATCTTTTGCACTACAATTTCTTGCCCGGATGGAAGTGGACAACGGATGGCCATGGAACATTCTGTGGTCTGACGAAGCCCACTTTCATTTGCAAGGTTCTGTAAATACGCAAAATTGCAGGATATGGGCGACCGAGAATCCGTCCCAGCTACAGCCATTACCTCTTCGGTCTGAAAAGGTCACTGTGTGGTGCGGAATAACGGCAGCGTTTATCGTCGGTCCATTTTTCTTCAAGGAGATCACACCTGCGTGTCCCGTTACCTGCACAGTTACTGGCAAGCGGTATGAAGCACTTTTGCGTAACCATGTTCTTCCGGCACTTCTACAGCGTCAGTGTGTGGATCGCATAATATTCATGCAAGATGGCGCTCCTCCGCACATTGCTACTACTGTGAAGCAGCTACTGAGTGATAATTTCGGAGATGATAGGATCATAAGCCGCCATTTTCCAACAACGTGGCCGCCACGTTCCCCCGACTTAAACCCGTGTGATTTCTGGCTTTGTGGGTACCTGAAGAATGTTGTTTATAGCGGGCGGATTCAGAATCTAGCCGACTTGAAGGCAAGCATCACACAACACACCCATTGCATTAGTACAGATACCCTCCGATCTGTTGTGGAGCATGCCGTTTTGCGCTTCCAATTAGTAGCGGAACAAGGCGGAGGGCATATTGAGCAACTTATGCCTTAATAATCAGTAAGGTGTTTGTTCCATGAAGCTCTTTTTTTTCATTTTTTGTCATTATCGCTGTCGTCGCACTAAACACGTAGTCTTGTCTTTTCGCTAATAAATTTTTAGTAAATCTCTGAACTCTATTTTTTTCCTTTTGGCAACATCATTCCTATTTTTAACCCTTTAACGGGCGGTGGTCACAAAAAAGGACACCCAATTTTAATTCTAAAACTGACAAACGGCACCAAGAATATTTAATTAAAATTTTCCTTTCATTAAGAACCAGAAAATAAGCAAGTTTCTTTTTACTAATGGATTCGTTTGTAAATTCCGGTGTCAGTCTATTATTTCATCATTTTGCAAACAAATTTACACCGCGCCGGAAAGGATTCAAGAATACATTTTTGGTCTTTCCCCTGACATTACCCTGACAACGCCATCTATCGGCACAATTTGGAACTATTTTTTTTCCTTCGCCAACCAAAATTCCATTGCCTCACGATTGTTCTGCTAAAATATCAAGTCATTCTGACCAGTAGTTTTAAAATTATCGATTTTTGAAATCGTAACTTTAATTATAATCACCCGGTATATCACTAGAACTTGACAAACAGACATTTTTTTCACCCTCATTGGATGCAAAATTTCCTCAATGCAACGCCTTCCCCTGGTGGCGATAGCTTGAAAGAAATTTCTAAAAGCCGACATCAGTAAAATCTTTTTTGAGGAGAGGACCCTTAACCCTTTCCGGCACAGACAAAGTCTGTTCGTAAAATGAGAAATTACTGACTGACACCGGAATTTAGAAACGACTTTTTTTTTTAGAAAATATGAACTCCTTATTTTAAGCTTTCATTACAGAAACAAAATTTTATTAAATATTCTTGGTGCCGAATGCAAGTTTGGAATTAAAATTAGGTGTGCCCGGAGTGGGCCCACTGTGCCGGAAAGGGTTAAGGGGCTAATCTTAAAGATTGTTCAATTAAAAACACGTGAAATTTCGTGATTTCCACGGTGAATTATAATAAGTGAATAAAATTTTCTTATATTCTAAAACAAATATAATGAAATCTAAAGGAACTTTTATTTTCCTAAAACCATAATTGATTTTTACATGCTTTCTTTTGACTTACATTTCAGTGTGTATGTGGCAGTCAAATCTTGTGACTCATTTTTCACCCACTTCCTGTTGAAATAGAGCTTTGAAATTCGGATTTTCCTGACAATGAAAAAAAAATTAACCAAATGTCGTAACATTTTGCGAAATTCACTTTCATATGACATCTATCTATCTTATAAAACAAAAACATATCCGTGAGTAATGTCGACATCATATTGATGGTAGCAACGACCTAACCATTAAATTTTGTTTGTACTGCATTTTTGTAACTACTAAATATCACATAATTTCATTTTTTAAACTGTCAATTAGAAAAAAAAATGCAATTTCAAATATAGTTTGAAAAGTTTATCTCAATTTACTGATTTTTTATGGATTTTAAAGTAATTTTAAAGCATGTATATTTTTTAATCTGTGTCCAATCCAATTACGAAAGATGAACTTATTTGATTCATAAACCAAAACCAATTACAACGTTGTAACGCACAAATATAAAAATTGCCACAAAAAACCGCATACGGCCGTTTCAAGGATAAAGGGTCATATCATTCACCAAGGATGAACTGTGTTTGTGACAGTGGCGCAGCCAGAATTTGGTTCTAGGGGGGGTTTTGAGTTTCTGATAAAGGTGGTCGCCGGTTATATGAATCACTGGTTAATGGAATCAGTCTTTTAAATGAATGAAATCATAATGCTTTTCTCCGCAATTAAGTTGGTTATGATTCATTTAAACAACATTAGAGTTACAAACTATAAAATGCACCAATGAAATAACACAAAACTAGATTAGATTTATAAAGTGTTTAAAAATGATGAGGGGCAAACTTTAAGATGGAAGAGTAGAGTACAGCAAATAATTTTATATACAGTACAGTCGCTGAGTTTCACACGAAAAGTTACTTGTCAATCATATTTGACGTAATAGTAGACAATTTTAAAGCATTAAAATAAAGTATTCTGAACAACGCAAAACTTTCCGATTCATTTTCAAAAATGAAAACATATGCAGGCATGATAATTCAAGTGATTTGTTATCGAACAGTTTTTCATTATAAATGAATTACATATTGAATTATAAGCTATTGTTGTCTCAAAATTACTGACTCTTAATGTCTTGGAATTATTCTACGAATTATTTTTCAATGTTTGCCTTCAATAATTGAATTCAGTTGGAAATGAAAAATGTTGACTCTCACTATGATTCGTCTTACCTAAAGCAAAGATCTTATACAAAGTTTAATCTTAGCATTGTGCCAAGCGCGCTTCAAAAGGAGGTCACAAAGTAGCAACACTGTTTTGATCCATGCCGTTGTTTTCTAGATGGGTTTTTAATTAATATCTCAGATAATTACAGACACATTGAAAATTATTACCAACAATCCTTAGATGATTCTGCGTCGATAACCCTCAACTCACCGCTGAGCACCAGAAAAATAAGATACATGAGTGATCTTATAATAGTTCAGTTTTTACTTTTTAAGTATGGAACCTTAATAATGGTGTCAAAATTCTGGTAACCATCTCCTCTCTAACATTGGCTATATTTTATACAACAATTTCCAAACAATTTTTTGGTACAACAATTTCCAAAGGGGTGTAAGAACAAAAAACATTGTAAAATTGCGGTTTCTACGATATTGTTGATTCTAGCAATTTGAAATTTAATCTCGCGGTTACTTTAAAAAGATGTAAATGCTCACTAAAAATGGTTTCTAAAAAGTTCGAAATTTAAAAAGGGGAAAGGAGCAGTAAACGTTCTAAATTACCATTTATTTGTGCAGTTAGGGCTGTATGGAGAATTTCGCTGCCAAAATCGGAGATGAAAGTGATCGTAATTTTTGGGGCATTTACGTTCATCGAAATAACCCTAGGTTCCCCTCTGATAGGAAACAGTCCACAGCAAACAAAAAAACCAGTACAATCAAAGACGCATAATCACGTGAAAACTTTTCTTTATTTTCGGACACATCGACACATCTGGAAAGGGCGAGGGTGGTCCTCTTTACGCCTCTAAAAAATCGACCTTCTTGTTCAACAGTTAGAGAAGATCTGATCTAATTTTTCAGATGCATTTTCACCAACACATAAATGAAAATATGCCAAACACTACATTTTCTCACCAGGCACTCGTGTTTTTTTTTTTTTTTTTTTTTTTTTTTTTTGAGAAAGCCAGACATGTGTTAGCAGCGAACACAAAAATGTTGATATTGCATATCTCATGCAGGAATCAATTTATGAAAACGGCGCCTGCATTTAACACAAGATACGAAGAAAGACAAAACAGCATATGTTAAAGTCATCTGCAGTACATTAAAATAACGAATTGAAACCACGGAGAAGTAACGTACTTTTACTGTTACAATGAAAAATCTGGGAAAATTTTTAGCTAGGAAGAAATGATTACTTTCGAGATTAAAGAATAAAAAGATTTTGAATGCAGACATTAATTCACATAGAGAAACATTAAGATAGAAAAATTAAATTTTAGAATAAAACATAAAATATATATGATTCTATATCATAGGCTGGAAACATGAAATTTGGCATAGTTGTTACTTTAGAGACTTAAATGCTAGCCCAGAACAGTTAGCAGGAGCAAAAACATGTTCTAAAATTGCGATACAGTTGGTATAGAAGTTTGGAATTTGGCATGGTGGTAACTTTTGGGATGTAAATGCTCTCTAAGAACGATTTCTAAAGAAATTCTAAATTTAAAAGGATGAAATGGGCGGAAAACGGTCTGAAAATGATCTAAAAACAAATAATTAGGAATTGTTTGTGCTAGATATGTGAAATTTGGCACGGATGTTACTCTTGAAATATAAATGATCATCCGGAACAGTTTTAAATTTAGAAATGTAAAAGGTTGCAAGAACAAAAAAGTTCTAAAATTGCGATTTGTGTGATACAGTTGGTATAAATGCTTGGTGTTTGACATAGTGGTTACTTTTAAGATATAAACACTCGTTCAAAACGGTTTTTAAAAAATTCAAAATTTTAAAAAGTGAAATGAGCAAAAAACGTTCTAAAAATGTTCTAAATCATAATATATTTAGAACTTTTAGGGCTAGACTCTTGAAATTTTATATGATGGTACTTAAGAAACGTAAATGCTCGCCCAGAATTTATTTTTTCAATTCGAAATTTAAAAGAATGCAAGAGTAAGAAGCATTCTAAAATTGTGATTTATGTGATACAATTGGTGTGGAAACTTGGAATTTGGCATGATGATTACTTTTATGTAGTAAATGCTTCCTAAGAACATTTTTTTTTTATTCAAAATTTAAAAGGATGAAATATGCGCTTCACAGTTTTAAGTAGAATTCTCGCCGTTTAATTGAATCACATTGTTGGATAGAATTTGATTTAACAAAGCGGCGGATTCCGCTAAGGCGGAATTTTGATTCATATAAGCGGTAATTATAGTAATTTTTTTAGCTCTGGGGGGTGTTTTAACCCCCAAACCCTCCCCCCCCTTGGCTGCGCCACTGGTTTGTGAATACAGTAAGCTTCGTAAAAGTCCAGATCTATAACTGAATTACATTTTTGGATAATTTTAGCTTCTGAATAATTAAAATGCCCCACCAATGGCTGAGAGGTTGTGCTCTCGAAGCTGGTAGACGGGAGGTGCTGGGTTCGTTCCCAATCGCGCCCGTCGGCCTAATCGTTCGGAGTTTTCGTGGTTTTCTTCGAGCCGTGGATTTATCCATGCGTAAATACGGGTTAGGTTCCCTTAGAAAGACCCCCACGAAGGGCACTCCCCCCGGGCCTATATCCCTAGTGTAGATAATTGGCCGTCAATAATCAACCCTGAATAATTAAACCTGTGGTTGGAATCCCAACAATGTTTAGCTATTGTAGATTTCTCACACTCCTGCTTTTTAACATAATTTTGGTGTTCTTTCAGCCTAATTCTAAGAGCACGCTTCGTCTGCCCAATGTAAGAGAGGCCGCATTCACAAAAAATTCTGTAAATGCCCCAGGTATTATGTTCATCAATTGGATCTTTAAGGCTAGAAAAATAAACTTTATTGGTTGGAGAGAAAACAACTTTGAAACTAAACCTATTTAGAATACGAGAAATTTGTGTACTGATTTTGTGAAAATAAGGCAAGACAATATAACATTTTTAAATTCTTTATTCGCTGGAACCGAATCAGTGTTTGTCGGAGGTTTAGATAAAATACGGTTAATTATATTCAAGTTAAACCCACGATCGATGGCGACTGCTTTAATATAGTTAATTTCATTATTAAACAACTCGGAATTTGAACAAATTTTACGTGCACGGAAAATAAGTGTATTGAAAGCTGCTAATTTTGGATGTGGGGGGATGATTGGATCTATAATGAGGGGGTAAACTTACTGCAAAAGGTTTACGGTAAACTGTTGTCAAAAATTCACAATCATTACGAATTACTAGAACATCTAGAAAAGCTAGATGTTGTTGCACCCCTTTTCTCTCGCACATGTGGAGGGATCCTGCGCAGTGACTCCTTTTTTCAGTTATTTCCGGTCAACTACGTCACTTCTTTGGTATATATAAACTCTTGCTTTCTTTAGCATTTTCATTCAAGCCAGTACTCAGGGCTATAACCGAGGGGTTCCTTAAACCCATTTTTATCCCTTTTTTTTTTCCGCATTGAGGAAGGGGATCTATGCATCCTTGAAACGGTCGTATGCGGCTTTTTGTGGCAATTCTCATATTTGTGCGTTACAACGTTGTAATTGGTTTTGGTTCATGAATTAAAATTCGCACAAAGTATTTGATCTATGCAACTTATTTGATGTTTATAAAGTATAGACATTTACTTCTAAACATAGCACATTCAATTTTTATGCGGTCGAATAAAAAAATGTACTTTCAATGTTATTTGTTTGAAAAGCGTATCTCAATTTACTGGTGTTTTATGGATTTTAAAGTAACTTTCAAGATTGGACATTTTTAAATCTGCGTGCGACTCAATTACAAAAGATTAACTGCTTTGCTCTTAAAACAATGTAAATAATTCAGCATTTGTTGGTTTACGCGTTAGTAGTCCATAACTAAATTGCCAAATTAAATTAAAACTTAAAAAAATAAAGAAAAAAAATATGGAAGCCTCGCATAATATAGTGGTAGGAGTGTTCAAAATATATTAATTTCATAGTTTTAAATGTTTTAATATCACTTATTAATTACACCAAAATCAATATCACCAAAGAAAACATTTTATTTTTTTATTATTCTAAAAAACTATAAAACTGGATTCATGACTGGCATAGTCAGAAATATCCTTACAATTACGTGTCCAATTATCCAAACTAGCGCCGGTCCCGACAAGTTCGGATAATCGGCGCTCTACTGTATATAAAAGCCGTTCTTGGTATGTATGTTCTTTATACAAATCTACAGTTTTTATCTGATTTGAACGAAACTTGATGTACATACGTTTTAGAACACAAGCAAAATTACTGTCATTTAAAAAAAAATTCTCAGACCATTGTTTACCATTTTTTTTAAAACATCTCCCATAGTTCATCATTACAGAAATTTATTTATTTTTTTCAAATTCTAATGCAATCATTCTTTCCTGTTGCCACACTCTAAAAAACGGCACAGCAATTTAAAAACAGATGATAACACGTTTATTTTCTTTTTATAAGCCAATAAAAATTCAGAATCACTCGCTAAATTTTTTAATCTCCGAAATTTAACTGATTCTAAGAAGAAAATGCGCATTTTTTTTCTATATTATTTATATAGAAAGCGATAAAAAAACGATAACTTTAAATGCGTTAAAATGATATAGTACCTTAATTTAAATTTATTTGTAGTTAACACATCTACTTTAATACAGACGTTTCAACTTCAAGAAAACAATTTAGTAAAAAGGTTTTAAAAAAAACTAGGTATGACGTCACATTCTATAAAAGGTTTTCATTTTTATTTCAAACTAACAAGGAGACCGCCAAACATGATGTGCACAGAATTTGATGATTTTAAAGTATCATACCCCTAACTATTCAGGTCAAAGGTTTCCTTCAAATGGGCTTTAGTTTTCGAGAAATTTCGGGTTAAAGTTCAGCATGCATTTCAAATGCCATTACTTCGCAATCCTGGGCATGGTCTCCGTGGTGCCGTGGTAGCGTTCGCGATTTGAGAGCCGCAGATGGGTGTTCGGTCCTCTCCTGTGACTTTTACCATTTTTTAACAAATTTTATATATTTGTCGCGTTATAAGTTGTATGCAGAATTATGAATTCTGCATCTTTGAACTTTTTGATATTTTCCTAATAAATTCCATTTACATTTTCGAATATTGCGTGAAAAGTTATAGTTTTTGCGCAATTTTTATTCGAATATTTCTGCTGACGAAAATCCAAACTAATTTATGTCTTGATATCTCGTCTTTTTAAAATGATTATTGTTTACATTTATGTATATTTACTTATTTATTTATTGTATTTATGAAATAATACATTTTTTTAATTTACATTTTCTATTTAAAAAAATTTAAATTATTAAGAAAAAATTAACAAAATAATATATCCTTTTAATATTTGATTTGTTCTAAATATATTGAATTATGTTAACTGCTGAAATACTAAAATATTTATCATCACCGACATCGACATTTTTAGTTTATTAAATATGGAACTAATTGTGTTATACCTATCGCAAAAATATTCTAAACAAATTTCGCATTAAAAATCGCCTTTAAATAATTGTTTTAACAATATTGGAAGAATGTATAAATTACCATATTATATATTCTTTAAATACTTAAATTGTGATAAATATATTTAAAAATGCATTAAATATGAACAGTGGCGCAGCCAGAATTCGGTTCTAGGGGGGGTTTTGAGTTTCTGATAAAGGTGGTCGCCGGTTATATGAATCACCGGTTAATGGAATCAGTCTTTTAAATGAATGAAATCATAATGCTTATCTCTGCAATTACGTTGGTTACAGTTCATTTAAACAGCGTTTACAATATTAGAGTGACAAACTATAAAATGCATCAATGAAATAACGCAAATTTGATTAGATTTATAAAGTGTGTAAAAATGATGAGGAGCAAACTTTAAGATGGAAGAGCACAGTGTAGCAAATAATTTTTACATAGAAAATAACAGATTTGCAATCCATTTGTTCAATCAAAAATCCACAAGGTTTCAGGAGAATCACGAATTCTTAATTTAATAATAAAGAAGCAATTTTAACAAAATTTTCAATAGACTTACTTACCTTGCTTTTTGCCAAATGTGACAACTCTATTAAGATAATCGATGTTTTGGAATGTAGTTGATATTAAACACGGTATTGTAGACTAAATTACTGTGCCCTTACAGTACTTTACATGACATCGAATTTCGCATTATCTAATGTAAATCTGATGAAAATTTTGTTAAAATATATTTATTATTGTTAAAGTTCTCTAAAAATATCCGAGTTTGAATTGTAGTCGTATCTATACTAATATTATAAAACAGCAACATTTGTTCTTTTTGCAGGGGTTAATTCTGGAAATACAGAACAGATTCAAAAAGAAATTGGTCATATGTGAAGTTTTATTCGCGTACAAAGGGTTCCACAAAAAATATCAGAACTGTTCAAAGACAATATTCTCACATGACATAGTCACATACCTAAAACAATATTACATGCCAGAATTTAATTTTATTGGTATTGGAATGAAAAACAATGAATATATCTACCTCTAAAACAAAGACCTTGTACAAAGTTTAAATTTGGCAGAGAACAAATCACGCTTCGGAAGAAGTCGCTGAGTTTCACACGAAAAGTTACTTGTCAATCATATTTGCCGTATTAGTAGACAATTTTAAAGCATTTAAAAAAAGTATACTGAACAACGCGAAACTTTCCGATTCATTTTCAAAAATGAAAACCTATCGAGGTATGATAATTCAAGTGATTTGTTAACGAAAAGATTTTTCATTATAAATGAATTATATATTGAATTATAAGCGATTGTTGTCTCAAAATTACTTACTCTTAATGTCTTAGAATTATTCTATGAATTATTTTTCAATATTTTCCCTCAATAATTGAATTCAGTTGGTATGAAAAATGTTGACTATCGTGATTCGTCTTACCTAAAGCAAAGATCTTGTTGCAAAGTTTAATCTTAGCATTGTGTCAACCGCGCTTCTAAAGTAGGTCGCAAAGTAGCAACACAGTTTTGATCCGTGCCGTTGTTTTCTAGATGGGTTTTAATTACTATCTCAACTATTTACAGACATATATTTTTGAAAATCATTACCAACAATCCTTAGATGATTCTGCATCGATAGCCCTTAACTCCCCGCTGAGCGCCAGAAGAATAAGACACATGAGTGATCTTTTAATAGTTCCGTTTTTACTTTTTAAGTATGGAACCTTAATAATGGTGTCAAAATTCTGTTAACCATCTCCTCTCTAACATAGGCTATATTTTATACAACAATTTCCAAACACTTTTTTGCGGTACATCACGTTCCAAATGGGTGCAAGAACAAAAAAAAATTCTATAATTGCACTTTCTATGATATTGTTGATTCTAGAAATTTGAAATTTGGACTAGCGGTTAACTTTAAAAGATGTAAATGTTCACTAAAAATGGTTTCTATAAAGTTCGAAATTTAAAAAGGGAAAAGGAGCAGGAAACGTTCTAAATTACAATTTATTTGTACAATTAGGGCTGGAAACATGAAATTTGGCATGGTTGTTACTTTAGAGACTTATATGCTAGCCAAGAACAGTTTGCAATAACAGAAAAAAAAAAGTTCTAAAATTGCGATTTATATGATACAGTTGGTATAGAAGCTTGGAATTTGGCATGGTGGTAACTTTTGGGATGTAAATGCTCTCTAAGAACGATTTCTAAAGAAATTCTAAATTTAAAAGGACGAAATGACCGAAAAACGGTCTGAAAATGATCTGAAAACATTTAATTAGAAATTGTTTGTGCTAGATATGTGAAATTTGGTACGGCTGTTACTCTAGAAATGAAAATGATCATCCAGAACAGTCTTCTAAAAATTCGAAATGTAAAAGGATCAAGAACAAAAAAGTTCTAAAATTGCGATTTGTGTGATACAGTTGGTATAAATGCTTGTTTTTTGACATAGTGGTTACTTTTCAGATATACATACTCGTTCAAAACGGTTTTTAAAAAATTCGAAATTTAAAAATGTGAAATGAGCAAAATACGTTCTAAAAATGTTCTAAATCATAATATAATTAGAACTTTTAGAGCTAGAGTCTTGAAATTTTATATGGATGTAACTTAAGAGACGTAAATGCTCGCCCATAATTTATTTTTTTAATTCGAAATTTGAAAGATTGCAAGAGTAAGAAGCATTCTAAAATTGCGATTTATGTGATACAATTGGTATGGAAACTTGGAATTTTGCATGATGATTACTTTTATGTAGTAAATGCTTCCTTAGAACATATTTTTTAAATTCAAAATTTAAAAGGATGAAATGACGGAAAACTTTCTAAACGCGTTCTAAATTATGATTTAGTTGAAACTAAATCATCATTGTGTTAGAAACTTGAAATTTAGTATAGAGATTACTTTTAAGATGCAAATTCTCGGCATAAAGAGTTTGAATAGTTTGACAAATGAAGTATAGTCTTTAAATTTGTGAACAAACCCCCTACGAAACAAATGATTCGAAAGAAACACTGGTTGCAAAAATCTGTTCACAATCGAAAAATAGCTTATTATAACTTTAAAGTACTTTTCATTAATTCTTACTTTTGCAAAGACTTTTTCCTGGGTTCGCACATAGCTTGGCCTTAGTAACTGAGAGCAAAAAACACAAAAAAGAGCCGTTTGAAACTGAGAAAGACTTACAAAGTGTATGTTTTATTTTTTCCCTGGAATTCGATGGCCTGTTATTGTTTCGAACATGGAACAAAGACAGAAATGCAATTAAGAAATGGCCCACTGTATACTATATAACTCAAAGCGTACATGTGGCAGTGGTAACGAAACTTGGCCATGGGCCTTGCTAAGGGGGGGACAGGGGGGAGCATCCCCCCCAAACGTTTGTGAATGCTATTACACTTGGCAAATTTACAAACTCTTATTTGGCAAATTTGTATAAAACTTTAATAAAAACTATAATATACTCTCTATTTTTAATAGACTTGGCAAAAGTTACAAATCTAATTGGGAATATTATTAAACTTTTTACAAATAAGAAATATATTACATTTTCTAACTGTGGTATTTTGGTAAATTGTAAAACTAGCTGGCAAACTTGTTGAATTTGCGAGAACTATTTATTTTTCTTTTCAATGAGTTGGCAAATACTGAAATTTGACTTGGAAATTTAAGGTCCTCTCCCCCCTCAATAAAAAGTCTTAGCGATGACACTGAACTTGGCTATACTATTATGATGTGCTGACTAAGTCTCAAAACAAAGTTTGGGTCTTTGATGATGAGGACACACCGGTAGCTGTCAGAAAATCTCGATCTGTCAAAAAAAATTATAGCTGTATTACTATTTTTCAAATCGAGTGGAATTGTTGAGCGTATCGTTTTGGACACACAAAAGACAGTTACAGCTAAGTGGTACACTGAACAGTGCCTCCCTAATGTCATGGAATCTTTGAAGAACCTGCGACCAAAGTCACGAATGAACACCTGGCTCCTCCATCATGACAAAGCTCCAGCTCACCGGGCCAAAGCCTGCACTGGATATTTGGCCACTACAGGACTGAAACTTCTTAAACACCCTCCTTACAGTCCAGATCTTGCCCTCTGTGACTCCGCACTGTTCCCGCATGTGAAAATGAAGCTGAAAGGGATTCGGTTTTCCAGTGATGAGACACTTTTGATTGCGTGGGACAACGAGTGTGCCTTACTTCCTAGTGAAACTTGGCAGAGCTGGTTTAAGGATTGGTTTCGGAGGATGCAGAATTGTATTGCTTGTATCGGAAATTACTTTGAAAAAGTTTGATAAATAAATCCATATTGCAAAACTTTCCTAGTACCCTTTGTATATGACCCCTCTTTTACTATAAGACGTCTTGAGGTGGGCAAAATACATCGAAAAACCATTTTCGATACAAAATACAAAGTACATTGGTTTTAGGGTCTAAAATACAAAATACAAAACACTTTTCAAAATTTCAAATGTCAAAATACAAAATACATGTATTTTTTAAATACATTCAAAATACAAAATACATTAATTATAATTTTAATTATCTTGCACTACGCAAAAATGTTTTAATGCAATGACATGTTATAAATTTTTACCTACTGTATATGGACATGTCCGTAACCAAAAAAAAGAGGTCTGCACGGGCCGAAATTTCCAGACCCGAACCCGTAGAAAAAAATTTGGGACCCGACCCGGTATAAAAATTAAAAGTTCGGCCCGAGGCTCGGCCGTGTCCGTACAAAAAATTCTTTGGCCCGACCCGGTATAAAAGCTAAAAGTTCGGTCCGAGTCCGGACCAGCTCATACAAAAAATTTATTGGCCCGGTTTAAATGCTAAAATTTCGGTTTGAGCCTAGCCCTACAGAAATTTAATTGGCCCGAGTGAATTTCTACAAAAGATAAATTTTTAAGCCAATGTGGTTAAAAATTCTCTTGTACGAGGTATTCTGACATTTTTTTTTTTAAATTTTAGCTATTTTTCATATTTATATTCTTCATCTTTTAAAAAGCGCCCAGAGCTGTGAAGTAGAGGCATACCCGTTCCAAAATACTGCCCTCCCTAGATTTATTTCTGCCTGTGCCCATGTAAACTATGTTTATTTTTTTTATGATTCTCTATTTGTACGCAAATGTCTGAGTTATTATTAATGTCATTAAACCATATTCCATGGCTTAGAGATTAATAAATCTGAAAAATTCGATACAGAAAAATCTTCTAAGACGAAATCACGTAGGAGCTAAAAAAATCAATTATAGACAAGTTCCCATCTTAGCTGGTACATCACCTGTTCTAAATGCATTATATTCTTTTCACATGTATTATTATATTCATTTTGTATGAATTAACACACTTTTCCGTTTAAGACAGGATTCCATCATAGACAGGTTTCTTTTCACATGTTTTCGTGCTCTTTAATTTTATTGCCCAGAAATATACGAGTATGTGCTATTCTTCAAAGAGTATAAATTTAAATTTTTAATTGTAGAATAATAACGATTTAAAAATGTATGCATTTTTTGCAAAGAATGTTAAACCAGATCAAATTTTACTGATATCTGCACGGGCCAGGCCAGGCCAGTGACTTTTTACGATCTGGGTCGAGACCGGGCCTGAAAATTTCTTCCTGTCTAGACCTCTAGGAAGAATGTCCAGGTCCGGCTGAGTCCGGAAAAAATTAATCTGCCCCTGCCCGGCCTGAGTCTGCAGGAAAAAATAAAGCCCACGCCCGGTCCGGTCATAAAAAAGTGATGACCAGAATCAGTTGATTTCGACCTGAAAATAGTGTCTTGCACTAACTGTCATCAAAAAATATTTTGAAATATTTCGAGTATACTTATGTCTAATATCGCGTAGCGTGATGTATCACAAATAATTAATTTCCGTTCATTAGGAGTTCTTGGGTATAATCTTTTCACGCGTCTATGCAACAACTAACTGCATTACACTGCTAACATAGTTTAAAAATGCAATACTAGGGAAAAGTCTGAACGATCCTACTTGTTTATCACACGACATTTTTTTTTTCGCATAGCAACATTAAGAATTAAAAAGCATTAGCAAAACCATTCAGCAAAAATGTTGCAGCCAAAGATAAAAATCCTTATTATGCCAAATAAAAAATAAAAAAAATGTTCATATTAACGTCTAGAAACGAATTCAAAGACTATACAAAACAGACAAGCATGTATTTCCTGTTGTGAATCAGTAATTTGCGGTTAAAACACAAGTTGTGGTTTAAACTTTATACCAGCTTCAAGTCTAGTACGAAGTTTGAATAATCGAGAAATGTATTTTGAGTATTTTCCAAATACAAAACACATGGAAAAATCATTTCAAAATACATTACCAAACTACTTAGTTTTATCTGTTTAAAATACAAAATACAAAATACAAATGTATTCTGAAAATGTATTTCAAATACATGTATTTTCGATACTGCCCAGCTCTGGCTCTTGACAAAGTGACGCAGTCCAAATAACCAGTTTTGACTTTGACTTAACCGATGCTTGTAATATGCTCTTTCACAGTTTTAAGTAGAATTTTCGCCGTTTAATTGAATCACATTGTTGAATAGAATTTGATTTAACAAAGCGGCGGATTCTGCCAAGGCGGAAAGGCCAAAAAATTTAATTTTAACTTTAATTTTGATTCATATAAACGGAAATTATAGTAATTTTTTTTAGATCTGGGGGGGGTTTTAACCCCCAAACCCCCCCCCCCTTGGCTGCGCCACTGAATATGAAAAAGAAATTATTTCAAACGTGGTATTTGTCTGCAAAGGAAGCGAAACGAAATTGATAAAAAGAAAATTTTATTTATTCTGATATTACCGTAAAAGTCGTTGCAGACGATTTTTTTTTCAGATATTTTTTATATGTATTGTAATTTACAAACGATTTTTCATTTCTAGTTGAATTTTTCTGTATGGCATCGACTTGTCAGACTGAAAAAAAAATTAATTGTAATACATTATTTTTTATTTGTGCAAATAAAAAATGACGGTGAGTTTGAACTTTACAGTTAAATGTATTTAAATAACATAAAAAAAATATATATATAACTGGCTAAAACTTGGATATAATCGTTATTGCTTTAATATTTTATTACTCCTTTCAAGATATGTTCTTGGAATTAGTTAGTTTGGAATTTCGTCAATAGAAATATTAATTTCAAAACTGCACAAGAAAAAAAAAAAAAAAAACGTAAATTGTTACGAAATATTCGAAAATGTAAATGGAATTTATTAGGAAAATATCAAAAAGTTCAAAGATGCAGAATTCCTAATTCTGCATACAACTTATAACGCGACAAATATATAAAATTTGTTAAAAAAGGTAAACGTCACAGGATATGACAGAACACCCATCTGCGGCTCTCAAATCGCGAACGCTACCACGGAACCACTGAGACCTTGTGCAGGATCGCGAAGTAATGGCATTTGAAATGCATGCTTAACTTTAAAACGAAATTTCTCGAATACTAAAGCCCATTTGAAGGAAACCTTTGACCTGAATAGTTAGGGGTATGATCCCTACAACATACTTTAAAATCATCAAAATCTGTGCGCATCATGTTTGGCGGTCTCCTTGTAAGTCTGTATCGTCTGCTATGTTTTATTCCTACTTCGGTTGTATAGTGCAGCTGTATCTTATAGCTATACGTTATATTGATAAGTGTTTTATTAATTTAGAAGCAGTGGTAACATTTTCTTTGATTTCTATTAAAGAGAGGGTCATTTCTTTCGTTTTTTAACAAAAACTTCACGACTAAAAGTACATATAAAATTGACATAACTTTTATCTAATCATTATAGATTTAATTTTTATTAATGAAAATTTAAGTTTCAATTTTAAAATGATGTTTCATTATCAGTGAAAAGTCGTGATTTTCTGAAATTAACGTTTATTATTATCCATAAAGTTGAAAAGTGTTTATGAATTCGGTTTGTCTGTCTGTCTGTCCGTGCTCTAACTCACGTAAATATACCCGGATTGTCATTCAATTGATATATGTTATTGAGGTTTACTATAGCATATTCGGTATTGACAATGAAGTGTGTAGCATTTATAGTTAATTTACAGGGCCACTCAAAAGAATTCTTTTACATTAGAGCCTATGGGGAAAAATTGATTGCGATCCATTTTAATGATGTTCAAGGGCGGAGCTAGAGGGGCATCCGGGGGCATATGCCCCCTCCCCCATCGGGCATACCTTCCCCCCGTCAGGGTCAAAATTCAACTGTCGTCGGGGAAAATATTTTGACTTTTAGATTTCAACCCGAGTCGAGTCGGGTCGGGTCGGGTCGGCACTCTTCTGATACAAAATCATATATTAGTAAATTAATATACTCAAAATAACTTATTTTCTAATTTAGATTACTTTATTACGGCTATAATATATTTTATCAAAAATCTATTTAAGTCTAATCAAAAGGCAATCTATTATCCTGGCTTTAATGTATTTATTCGGGTACATGTAAGTCCATAGAAATTCGTTATGTATCGAAATTTCGTATCATCGAAATTATGTAGGCCATCGGTACATTCAGGCCATCTGCTCCTGTCCGACGCGACGCGTTTAATTTTGCTGTTTAAAAGTTGTAATTTAAAATTTGATTTCGAGTGAGTTTGGGTTGAGGTATTTCGGGTTCGGGAATGCGAAGGATGTAACTTTTTTTATCAGCCTCGAGTTGGGGGTAGAGTCCTGCATCGTGTGGGGCAAACTGAACCCGAACCGCCTCGCGGTTTGGATTATATCGCACTGACGCTAGTCTTTTTGTTGCGGGTCCGACTTGCATATTTTAACTGCAGGTCAGTTCGAGTCGAGTTAACTTTAACTGTTTCGGGTTCAGGTTCAGTTCGGTTTCGGGTTGGGTTTTGACACTTCCGGGTATGGTTCGGGTTGACCCGATTTCTCAAAAGAATCCTCAAAATATAGCTTAAAATGAAAAACTATATACTTTTTAATATTAATTGTTTCGAGAATTATTTTTCGTTTCGAGTCGGTTTCGGGTTGAAGTAGTTCAGGTTGAGGTCGACGAAAAGTTTTTTGTCGATTTTGAGTAAAATCTTTTTTTTTTCGTGGGGTTTGGGTTGGGTTTCAGGGTGGCTTTAAACGGAATTTTCAGGTCCGGGTCGATACAGCCCAACCTATTTTAGATGAAAATCTATATATTTTTTAGTACGAATAATGACTTACATGTTTATTTTTCAACATAAAGGACAAAATCTATATTAGAAATATGATTAGGGCTTTTTTCCATAATTACATTACGTTTTGAATCATTTTTCTCCGATTGGAGCTTTCGGATCGGGTTGAATCGAAATATTTCGGGTTCAGGTGGAAGTATTTCGTTTTCGGATCAGGTGGCGAGTGGATCAAATATTTTTGTTAGGCTCGAGTCGGGATTCGGGTTGTTTTTAAATAAAATTTGCAGGCCGCAAATTTTACTTATTACACGAGCAGGGCTCTAGTTGTGTCTCTAAAAACAACATTTTCAAAACTGAGCAAAAAATACTCAAATCTGAGTATGTCGCATAGTCAAAATGGCTCCGAATCAAAATTTCTCAAGTTTGAAACATGTACGTATATACTCATTTCTGAAAACATGCACACTCTCAAGAATAAAACATTATGTGCTCCTATTTGAGTATGTCCATGTTTAAAAAATGATTATGAACTGATTTCTATGTGCTCATTTTTGAGTATTTCTATGTTTCAAAAATGAGTTTGAACTTATTCTAATCATTTCTGAGTATGTCTTATGTTTCAAAAAGGAGTATGAACTGACCTCTATCTGGTTAGTTTTGAGTATGTCCATGTTTCAATATTCTGAGTATTTCTCGTATTTCCGAACTGACAGCATTGGGTCGTCATATTTGAAACAAAAAGTTTCATAACAAAATGAAAAAATCGATTTACTCAGATTTTAAAGTGCCGTTTTTTCTCAGTGCAGGGCTCGGAAATAGCGTGCTACAAGTTGCGAAACTACAGTAGTCATTATTTTTTCTATTAGTTTGTATTGTAGCGCGATACATTTTTAAAAAAATGGTATACGGTGCCGAAGGAAGCGGTGACCCGATCCAGAGGTTTGTTCGGTTCGAGGTTTATCATATTCGAGATCAAGGGTGGCGCTAGAGGGGGATCCGGGGTCCAAATTAGTGATGGGAGTATTCGAATTCAAAATGTCTGAGGTCTCGATTCAGCCAAGTTCTCGAGTGATCTCGATTCGGACAAAAGTATTCGAATACAAGCCACCTGGCATTTGCGTCGCAGACGAAAACGAAAACTGCGGTTTTCGACTGTATTCAGTTCTCATAGCTCGAGTTTTCTGTTTTCATAAACTGCGTCAGTGAATGTTTGTATTCAAATTAGTGATGGGAGTATTCGAATACAAAATGTCTGTGTTCTCAAGTGGTCTCGGTTTCAGACAGAAGTATTTGAATACAAGTCACCTGGCATCTGTATCGGTGACGAAATCTGCGGTTTTCGACTGTATTCAGTATTGAGTCCTCATATCAGGAGTTTTCTGTGGTTTCATAAGGTGCGCCAGCGAATGCTAGTATTCAAATACTCGGCGCTGTTTGAGACTTTTTTCCTCCGGAATTTTGCGGCGGTTAACAGGATGATCAGCGCTCTTTTAGTTTTGATATTTAGTTTTATTTTTTCAAGCGTACAATCAATTCAACTAATATACATATATATTTTTAGTTAAATCAATCATATGGATTTTAATTTAGGAAAACGATTATAATGAATAACATTCTGTGATACATTCTTGTGTAACATTGTGTGTAACATTCTTGTATTTAAGAAACGTAAATATATTTTTTTAATTCATTTTTTAAAAATTTTACGATTAAAATAATTACTCATAGTGGGAAATAAAATTGTACGTTCGTAAAAAAGAAAAAAAATTCTTGATTTCGCTAATTAAAGACAAATTGCTTAATTTTACGGGCGTACGCAGGGGAGGGCCGGTTCTTCGCCTTCTAAATCTTAGACAATAATAAGATATAACTTGCAATGGGCTGTTTAATAGCCTCTGCTTGTTAACTAGGAGAAGACCCTTTAAATGCCTCAGAGGAGGACTTAAAGGAATCGACTGGGAGCAGGGACTTGATGTCCAATCCGCACCTTCCATCGGTGCAGCCTGTTAGTACCCTTGCCTAGTGCATGGGGAACGAACGCGGATGGGCTTCCTCCAACCCGCTTGGCCAGCGTGGAGGAATTTGGCCACCTCCCCCCTTATTTTACCATGAATTCACAAAACAAATCACGGCCCTCAATTCCCGGCAGTCTGCATGTTCCTGATTACGGCAGCGATCAGAAAGACATGAAGACAGAGGGTGCTAAGAATCACCGGGCTCGGCTTGGCTGCCATAAGTTGATGACCTTGGCTACGTATAATGGACGATCCTTATCTTCTGAAAGTCGTTTACAGGAACTTGAAGAAGAATTAGAAAGAATCAACTGGGACATCCTAGGATTATGTGAAATAAGAAGAAAAGGTGAAGAGAAGATTGTTCTTGCCAGTGGACATGTATTGTACTACAGAGGTACAGAAGATGGAAAAACAAGTGGTGTAGGATTTCTGATTCATAAAAGGTGGAAGAATCACATCGTAGAATATGATAGTGCATCAGATAGAGTTGCAAGGTTAGTTATACAAGTGTCAAAAAGATACAAACTGCAAATTACCCAAGTTTATGCACCAACAATTAGCTATACTGATGAAGAAATTGAGGATTTCTATGAAGAAGTAGCTTCAATGCATCAAAAAGGAAAATGCTACATAAAATTAATAATGGGAGACTGGAATGCTAGAATTGGGGAAAAAAAGAAAGGTGAGTTCTCAGTAGGAATTCATGGATATGGGGTGCGTAATGAAAGAGGAAACAGATTGATTGAATTTGCAGAATGTGAACAGATGTATATCATGAATTCATTTTTCAAGAAAAAGCCACAAAGAAAATGGACATGGCGTAGTGCAAATGGCTCAACAAGTGAAATCGACTACATCTTGACAAACAAAAAGCATCTTATTCAGGATTGCAGCGTTCTCAATAACTTCAATACAGGAAGCGATCACAGGTTAGTTAGATGCAAACTGCTTTTAAATACTAAAGTGGAAAGAATGAAGCTTTTGCAATGCTCAAAGAAATCAGTCGATATTATAAATCTCCAGAAACATAAAGAAGAATTTAATTTAGAACTTAAAAATCGTTTTCAAGTACTTCAATCAATCTTAGAAGAAGAACAAGATGTTACAGTAGTGAACAAGAAAATAACAAATACTCTACAAGAAATTGCAAGGACGATAGCTGGTGAAGCACAAGTAAAGCAAACAAAGAAAATAACAGAAGAAACAAGAAGACTGATGAAGAAACGCAGAGAATTTAAAATGAAGAAAAACTATCCTAAATCAAGAGTTGAATATGCAGAATTATGTAAAACGGTAAGAAAATGTGTTATAGAAGATATCAGAAAATTTAACTGTGATCTTGTCAAAAAAGTTCTAGAAGATAACAAAAGTTTAAAATCAGCTAAGCGCAAACTGTGTGTTGGAAGAAAAGGTATTTTTGCACTGAAGACAGCAGATGGAACAATCACCAAAATCAATAATGAAATAGTACACATTGTCGAAAAATTCTATAACGATCTATATAAATGTGAAGATCAAAGGGAAATCAACCTACGTGATCCACTAGTAAACATAACAGAAACTGAAGAGATAATCCCAGTGATGACAGATGAAGTTGTACAAGCCATTAGAGGCATGAAAAAAGGTAAATGCCCTGGCGAAGATGGAATTACAATTGATCTTATCAAAGAAGCAGGAGAAGAATTTGCAAAAATGCTAGCCTTACTGTTTTCCAAATGTCTCGAGAAATCAGATGTACCAGAAGATTGGAATAATGCTGTGATGGTGTTACTTTATAAGAAAGGAGAAAAGGAAAACATTAAAAACTACCGTCCAATCAGCTTACTGTCAGTGATTTATAAAATTTTCACCAAAGTTTTAACGACAAGACTTGAATCAGCTCTGGACTCAGCTCAACCTAGAGAACAAGCAGGATTTCGATGTGGATTTAGCACAATGGATCATATTCAAACAGTAAGGGAAGTTATAGGAAAACATAAAGAATATAATTTACCTCTCTGTCTTGCCTTTATTGATTATGAAAAAGCATTTGATTCGGTCTACACATCTGCAGTAATTACTTCTCTGGAGAACATTGGTATAGACAAACCTTATATCAATATCATAAAGAAGATCTACAAGAAAGCAACAGCCACCATCCGTTTGGACAAAGGAAAAGCGAAGATCAAGCTTGAAAGAGGAGTAAGACAAGGAGACACCATTTCGCCTAAGCTTTTTACTGCTGTCTTAGAGAGTATTTTCAAGAAGCTGGATTGGGAAAACAAAGGGATTAGAATAAATGGGGAATATTTAAGCCATCTCCGGTTTGCTGATGACATTTTAATTTTCAGTAATAGCCCTGAAGAATTGCAAAATATGCTAAAAGATTTGGCAGAAGCTAGCATTAATGTGGGATTAAAAATAAATTTGGAAAAGACTAAGGTGATGTTCAATTCATTTGCATCAAAAAAGAAAATCGTCTACAACAACACGGAGATTAAAGATGTTGAAAGTTATGTGTACCTTGGACAAGAAATATCTTCAGACAACAGTATCATGAATGAAATCAATAGAAGAATAAGAAATGGATGGAGTGCTTTTGGGAAGAACAATATTATTCTGAAAAGTAACATGCCTCTTTGTTTGAAAAGAAAGGTGTTTAACCAATGTGTTTTGCCTGCACTAACTTATGGAGCAGAAACTTGGACACTAACAAAACGGATGGTACAAAGATTACAAACAACACAGCGAAGTATGGAAAGATGTATGCTAGGCATAACCAGAAGAGACCGAAAGAGAATAACGTGGATAAGAAGTCAGACGAAAGTTTTTGACATTATCGAGAGAATTAAATGGCTAAAATGGAAATGGGCTGGGCACATTGCAAGAAGACAAGACAATAGATGGAGCACAAACACCCTACAGTGGTATCCCAGAGATGTAAAACGACCAAGAAGACGACCTCAAGTAAGATGGAGTGACGAAATCAGAAAAGTGGCCGGTGTTAATTGGATGACTAAAGCACTAGACAGGCAACAATGGAAAAATCTGGGGGAGACCTACATCCAGCAGTGGATTGAAAACGGTTGATGATGATGATGAACTTGCAATACTGAGAGACATGGACTTCGGCATAATTATATTTTGGGACGGGCAAGATTTTCGAACACGTGTGGCAATGGCCCACAGTCTAGTCTGCTTTTAAAATTGCAGAATATAAACAGGAAATAATCTAAACTAAGATTTTTTTTGTCAGAGTTATCATGCAAAACAATTTTTAAACATATCAACATATAAAGCAATACAAGAATTTATCAATTAAGAAATACTAAATATAAATAAGTTTTTTTTTTTACCAACATGTTTTTAAAAAAGAAATTGAAGCAGTTTTTTTTTCCGTCAAAGGGCTTTGCCACCCTCAATCCTTTTTTTTAAGATAAGTTTGAACATTAACAGGAAAACAAAATTAAAAATCCCTGACGGCTCGGCCTACAGGCACAGGTAGATTTCGAAGACGCAGACCATGGGGCGCCTGTTTGTCGAGAATTGCGGAAGAAATTACCTTTTTGCCCTGATGCGGCATTTGGAAACGCCCACTTTGAAACCTAACTTGTTTGCAGGCGGAGCCGGCAGGAATTGTTTTTGTTTTAAATTTTTTTTTTTTTTTTTTTTTTTTGTTATAAAAAACTTGTCAATATAAAAGTTTTAGATAATATTAAGAGGTTTTATAATAAATTTAAGCGGATTTGATATCTTCAGAATTGACGAAGTTATGATTTTTTTTTCTAAAACCCCCTAATTCCCCCTCCCCCCCTTGGGACCATTTTTAATGATATCAAAATCTCTCATACACAAATTTTCAGGCCTTTTCCTAGAAGTAATAATAACTTTAAACGGATTCGATACGTATCATAATTAAGAAATTATGGGGGGGTTTTCTGTTTTCACAAAAAGCCTCTCACCCCCTTCCTTGGTTCGATTTTGCCCATTAACGAACTTGACCGAGATTTTATGCCCTTAATTTTATGTATTAGTTTGGAAGAGATTTGTGCAGAATTATGGGAGTTATCGTGTTCATAAAAGTGACATAGATAGATAGATAAAGTTTTGAACTGGGGGTGATTTTGGGTTCTGGGAGTCATGATCGGCGTAGATCTGCAAAAATTTTTCAAAAACTCCAACTTAGGGGAGAATGCAATAGGTAGTATTTCTTACGAAATCTACTTAAAATTATCTTACCCTGGGAGGGGGTGGTGTAGGGTTCAATGGGATAGAGTCATCCATACAAAAAATTCTTGTTTTTTTTTTCTCTAATAACAATCGTAATATTTATATCAAAACTCAAAAACATTAAAAAGAAAAGAAATTGTTCTGTAGCTGTAAATTATAAAACGTTACCATAAACAAAAGAGTTGCGTTTGTACGAAAATTAAACATTTCATTTGCTGAAAGAGGCGCTACTTATACTTTTCTAATAGACTGATGTGAATCTGACACGTGATCATAAAAAAAAAGGCAAACGATTTTACGTAGAATAAAAATTCGAAGAGTGAAACAGGCGAAATGTCGTCCCTCATTTATTAGTTTGAAGGAAGTCTGGAGTAGTTTTTAGTGCTACTACATTTGAATACAAAGAATCGATTCTGATTTCGATTCTGAAAAGTTTTCGAAAACTAAGGTATCGATTCTTAAAAGATCTCGAATCGGCCCATCACTAGTTCAAATTCAATTGTTGTCTGGGAAAATATTTTGACCTCTGAGTAGAATCCTGCATCGGGTCAGGGAACTGCCCACGACCCGAGTCGAGGCAGGTTATTTTCTTATAAAAAGAGCTGGGGTTAGTTTATAAAAAAACTGACTCGTGGGTCAGGTAGGTGCTGACTTTTTTTTTTTTTTTTTTTTTTTGTAAGCCGGGTTGACTACAATTGTTTCGGTTTCGGGTTGAGTTTTGATTTTTGCATGTTTGGCTTGGGTTAACCTGATTTTTCAAAAAACTGTCCAGAATATTGTTTCAGATTAGAATCCTGTATCGGGTCGGGTAAACCGATTTTACCTGAACCCGGCCAGACTCACGATTCGGGTTGGAGGTATTTTTTCGTTGTTCTTGCTGCTGGATTCGGGTCGGGTTGAATTTTGATACTTTCGCGTGGTGTTTGGGTTTACCTGATTCTACAATAAAACTCTACGTTGTTGTTTCAGATGAAAAACTAGATATTTAAATAAGAATGAGTCTTTTTAGATGTTTATTTGTCTACATAAAAGGTAGAATAGATATTAGAAAAATGATTGAAGATTATTTTTTCATAATTGAATTAAACTATAGATCTTTTTTTTTTTTTACATATTTCGGGTCGGATTAAAATAGAAGTAATTAAAAATAAATGAACAACGTAAAATAGCATAAATAAAAATATATAAAATGGCAAACAACTGTTTCAGAGCCCCTAAAGCTCCATCATCAGTGCCAAATTCAAAAGATTAAAACCGAATCAAATGTTTAAGACAGGAAAATATGCTTGCGTCTCTCGCACGCGCCTAAGATTGAATGGCGTTGAGTTTTTCAAAACAACAGCGGAGTCAGGAAACACATGTGACGCAGGAAACCAATAGGAGCGCCCGGCCAGACCGGGCGAGTTTAAGTATGGAGGAGTAAAAGGGGGGGGGGGGTGGCGAAGAGAATGAATTAAATGAAAGGTAGCCAGACATTTGAAAAATTCGGTGTACTGGACATATTAACTAAGTTGCCTGAATTCTTCCATATATGACAAGCCTCCCAAAAAGCAAGGTCGTAAACTGATGAGCATTTCTGAATTACTGAACCCTCTGAAAAATTAAAACTGTGATTGTCAGACCAACAATGGTTAGCAATCGCTGAACGTTTATAAGATATCTTGCGAGTGTGATAGAATGTACATAGGTCAAACCAAACGACCCCTTAATGTCCATTTGGAGGAACATAAAAACTATGTTAAGAATTGCGACACTAAACGTTCAGCGATTGCTAACCATTGTTGATCTGACAATTGTTGGTTTTCATGCGTTTCTGAATAAAAATGAATTAAAATATGTGTGTGAAAGAGAACAGCTTTAAGATATTTACTAATTTCTTTCGCTTGGGGTTCAAGTTTGAATATTTCGGTTTGGGTTTTGGCACTTACCGCTCGGATTCTGGTTGACCAAATTTTTTTTTTTAAAAGTTTAAAATATCTTTTCAGATGAATAACTATTTATTTGAATATTAATGAGTGTATGTATGCTCATTCTTATACTTAAAAACTAAAATTTAAAGTAGAGATATAATTGTAGACAACTTTTCTATAATTATATTAAAATATGGATTAAGTTTCTATCATTTCAGGTTCAGGTCGATGAAAATGCATTTGTGGGGTTCAATTATAATTATCGTGTATAATACGACCCGAACAGAACTCTAATCCATATATATATACTGCTGTCCAGAAATTAAGGGGCAATGACCAATTTCAGACGTTTCGTCGAATATCTTACTGAAAATGCCCGGAATGCCCTTGAACTTTGAGGATGTAAAGACCAAGTTTAACTTCATATTTTTCAGTGAAGATTTTGTCGCAAGGACAATTAGGGGGGGGGGGCAATAATAATTTTAATAATAAAATAAGATTTTCGATTACCCAAGTAACAGAAAATGCTAAAAATGATCTGTCACTGAAGCAAATTACCATGTAGGTCCTGTTCAACATTTGTGTGCATTTGCGTAAGCATAGCACATATATTCGTGAAGATGTTAACATTTCTGTGAAAAATTCAAAAGGTTTTTTTTTTTTTTTTTTTTTTTTTTTTTTTAGCATGCAAAGTTCTCAGCCGAATTTAACACCACTTTCCAAAAACTTGACAAAAAATCGTAGAAATAGTATACTGTAATTAAAATATTAATATATTGAATATTTGAGATATGGGTATTTGTATGAAATAAATATTAACTGTGTATGTGCAAACTACAGCAAAGATTTGTTGTCATGATTTGATAGTCAATACTATAGGGCAATTCATATAAAGACCAGTGAAATATCGTGAAAACTCAAGAAGTTACAGCAATAATTGAAAAGAGGAGGAAATCCCATGTAATCCTAAGGGATGTTCTCCTCAATTTTTAAATTTTTGCTGTAACTTTTTCAGTTTTCATGATATTTCAATGATCTTTTTATATGAGTTGCCTTATAGCATTGACTATCAAATCATGACAAAAAATCTTTGCTGTAGTTCGCGCATGTGCAGTTAATATTTATTTCATACAAATATCCATATCTCAAATGTTCAATATATTAATATTTTAATTACAGTATACTATTTCTACTTTTTGTCACATTTTGGGAAAGCGGTGTTAAATTCGGCTAAAAACTCTGCATGCTATGAGAAAAAGAGAAAAAGAAAAAAAAAACTTTTGAATTTTTCACAGAAACGTTAACATCTTCATGAATATACGTGCTATGCTTACACAAATGCACACAAATGTTGAACAGGACCTACATAGTAATTTGCTTCAGTGACAGATCATTTTTAGCCGTTTCTGTTACTTAGGTGATACAAAATATTATTTTATTATTATTGCCCCACCCCCCTAATTGAACTTGTGACAAAATCTTCACTGAAAAACATGAAATCAAACATGTTCTTTACATCCTCAAAGTTCAAGGGCATTCTGGGCATTGCCTCACCAGTTTCAGTAAGATATTCGACGAAACGTCTGAAATTGGTCACTGCTCCTTAATTTCTGTACACCAGTGTGTATGTGTGTGTATATATATAATATGTATGAACACACAAACATATATATTACCAATCCCCCCCCCCCCCACCCCCTGTTGGGCAAATCTTGGCGCCGTTCTTGATTATGTTACTGTACTTCATGCACTTTGAATTTCATATGAATCACTGAGGTGCATTACAAGATACTTACTATAGATTATGGAGTACAACATTCATCTTTCATTTACAGGGACACACAAAATAATTAGGTCACCATACTGACTCTGAACAATAATTGTGGAAGTACGTTTTCCGTTGATGCACGCGTTTTTAAATTTAACTAATTTTTTGCATATTGCTTATGTGTATAAATTCTATAGATCATGTACAGGGCTGAACAAAAGATCTCGAGTACATTGCCACGGAAATTGATGAATAGGAATTTTCAACTGTGTTATGCGTATCCTAACTGAACTAAATTTTAACATACTATGTAGTATATACACAAGGCTGCACACAAAAATTCTGATATTTTTCCAATTATTACCGAAATTGGGTTTTCAAATTTGTTAAGCATTTTCCAACTTATTTACTTAAATATCATATGTCTCTTTATTAACTTATGAAGTTCTGTTACAATATTCTGAATGTGTTGTTAAATGTTTCATAATCTATGCTTAACGCATGATTTTTCATTCTTGTTTAATATTAATTACTACCACATTATTTGCCTTTAATCTTCATATCTACTTATATTTTAATTTACATTAATTACTACATTGTCTGTAATTTATCTTAAGCAAAAAGCTTCCTTTTTTAAGATAGATTGTAGTTCCAGCTTTTCCTATTTTTTATTTAATGCTAGATGGCAGCACCAGACACTTCCTTTTTGTTATTACTCTTTTTCTACTTTGCTAATGACTCAGCTATTCAGCATTTCTTAGTGGTGAGCTATGGATCTGCATATGGATAATATTTTAAAATCTTATTTAATCACTTACACTCTTTATTTTACTGGTGAGTTGTATCTATTATTATACAGTTTTTTATCTATTACAGTTGAACAGTTGAATTACAATTTATTTTTTGGATCTCTTATTTTTTTCACTTTTTTTTTTGGGGGGGGGGGGGGGGGTGAGATGTGTTATAAGGAGCTTAATATTGTCATTTTTAGGCTTAAGGCTGACAATATTCGACGAAATAGCATATCTTTACTATGAATTATTCTTATGAATCTCTTCTGAAAATCCATAACATATTCATAATTTTTCATATTTGCATTTGCATTTTATTGTGTTTAATCTTTACAATAGCTTTTCCTTTGATTTTCACAGATATGATTTCATTTTAAATAAATAAATATATATATATATATATATTCAAATGGTGAAAAATGAACAAGAATATATATGTTTTTGCTCCTGTCGATTTCGCAAGGACATTTTTAAGTGTGCCGGCAAGCAATGACTGCATTGAGCTGATACTTTCAAGAATATTCAAGTGTTTCTAAATTAATGGAACAAACTTTCATACGTGATAAAGCATGTGAAGACTACCAATTTTTGACCTCTTTTTAGTCAAAAATATAGGTTGCCTCACTTAAGATTTTCATTTATATCTTTAACAATAATAAAGATATTTTTTCGAGATTTTCATCAGATTAACTTTGCTTTGTATAAATGTGATGAAATCCTTGGAAGTGTACTAAATTTTGGTTAGTGAAATGGTGCACACTGTCATCTGCATTCCAAATTATAGAGCAAATAGTTGTTTGTATGTGAATAGTGGCAATTTCTCGCACTTCTCGAGGTATCATAGTTCACATATAGCAAAGTAAGTTTGCTTAAAATATCGTTACAAAATCTATATCTTTGTTTGGTTTCGTTGTTCCATTATTGTTAACAACGCTGCGACAAGTGTCGCATATACATGACATTTAGAGTGCATACAATCTACAAAATTTACTTTCAATAATTTTGAATAGTAAATTCCGCAGAACTTATGCGTTTAAATTAAGGGAAGATTTCTATTTCGGTTTACTGGTGCTAAAAGATTAAACATTGTTCTTTGACAAAGGGTTAAAATTAGGAATAAAAATCAGAGTTTGGCTTGTAGTTTTTTTTTTCTTGTTTAGTATGCATAAATTAAAAAAATGCTTATTTTAAATTTTTTACGAAAATATAACTTATTTTTGAAAAGCATTTGTGAGAAATAAATTTTTCCAAAATTTCCAGAAGAAAACGGGTTTTATTCTACAAATTCAAACTTTATGGAAATTTTACATCTCTAATTAAAATATAAAGTTTCATAACTGTAATTAGTAAAAATAAACTCCATCCATGTGTGCAATTCAATCGAACCTATTATTTGATTTATTGCCACTAAAAACAGTATTATAAAAATTTGTCATCCAGACTTTGGTTTAAATAGACATCCGCACAGTCGTTGTATTTTCACTAAGTTTGTGCCGAAATTCTAATGTAGGTTCTGGATGCAAAGTGAAAAGACTAATGTTAAGTATCGACACCAGATTTCCCTTGCAGAAAGCACCAGTTCCAGTTGTCATGATACATAATTATTGTTAATGATGATACTTCCGAGTTGAAATCCCTCCAAATACGTAAAAAGTGTAGCGATAAAAATTTAACGGTGGGAAAAGAATTATTATTTTCCATGTAGAATTATTCAGTTAGAGTTTTAAATTTTTTCAGCATAGTTATTAAATTTGTTTCTTCAATTATTCAGTAATGTAATGGTCTACAGAGAAAACTTTTGCAGCGTACAGTGAAACCTGTAAAGTTGACCACCCTTGTAAGTTGACCACCTGTCTATGTTGACCTCTGTTGTCAGGAACCAAATTTATCCTATACAAAACTATAAGACAAACCCTTTGTAACCTGACCACCTGTCTATCTTGTATCTTGACCACTGACATTATTCAAATTTGACTAGAACTATTATAAAATGCCCATCAAAACCCTTTATAACTTGACCATCCAAAAAGCTAACAAATCATGAATAAAAAAAAGTAACTCTCCAGGATATTTCCTTTTTTTTTTCTTTTTAACTAGAATTTCTAAAAGGGCGAAATAGGATTAACCTGGGAAATGCTTTTAGTAGTGATAGGTGTAGGTAAATAATTCAAGGCTTATCTATTCTTACATTGTTGCTCTTATGGATTTGGCTTTTCAACCCTTCCCCTCCATTCTTTGATTCCAGATTTATTTCTTCTATTTCCCATTCTCTTATGATTCCTTCCCTTCTTTCAATAACCCCAGGTGCTAGTTGGTAAGCAGAAATATTTCCATCAGTTGCAATAGTTTGTGGCAATTGTAACAATACAGTTAAGGAAATTATTTGTTATAATGATGAGTTACACTAGAACTGTGTTGTAGTATAGAAAGATTATTATTTTCATCCAGTAAACTTGGTGTAGAGTTAGTTACAAGACATTTATATTTTGTAATTTCTTTTTAACAAGGAAGATTTTGTTAATCTAAAATGGCTCCAAAAAGAAAATTAGTTGAACTTTCAAATGAGAAAAATATGAAATATTAAATTTAATTAGAAAAGGAGAAAGCCAGAGAAAATTAGCTGATAGATATGGAATTTCCAAAACTATAGTGTCTAACATATCAAAGAATGGGGAAGAAATAACTAAATTGTGCTTAGAGAACTGTACTTGTGATAGAAAAATAAAATTGAGAAAAACATCAAATGAAGAAATTAATCTGGCAGTTTGGAAGTTTTTAAAGCTATGCCGTTCCAAAAATATTCCAGTTTCAGGATCTATGCTCCAAGCTAAAGCCTAAGATATTGCAAATGAATTGGGAATTTCTGAATTAAATGCAAGTAATGGATGGCTAGAATCCTTTAGATCAAAAAACAACATAAATTTCCGTAGTCTTTGTGGTGAATCTGCTTCAGTAGATTGTAATACTGTAGAAAACTGGAAAGCAAAATTAACTGAAATTGTGATCCGCCTGAAAACCAATTCAATGCAAATGAAACAGGACTGTTTTACCATCAATTGCCAAGAAAATCTCTTGTATCAAAAAATGAAAAAGGTTTTGGAGGCAACATGCCGAAAGAAAGACTAACTGGTTTTTATTTAAATAAATAGTAGTATACAAATTGATTTTAAAATTTATATAAAACTATTAATTCATTCTTGTAGTTAATCTTTTCTTTTATAAGGTGTTAGAAATATGCATGGTAATACAATATTACTTTAAAGCCCTGTCAATAAATAAAACTTTTGTGGAAAAAATGTTATGGTAATTACGTAAAAAAAAGTAAATTTATCATCACCCTTTATAACTTGACCACTCCTCTAAGTTGACCACTGAAGTGTGGCACCGCAAGTGGTCAACTTACACAGGTTTTACTGTATTTTAATTATGTCACACTAATTCAAATACAGTCAAGCCTCGTTAAGACGAAAATGCTTAACACAAAATTTCGCTTAAGACAAAGGAAAATAGTTTCCCCATCACCTTATCTTGGAAAACAATAATAATTGCATTGGTTAATATGAACATGAAGACAAACTTCTTCCATTTAAGACGAAGTAAATATTGCACCTAATAAAAAAAATTTCCCCGTTGTGACTTTTTTCCTTGAAACAAGTTTATCGCTTTTCCTGAACTGGACAAGGGAGGATATCCATTTGTTCTTGGAACTCAGGTGGACGAACATAAGTGGGTGTAGTGGTGACTGGTGACCATAGGGGAATAGAAAGGAGTTGAATTCTTTCTCTGCTGCTGTTGAAATTATTTTGTGAGCGATTTATTTAGTTGCTAGCACATGGTTGATCACTTGATGTGAGTAAAGTTATTTGCTAGAAATAGTTTATTGATTGAATTCTAGTTGTACTGAGCTCTAGTTGTGAAAATGAGTGGAAAAATAAAGGCTCTTTGTTTAGAAACTAAGCAGAAGATTTTATGTGATGTTAGTGATGAGATTTTTAAAAAATCAGAGATTGCAGCAAAATATGGACCTGCTAATACTCTTTCGACATTTATTAAGAATCGAGAACAAATTGAAACGGCTTTTGCAATCAATCAGTTTGAGCCTGCAAGAAACAAAAGAGAATTGCTAAGAATGAAGAAGCTGAAGTTGTTTTATTAAGATGGATAAGAGAAGCTAGGAACCATATCATTTTAACTTGTGCTGTTTTAGAAGAAAAAGCAAAGTTTTTTGCAGAAGCTCTTGGTGTTGATGATTTTACATGCTCAAATGGATAGCTGTCAAGGTTTAAAGAACACCATGGTGTTGTCTCCAAAATGAGATGTGGTGAAGAGTCTGCAGTTAATCAGGGCAGTGTAGATTTGTTTTATCTAAAGAATGGCCAGCCATTAAAAGAGATTGTGCACCCCGCAATATATTCAATGCAGATGAAACTGTGCTTTTTTATAAATCCCAACTTTCATCTACATTAACTTTTAAAGCAGAGAAGTGTTCCGGTGGAAAATGTAATAAAGAAAGAGTCACAGTACTGGTAGTCTGTAATATCGATGGTAGTGAAAAATTACCTATCTATGTTATCCGAAAATTCGCAAAACCACGTTTCTTTAAACGTGTATACTACCTGTTCAGTACACTTCACTAAAAATGCCTGGATAAATAAGGAAAGTTTCACAAAATGGTTATTAGAATTAGACTCAAGACTTAACAATCAAAAGATATACATTTTGTTGGACAATTGTACAGCCAACAAAGATGTAAAAGGGCTAAAATCAATAAAATATGTTTCCCTCCCTCCCCCCAAATACTACAGCAAAGCTTCAGCCATGCAAACAGTGCTGGTAGAAGCAGACCACCAAGGTTGGCAGAATGGCTTAGAAGCCATTCAGTGTTTAAAAACTCACTACAGGAAAGAAGTAATCAAAAAACTTATCAAGTTCTTTGACAAACAGACACCATTTTCTATCGATGTCTAGAAGCTATGTGTTTCCTAAGAAGTGCATGGAACTTTGTTACTCCCATTGTTATAAAAAATGGCATGGTGGCTTTTCAGAGGAAGATGTTGCACAACCAGATGAAACAAAAGTGGATGATGTGATAGAAAAGCTGAAAAAAGAAGAATTTATCCCCTGTCGTTTGAGGATTACATTCGAATTGCTGAAAATTTTATGAGTTCACAACCCATGACAGATGAAGATATTTTGGCCAATTTAACTGAAAAGGAGAATGAAGAGGAAGAGCTGAATAAAATGGAGGCTGATGCAGAGGTCGAAATCTCTTCCATGCCCTTCAATGAAGCAACAGGCTTTAAAAACTGTTCAGTGGTTTCTGTTTCAACAAAAAGATGCCAATTGTGCTAATTTGGACAACATGGAAAAAGTGGATGCTGCTATAAACAAATGTAGAATGCTAAACTTGAAACTAAAGTTAATAAAAGATTTTTTTAAAGTCTAACTTAAAGAGGTAACTATACCTTTACATTTTATTTCTATCATCATGTATGTATCTGTGTGAGTATGGGTTTTGTGTTTGTATGGTAATGTTAGAAATGTAATTTTTTGCACAAAAATACTGATTAACATGAAATGACTATAAAATATTTCTCTGCAGATATCATTTATATTCTTTGATATCTTTGTTTTAGTGATTTATTTTTTAAATCATCCTAAATGCCTTTTGCTGTTTTATCGGTTAATATGAATTTCGGTTAATACAAAAAGATTTTTGCTGCCCTTTGACTTCGTCTTAACGAGGTTCGACTGTATATTGAAATTCATATACATTACTGGGGTTTACTACAACATACTTGCTGTTGAATATGAGTTGCATAACATTTATTGTTCTTTTAGAGGGACACAGAAAATATTTTGAATACAGTACTGCAACCGAAATACTGTCTATTAGTGATAACTACTGGAAGTGCGTTTTCAGTTATGAATGTGCATTAAGGTTAACTAAATGATTTCATACTACATGGTGTGTATAAATGATATAGATCATATACAACACAAAATAATTCATAAAAATTACTGAGCATGAGTGTGAATTGCTTAAAGGTGGTTTTTAATTAAGCTATTCATTTTCAAGCTGGACTGCATATAGTATATACTGAGGTGTTGTAGAATATAAATAAAAACATATAAAGGACAATGCAAGAACTGGATACATGGCCGCCTATGGATGATAATTTCTGGAAGTGCAATTTAAATATTTTTAAGCATGTTGTGCCTAAATTAAATTTTTAGCTTAATAATGTGACGTGTATAAAAATCTGTACATAATATATAGGGCTGTACAAAAGAATTCCATTATGTTTAATTCTACGGATATAAATTGCTGAAGGTAAATTTTCAACTCAATATGTGTTTTCTTACTAAACTAAATATTAGCATACTCTGTAGAATATATACAAATCTATAGATTAAATGCAGAGCTGCACAAAAGAATTGCAGTACTATTCTGAGATATGGACAGTAATTATTAAAATCTGGTTTTCAGATGTGTTGCGAGCTATCCAAAATGTTTACTTGCACATCTTTTTTACTTTATTAAACAGCAAAATTCTGTTAAGGAATTTCTGTATTCTGGAAGTACAGGAAATAGGGTAGATGTGCCAGTAATGGACACCCTTAAGGAATTTCTTTAAAAAATATTTTTTAATTAATAGTTATAATTGTTATATTCCACATTTTTTAATATTATATTAATCTACCAACAATATTTAACCATGCTCATAGTCACATTTCCCAATGTGAATCGAAATTTAATTGTAAATAACAGAAATAAATCAAAACACCCTAAATTCCAGTAATGGACACCCCACAAACAGTAATAGATAATTGATATTATGATTGCATTTAAAACTAGAATTTAAAGAAAGCATATTAATGGAATAAAAAAAGCTGAATTTTTATTGATTATTTTTTTATAAACCAAAAACATTGTAGGTGGCCCATTACTGGAAGGCGGTCCATTACTGGCACATCTACCCTAGTTTCATAATCTATGCTTTATGCATGATTTTTCTTTCTTTTATTAATTTTATTAGGTTACATCTATTTATTTTCTCAGAACTGGTGCACTTGTACACGGCCTAGCAGTTCCAAAAACTAAGCTGTTTTGACATATTTTTTAACACATTCACGATGGCATGTTTTTCAGAAAACTGAGTTTAACCCTTTAAGCATCCAGCAAAATTTTTCATGTATGTTTAACGATTAAAAAATAATAGATATGAACAGAATTGGTATGAGGATTTATATTTAATAACGTTACATATCTATATTTCTGATGCACTGTATAAAATTAACATCAATATAAAATTTTTGTTAATTCAGCATTTGAATTCAAAATTTACGTGACGAAAAAACATGGTTAGGACTCTTAAAGGGTTAGGGTTAAAATAATAGTAGCCTCTCCTTTTAAAAATGTTTCCTAGATAGTTTTCTCAAGTTTATGCCTCAGAAAATATCATTCAATGTACAGATTTATTATAAAATGTCTTACAATGTAAAAAAATATGGGCAATATGATAAAAATGCATTTTCTGTTCGGTAGAAGCCACACCCTTAGTCAATTATATTTTTTGAATAAAAATGAGAATTCTCATTTCTTAATGCAAATATGTTAATACTTGGACACATGTAGCCCTATTGTCCAATTAAAGTAACCATTGAAGGAAAACCAATATTAATAATAGAGTTTCACGTACTTGTAGAAGATTTTATTTTTATTTTTATTTTTTTTCATGAGAAACCGCCTTAATCTTCAAAATATTTCATTTTTGAACATGGAATTTTTAATACAACAGTCCTTATATTAACACTATGTGCGAATCATTCTTTCCACTTCAAAATTTAACAGCATTTTGTATCTAACCAACCTATGATCACTTTCTGTATTGAAGTTATTGAGAATGCTGCAATCCTGAATAAAATGCTTCATGTTTGCCATGATTTAGTCGATTTCGACTGTACAACGGCTTCAGAATAAAATTAATATTTCTTCTTATATTTTATAAATTATAATTCAGTTACATTTCAAATGGATTTTTAAAGCATTGTAAAGCACTTCAAGAAAATTAAAATACATTCTTGTTTCTCAAATAATCAAGTTATTTATTTTTTTTTTTTTCAAATTGTGAATAAATAAATATTTTGCTTTGAGCCTGAGTCCCAAATCTGGTATTAGAATCAAACCCAGTTTCCTGAGTAGCATTGAGACTTACATTACATGACTTTTTTTTTTTTTTTGTTACAGCTACATGAGTTATTTATGTTTGTGCAACATCTGAGGTTTGACATTTTAAATATAGACAGAGAGGAGATGATTCTAGTTATTGTGTCATAATATATAAGGGAAAATACATATTCTTTTGCCTGTTTTTCATTAGTAAAACAATGTACTAAGCCGTTTTGACATATTGTTTTTAACACATTCACGATGGTATGCTTTTGTGAAATCTGGATTCTAAAATAAGCTCTCCCTTTTCTGATAATTTTTCGTAAATTGTTTCTGAGATAGTTTTCTCAAGTTTATGCATCAGAAAATATCATTCAATGTATGGATTTATTATAAAATGTCTTACAATGTAAAAAAATATGGGCAACATGATAAAAGTTCATATTTTCTAAGGTAGAAGCAATCCACTAAGCTGATTATTAAGCCCTTAGTCGATAATGTTCTTTGAATAAAAATGAGAATTCTTGTTTCTTAATGCAAATATGTTAATACTTGGACACATATAGCCCTAGTGTCTAATTAAAATAACTCATTGAAAGAAAACCAATATTAATAATATAATAGAAAGTTTCACGAACTTATAGAGGATTCTTTTTTTTGTGAAAAGCCTTATACAGTAAAGCATCGTTTATATGATGTTTACATTTATATGATGTTTTAGTGTGGCCCCAATTCATTCCTATTCGTTGTAATGAAAAAATATATCTTTTATACAATGCACAAAATCGTTTATACGTCGGTTTTTGATTTTGTACACTTTTATTTTTGTTTATTTTTCTTGTGCATTTTAAGAACAGGCGGAATTTGCCAGCTATGAATGACAACAAAGCAGGTGTTTAAATATACCCCTCATGAGTCATGATAACAACGTGGGCTGGTGTGGGATTTTAGTCAGAAAACCCAGTTTACACGTAACGGATTACACTGGGAGGGGTCATTCTTTTTGCAGGGATGGTCAGCTTTCCTGACCTGTTTTATTGTTACACAGCATTTTCTTTGCTTATCAGTTCATTAACAGTACAGGTCGTTTTTTTTTCATTCTTCACTTTTCGTACTGTATCAGCCACAGCTCTTTTCAGACATGTCTCGAAAACGCAAGTCCATCTCAGTAAAAGAAAAAATTGAAATTTTGAAAGAATTCGACAGTAAAAATTTACCGGGAAGGTCAAAAGTTGACCTGGCTAAAATGATGGGTATTCCAGTTTCTGCCATAAAGACTTATTATTCACGGTCGCCAAAAAATTGAGGAAAATGCAAAAACCTGTGGATCTTCAGCATCAAAAAAATTACGAGTGCAAGAGGGTAAATTTCCTGAAATGGAAAAAGTTTTGCTCCAGTTTTTCAATCAGTGTCGTGCAATGAATATGATTTCGTTGGCTTGGTCTCAGGAAACAAAGACAACAATAAAAAACTGTTTCATAAAAGCGGGATTTGCACATCAAAATTCCGATGATAATGAGGGTGATGACGTAAGCGACGATGATACAATAATCAATGAAGATGATTGGAATCTGCTCAGAGCAGAGACAACTATTGATGAATACATGGATTGCGATGAGGATGTAATAACGTCAGCAATTTGAAGTGTTGATGAGCTTATTCAGAACTCCCAATCTGAATCGCTTAGTGACAGCCGAAATGACGAGGAATGCCAAGAAGTTGTTTCCCCATCATTTCAAGATGCCGTGAATTGCATTGAAACATTAAGAACTTATTTTGTTTGCCACAATACCAGCGAAAAACTTTTCAGGCACTTGACTCAGTGCACAAATCATTAATTACAACTCAGTGTCAGTCATCACATCAAACAACCATAGACAATTTTTTTTGTAATACTACGTAAAATGATCAAAAGAAAAAATAAAGGTACGTACATTTAAATTGTTTACTGTATTTTTTTTTTGTTTGTTTGTTTGTTTAATTTATAAATTTATGTAAATCAACACGTTAAACATTAAAATTAAGCAAAAGCAAAATTTATTCTAGAAAATCGATTATACGACGTTATCGTTTATATGACGTTTTTTGGTAGTCTCTTCGGCATCGTATAAACGATGCTCCACTGTACTTGGAAATAATTCATTTTCGAACATGGAATATATAATACAATAGTCCTTATATTAACACTATGTGTGAATCATTCTTTCCACTTCAGCAATTAACTGCATTTTGCATCTAACCAACCTATGATTGTTTTCTGTATCGAAGATATTGAGAATGCTGCAATACTGAATAAAATGCTTCATTTTTGCCATAATTTAGTCAATTTCACTTGTTTCAACTGTACCACGGATTCAGAATAAAATGGAATATTTCTCCTTATATTTTATAAATTATAATTCAGTTACATTTCAAATGGATTTTTAAAGCATTGTAAAGCACTTCAAGAAAATTAAAATATATTCTTGTTTCTCAAATAATCAAGTTATTTATTTATTTTTTTTCAAATTGTGAATAAATAAATATTTTGCTTTGAGCCTGAGTCCCAAATCTGGTATTAGAATCAAACCCAGTTTCCTGAGTAGCATTGAGACTTACATTACATGACTTTTTTTTTTTTTTTGTTACAGCTACATGAGTTATTTATGTTTGTGCAACATCTGAGGTTTGACATTTTAAATATAGACAGAGAGGAGATGATTCTAGTTATTGTGTCATAATATATAAGGGAAAATACATATTCTTTTGCCTGTTTTTCATTAGTAAAACAATGTACTAAGCCGTTTTGACATATTGTTTTTAACACATTCACGATGGTATGCTTTTGTGAAATCTGGATTCTAAAATAAGCTCTGGATGTTTCTGGAGAGAAAATTATAAATGATTAATATTCAGTTATTTTAGTCTTAACCCAAACTTTTTATGGAAAATTAGGTAAAGATAAAATGAATAACAGTTGATTAAATTAAATATTAAAAAAACTAAGTTTACAAACCATAATGCAGAATGAACATCTCATTAATATTTTTGCACAACTTTTTATTGTCATAGAACTAAATCTCTGCTAATGACAAGGTCAAAATACAGCAAATTTTGTTTAGACTACTGACATAATAAATTAATCAAATACAAGGTTCACACATTCCTTGGAATGTCCAAGGAGTCTGGCACCACTATTAATAAGAAAATTTCTATTTAATTTTTTAAACACGTAAATCTTAACCGCTTCATTTATTCACACAATATGTAATATTTTTCTGCAGTTAAATAAGACAATAAAAACTGTTAAGAATTTGTGGTAGAACTGTGCGAACCCTGCAAACAGGGTTGGTATTTTTGCCAAGGCAGTGGCAAAAACTGGAAAAAACCAGGGCAAAAATGAAAAAAAATGGCAAATTCTTATTGGCCTTTAATGTGTAGTAAGATCTATAAATGAATAAGGATCATAATGGTATAAACAATTAGATTTAATAACATATATAATTTAATATTTTTAACTTTGCTAATTAATAAATATAATTAAAATAGTTTTATATATTTTAAATGTTTATAAAAAAGGTGGGATTCAGTCTAATACTTAGGAACTTAAGAACCAAATTAAAAATTGGATATCTATTTTTTTTCTTAAATAAAATATTTTGTCAGCCATTAATTAAATTGAAATTTTTTTTAATTATTAGAGTTTAATCTAGGAAAAAGAGATTTGTAGCTTTTTGGCTAATTGCAGCCAATAACTGTTAGCAAAATATAAATAGCTTTAGCCAAGAAAAAAAAACGGTACTTTTCGGTTAGCCGGACGCCAGTGATATATAATTCATATATATACATGTATATATACACATATATATAAATATATATACACACATACATCTACATATATATACATACATACAGTGGCGGACAAAAAAACTGCATCACCTAGAAAAATTAACATTTTGTAATGCTAATGAGTTATTTCGTTCAAATAAATTAATATTAGTTGCTGAAAAGCAAGATAAAATATCATTTTACATTCTAATTGGGTAATATACCCCTTACAAAGTATTCGTCATCAAATTTTTAAAAATAGCGTGGAAAAAGGGAAAAATGGTTATTTGTCTTTTCCTTTAAGTGGTTAAATGATAGCTTCATATGTTCAATTGACTCAAGAAAAAAATTTGTGATACTTGCTTTAGTTAAAGAAGGATATTCGACACGTGTGATCACTAAAAAAATTGGTTGCAATCAATCAACAATTTGGAGGACGATTAAATTAGAACGTGAAGCTGGTAATGTTGAGAGAAAGACTAGATCGGACCGAAAGAGGGTGACCACAAATTCTGATGATCGATATCTGAAACGAATGTCTCTTAAGTAATCGTCATGCAAGTGCTCCTCACTTAAAAGTCGAATTTGAGAAAGACTGTGGTGTTAATTTAAGCGCAAGAGCTATCCAAAGACGCCTTGTTGAGTGCAGTTTGCATGCGTATCGCCCAAAGAAAAAGCCTTTTTGTAAAAAAATGATGCAGAAGCAACTTTCTTGGGCATAAGAGCATGTCTCATGGACAAAGGCTCAGTGGGATTCAGTTATTGTTTTCGGACGAATCTAAGTTCAAACTACATGGATCAGATGGTAAGCGGTATGTTCAGAGACGTAAAAGTAGCGCTTATCATCCAGACTGCATATCGCCTACTGTAAAATTCCCAGTCAGCCAAATGGTCTGAGGATGTGTATCCAGCAAAAGAGTTGAACGTCTGAAACTTATTAATGGAACTGTGAATGCATCCGTTTATACCGAGATTTTGGAGGAGTGTTTAAAACCAGCTATAGAGTATCATTTTAAAGATGCTAGAAATTGTATTTTTCAACAGGACTCTGCACCCTGCCATACAGCAAAATCGGTGAGTACAATCTAACTTATTCATGAATTATTTTGTTGCCTAATTTACAAGTTTTAATCAAAATAACATTAAGGATATTAGAAAAGTAATTTTCACCCAATTTCCTCCCTTTAGGTGAAGGCCTATAGACAAAATCTGGCATTAAAGTTTTGGAATGGCCTGGGAATAGTCCTAACCTGAATCCCATTTAAAATTGTTGGCATATAATGGGTACAAAAAATGCTTCTCAGAAGCCTGCTACTAAGATAATACTACAGGAAAGCATTATTAGTGTCTGGTTGCATGAAATTAGCCAGGATTACATTCAGAAGTTGATATGACCGCTGTAAGGCTGCCATCGAGCTCGTGGAGGATCTCCTAAATACTGATCCTTAACTGATCCTAAATAAGTGATCCTTATGCATGTATATATACCTAAGTATATATAATATGACTGCAGTTATGTAGAATTTACATTAACTACAGAATTTGTGCACCTATTACTTTGTTCCAAATTTTTTTAAATATTGCGTTTTTCGCTTTTTTCCATTTTTCCAAATAATTATGTGTAAATAATTTGTAAATCCCAATAAAATTTAATTGAGATTAATCCTACAACTGTATTTTATCGTGAAAATATCATCCTTCCACAATACCTGTACTTGGAAAACATTATTTGCAGCGTTTTCCACTTTTTCGCAGGTGATGCAGTTTTTTTGTCCGCCACTGTACATATGTATATATATATTTACATATATATTTATATATGTGCATACATCACTGGCACCCGGCTAACCGAAAAGTACCAAATAAACTTTTATTTATACAAAATTTCTATATAAACGAGTATTATTTTTAATTATACAATATACAAACAGTACACCACTCTGTAAGATTGACCCTCTCGAGATTTGGCCATACATCACACATCAAATGCTTTTTTAAATGGAAATTCTTTTCAAACTTCCCCTTCCAAATTAATCACCATTCAGTTACTTAAATTTTTGATTGTCAGTCTATTTCTCAAGTCAGTTTTTGTTACATTCACGAGACTCAATCCCAATCCGGGATCATCAACAACAAAAAAAAAAACTCTTTTAATTTCCTCAATACTTGTTTAATGCAAATGACGTCATACTATTTGTAAGATGCTTGCACAGAGAGGATGAGACAAATTTTGAAGTGAGTTGCCGGGACAGAGGCGGTTTGAGATTTTTTTTTCACGCGGCAGTTCCAGGTTTACGAAAGGCAGGAACAACAAAATGGAAATGATATATAATTTTTTGGCTGTTGCTATTTGGCTAATCCACTAAATGCTTTGGGGGCAAAAGGTGCTTTCAGTTAGCTTTTTGGCTATTTGGCTAGCTCTAGATTAAACCCTAATCAAAAGGTTTTATATAACTTTACTATTTTTGTTTAATGTAATGAGTCCTAAAATTATGTAGATATTTAAGTATTTGGTACTAATTTATAATTATTTATCCAATGAAACTAGTTTATTACTGATAAAGTAATTAAATTAAATTGAAAATCCTATATTGCAAATACATCTCTGTTACGCATTGTTAGGAAACTAGAATTTTTTTTCTCTCCATCTTCACTCCAAGAAGGGGACAAAAAGTTACATTCGTTACTTTGAGTAAATAGCCTGTAGCCATTTCATAGTGTTCTGCTTTATAAATTTATATTAAAAATTTGAATTTAGAATATAAATGTTTATTTGAATTTCTTATACACATAAACATAAACACTTTACACATTTACAGTCTGCACATTTCTATTGTAAATAATCATTAATAATTATTGTATAAACATGAATAAATAATTAAGTTTTCTATTTATTTATATAAAACTAGCAAGCTACACCCGCTACGCTGGTCAATTTCTTTTAACGAACCTTTAATCAAACAAAATATTGACATTTCATAAATAACTTTTATATTTTAACAGAATAATAAGGCTACTATAATTTGTGACTCGTGCTATAGCCAATATACACGTCAGGACATGTCGCCCTTATCATTATCTTTTTACGCCCTTATCATTATCTTTTTACGCATGAAGGTTTCGCTATGGTACTCCATTGGGAAATTTGGTAATTTTTGAAATTCAATATTTGAAAAACGGCATAATCATTAGATTTGAAATTTATATCAAGAAAAATACAATTTTTTACCTTTCAAACGCAGTTTGTCTAACAATTTTCTGACAAATACTTTTTGAGCTATCATTTTTTTCAGTAACTTCAAATGTTTCATTTTCCGAGATTAATCTGTTGCAACAATTAGCGAAAAACCCAGTCGTCAGCATCGCATAGTTTTTTATTAAAGAGGCTGTTGGAGCACGGATTGTCACCACCAATTTGCCACCATCACTTTTGAAATCGGTTCCGTGGTTCCAGAGATTCCATAGAAATTGTAATTTAGAATGACTTCAGAATGCTTTTCGCTCATTTCACCCATTTAAATTTCGATTTTTTAAAAAATTTATTCTTAGAGAGCATTTACATCTTATAAGTAACTACAATGCTAAATTTCAAATTTCTTGCCCCTTCAGTATAAAAAAGTCGCAATTTTCGAACATTTTTCGATCCTGCACCCCATTGATGTTAGCGGCACCGACATAAAATATAGCCTATGTTGGAGTAGGGATTGTCCCTAGCAATTTGCCACCATTACTTTTGAAATCGGTTCTGTAGTTCCAGAGATTTCATAGAAATTGTAATTTAGACTGTTTTTAGAACGCTTTTCGCTCATTTCACCCTTTTAAATTTCAATTTCTTTTTTATTTTGTTCTTAGAGAGCATTTACATCTTATAAGTAACTACAATGACAAATTTCAAATTTCTAGCTCCTTCAGTATAAAAAATAAAAATAAAACTGTCCAGTTAAACTGAGGGCATTGAGTTCACAGGCTATTCACACTAATTGTATAGTATACTCTTATTTCAAAGAATTTGAAATAAGCCCATCGAAAAATAAAGAAATAAACAATATATTGAGGGGGGGGTCATCCCCCCATTACCCCCCCCTCATAGTTAACTAATGAACCCCTTAAACTAATCAGGTAAATCTCTAATTACAATGAATATATATACAAAATTTAAAGAAAATCAGATAATTCTGCATGAAAAACCCATTTATATAAATTAAGGGGAGGGGGGGAATTAGCCCCCCCCCTTTATACTTAACAAATCAATCCCGAAAACTAATCAGGGAAGTGCCTTAACACAGTGAACCTATAAACAAAATTTGAAGGAAATGGGATAATTCTGCATTAAAAACCCATTTATATAAATTAAGGGGGGGATTATCCCCCCGTTGCCCCCCTTTATACTTAACCAATCAATCCCGAAAACTAATCAGGGAAGCGCCTTAACACAGTGAACCTATACATAAAATTTGAAGGAAATGGGATAATTCTGCATGAAAAACCCATTTATATAAAATAAGGGGATATTAGCCCTCTGTTCCCCCCCTTTATACTTAACCAATCAATCCCGAAAACTAATCAGGGAAGCGCCTTAACACAGTGAACCTATAAATAAAATTTGAAGGAAATGGGATAATTCTGCATGAAAAACCCATTTATATAAATTAAGGGGGGGGGGATTATCCCCCCGTTCCCCCCCTTTATACTTAACCAATCAATCCCGAAAACTAATCAGGGAAGCGCCTTAACACAGTGAACCTATAAACAAAATTTGAAGGAAAACAAAATAATTCTGCATGAAAAAGCCATTTATATAAAATAAGGGGGGATTATCCCCCCATTCCCCCCCCCCTTTATACTTAACCAATCAATCCCGAAAAACTAATCAGGGAAGCGTCTTAACTCAATGAACCTATAAACAAAATTTGAAGGAAAACGGAATAATTCTGCATGAAAAACCCATTTATATAAATTAAGGGGGGGGGATTAGCCCCCTAACCCCCCCCCCCTTATACTTAACTAATCAATCCCGAAAACTAATCAGGGAAGCGCCTTAACTCAGTGAACCTATAAACAAAATTTGAAGGAAAACGGAACAATTCTGCATGAAAAACCGATTTATATAAATTAAGGGGGGGGGGAATTAGGCCCTTGTTCCCCCCTTTATACTTAACCAATCAATCCCGAAAACTAATCAGGGAAGCGCCTTAACACAGTGAACCTATAAACAAAATTTGAAGGAAAACGGATATTTCTATGAAGAGTTATCACATTACGTACGTACATACATACATACAGAACCGGCTGGCAAGCTCTCAGGGCTTGATAGCCAGTTTGATAGCTAAAAAATGGCAATTTTAGAACGTTTTTTGCTCCTGCACCCCCTGGAGTTAGTGGCACCGCATAAAATATAGCCTATGTTGGAGCAGGGGTTGTCACCATCAATTTGCCACCATCACTTTTGAAATCGGTTCGGTAGTTCCAGAGATTACCCCCTACAAACAAACAAACAATCTTTACTCCTTTATAATATTAGTATAGATTAGTATTTTTTTCATTTATAATTTTGTTATAAAAGTTAGTATTCTTTCAGAAAATGCATAATCATACATAATTTCCTTAAGAGTTCAAAAATAAATTTAGAATATTGATTTTTTAACTAAGTATAAAGTTTTTTTTTTCTTTCATCAGATATTTTAGTTTTCTTTTTTATTCTTCTGGGAAAAAATTAAATAAACATAGCTTATTTTTGCCACCACTTTGGCAAAAACCTATTTTTGCCGGGACGGTTTTTACCAGGTTTTTTCCACGGTTTTTCCCACCTATGGCAAAAACTTGCCAACCCCGCCTGCAAATATAAAAAGATTTTTATACAAAACTTGGTAAGTATATAAAAAGGGCAAGTACAGAAATAAACATAAAAATTTAGAATCAAAATTGTAATAATTAAATGCTTTTTTATACTTAGACTAGAACAACATTGAAACACTTATTTGAACTCATGATACTTAAAATAAGTAAAAGTACAGTCTTTAAACATAAAAAGTTTCACTTTCAGAAATTTATGTTATTTTGATTTATGTTTGGCAAGAACATGTTCACTGTCTTCTAAATCAGGATCGATATCCATTTGTCGATATACAAATTCTTCACTAGAATCATCGACCAGATGGACTTTTTTCCTTTTACTTTTTTTTCGCTTCTTTGCTCTTTGTTCACTCTGTTTTTTCCTGAAGAAGGTTGACAGCTGACGTTCTAAGTATTTTTTACTGTAACAATAAATAAATGAAACATGCATGTTAACAGTTATAAATAGCATTAAAAAAACATTTTATTTAAAAATATAGAAATTATATTTCTTGTTATATCTCTAAAAAAAATCTTTTGAGGAAATTTTTCAGATGAAATATAGAAAAGAATCATTAACAGTAAATATGGTCAGAATGAAAAAATTTTTATCATGAAATGCTGTATGCCATGTTAAATAAATTTTTATAAGTAACAATATTAATACATTACTACAGTCTGTATCAAAAGTTTAGGCACAAGAAGAAAATGTCATTTATTAAATAACAATACAAAATTAAACAAAAACATATTTACTTATTAGATTTTATAAAATTGTTAAAATAAATATATCAAAATGAATAGATGGGCATATTATCATAACTTTGATAAAAAATCATAAAAGTAACTATAAAGTGTCTAAAAAGCTGGAAAAATGGGAACACATTGGAACAAATGGAAAAAAAAATACTTCATTCAACACTTTTACATGATGCTATTTAATAATAGTATTTCCCTCGATTCAGATAACTTCAAATAATCATGTTCTCAATTGTATCAATTAATTTTAGAAATATTATTGGTGGCAGAGAATACCATGCTTTTTCATTGCCCTTTCTTTCTGTTTCTGTTCTTTAATAAAGTCATATTGCTTTCCGTTTTTGTATACTTCACGGATTAAGAAACCCCAAATGTTCTCTGCACCTTGCAAATGTCAGATTTACTGGAGAGTTAATCTTTATTTATGAAATTAGTCATCATATGAAATTAGATAGCAGTAGCAACTTAAGACATATGAAGTTATTTGAAGAGAAAAAGAGTATCTGGAAAAGAAAAATCTTGAGTTATAAGAAGTCTACATTCTAATTTTTTTTTCTTCTTTTTTACACTAATCCATTATAACTAACTGCAATATGAGAGTTTTTCACAGCTCTATGTAATTGAAGAATAAATACTCAGGGTATATACCCTGGGTATTTAACCTTAAAAATAAATACCTAGGTATTTTATATTGCTGGGTAGGTAACTATTAATAGGAAATCTTTCTAGATAAATATCTCAAGATTTCTAAAATGCAATATCTCACACAAAAATTCAAAACAAATGGCTTGTAATTATGTTAACACTAGAATGCGCAGCAGGAGTCGATTTGACTCTGACCAAATGATTAAATGTCAATTCGAACCAGAAATTTCTTCATAAAATAAGTTCAATATAAACCACACAGAAATAATTTAAATAAATAAAATAAATAGTTTTAAATAAATATTCTGGTGTAAAATACTTTTATAAAAATTGAATAAAATTTTTGGGCATTCTAGTGTTAAACATCTGAAACAGCCATACCCAGTGTTAGCAGTAGGACTGGGTGATATTAGGATTTCTACATCACGATACATCATAGAGGCTAAATCGCAATATCGCATCACGATATTAGACTTTTAGTATTACAAACATGGTCGTAATTTTAATCTAAAATTTAAGAGTATTTATTATACATATACATTAAACTTATATTACGTTTTTAAAAACCTTTTTCTTTAGGCATATGTTTAAAGACAAAAATGCAAAATATAATAAAACTTATACTAAAAATACCAACGTTTGACACACAATAACATCGTGTAATAAACAGACGCACGTTTCATGAGTATCATGGACTCACTTTCTCAGTGTAAATAAACCTAAACCCTATTGTATCCCCCCAAAGACATGAAAATGAATCTAAAAACCCAAATGAAAAACAACAACACACCGAGAAACTCCTCCAATCTGATTAAGTCGGTTGGTTGGTTGTAGAGGATTCACTATGACAAAGTAACTCAACCCAGAAAGGTGAGATGTACGGTACACTTGAAAAATCATTAACCAGGGAGTTACCAAATTTATGAATATAAACTGCCTCAAAGAAGTCTAAATCTAATGGAGTGTTACATTTCTTAATAATAGTGGCTGAGTCGAAGTTAAAATTATGTCCCTCACTCCAACAGTGACAGGCAATAGAGGACTTTTGTAATTCTTTTTTCTTAATGTAATTTCTGTGTTCATTGAGTCTGAAACGGAGTTGTCGTTTAGTCTGTCCTATATAGGACAAACCACATTGACATTGGATATTGTAAATGCCCCAAAAGTTTTGATGTGAAATTTTATCCTTTAACTGTGAAAAATTTAGTTTATTAACTGGCTTAAAAACAACCTTAAAATCATATTGCCTTAAAATATTAGCTATTTTATAGCTAATGCTATTGTGAAATGGTAAAATAATGAGGTTAGAAAAAGATTCTGGGACATCAGAAGGAACAAGATTACTATTTTTATTTAGACAACGAAAAATTAAACGGTTGATATAAGTCAAACTAAAACCATGATTAATAGCAACAGATCTAATATAATTCAATTCTGTACCAAGGGAAACATTATCAGAACAAATGGAAATTGCTCTATTAATAAAGAAATGAAAAGCCGAGGCTTTCTGAGAAGGGGGGTGACACGAATTAAAATGCGGAGGGAGTGAGACTGCAAAAGGTTTCCGGTATACACAGGTATCAAATGTATTAGGCTGACGTGTGACTAACACATCAAGAAAGGACAATTTATTTTCAACTTCAACTTCATATGTAAACTGAATAACAGGATCTATTGAGTTTAGAATAGTTAAGACGTTATCAATGGATGAAATAGACAGGTCCAAGAGTGCAAAAGAATCATCAACATATCTGCAATAAAATGGAAAATTTATAAAATTAAATAATTTATCCTCAAAATAATGCATATACAAATCTGCTAGGAAAGGACTTAAAGGATTACCCATCGCTAAACCATCTGACATAGAATAAAATTGATTTAAAAACTGGAATGCATTTTGCGTTAAACAAATACTGAATAACTCAATAATGTGGTTTATCTCATAATCTGGGTAATGGAATTCTTTTAATCTTAAAGTGAGACACTGGAGTGCCCCTTGGACAGGAACATGGGTAAACAGTGAAATAACATCAAAGGACACCATGCGTAATGAGGGGGAGGGGGGGGAAGTTCCTAATACGGTTTACAAAAGCACTTGAATTATGAATAGTATATAAATTGGAAACTGAAAGAAAAGAAAACCGTTTAACCAAATATTTAGCAAGTGGGTAAGAAGCAGAACCAATATTTGATACAATAGGACGGAGGGGGACACCAATTTTGTGTACTTTTGGAAGAGCATAAAAACGACTGCAGTTAGCTATGGAAGGAGTTAAAGAATTTATAGTATTTTCATCAATATATGGAGAAGTTTTAATGAGTTTTCTAGTACTCAGAAGATAACTGTTAGATGGATCCCGGTGTAATTTAACATATGGACCAGATTGTAAGAGATCGTGTACTTTATTAAAATAATCTGATTTATCCTGCAACACTATTTGACCCCCTTTATCCGCTTTAGAAAATAGTAATCTTGTTCCTTCTGATGTCCCAGAATCTTTTTCTAACCTCATTATTTTACCATTTCACAATAGCATTAGCTATAAAATAGCTAATATTTTAAGGCAATATGATTTTAAGGTTGTTTTTAAGCCAGTTAATAAACTAAATTTTTCACAGTTAAAGGATAAAATTTCACATCAAAACTTTTGGGGCATTTACAATATCCAATGTCAATGTGGTTTGTCCTATATAGGACAGACTAAACGACAACTCCGTTTCAGACTCAATGAACACAGAAATTACATTAAGAAAAAAGAATTACAAAAGTCCTCTATTGCCTGTCACTGTTGGAGTGAGGGACATAATTTTAACTTCGACTCAGCCACTATTATTAAGAAATGTAACACTCCATTAGATTTAGACTTCTTTGAGGCAGTTTATATTCATAAATTTGGTAACTCCCTGGTTAATGATTTTTCAAGTGTACCGTACATCTCACCTTTCTGGGTTGAGTTACTTTGTCATAGTGAATCCTCTACAACCAACCAACCGACTTAATCAGATTGGAGGAGTTTCTCGGTGTGTTGTTGTTTTTCATTTGGGTTTTTAGATTCATTTTCATGTCTTTGGGGGGATACAATAGGGTTTAGGTTTATTTACACTGAGGAAGTGAGTCCATGATACTCATGAAACGTGCGTCTGTTTATTACACGATGTTATTGTGTGTCAAACGTTGGTATTTTTAGTATATTTATCCACACAAGATTTCTTTCATTATAATAAAACTTGCTGCAGAAAGTAAATAGAAATTTGAATAAATGTTATAATTAATTAGAAGAATCTTTTTTAAAATGAACTTTAATTCTTAAAATAATATCAAAAACCAGAATTTCTGATATTTAGATATATTTCACTTAACTATTCAACCTTCATATTTTTATGGAATTATCTTTAATATGAACGATTTTATCTATTTGAGGGCCTAGCCCGTCTCCTGTACTGGCCAAAATTTAATTTCTGATACTGAAATAAATGACACTTAACTATTCACACTGAAATTTTCATGCAATTATATTTAATATTATTTATTTGCGGGCAAAGCCTGCATTTCTATACTGTCCAAAATTCAATTTCTGATAATTAGATAGCTAACACTTAACTATTCACCCTCATATTTTTATGCAATTATTTTTAATATTAACAATTTTAGCAATAATCTTTTAAATCATTTATTTAAACTACATTTGTTTCTACTTACTTCTTTCTGTTTCCTTTCCAAATCATATTTCCATTTTTACCTCATGTTGTCATTATGTTTTTATTCAGTTTCTCAAGTTTGAACATCGCACGTATCTCCAAATTGGTAACTCACGATCCCAGTCTCCAATCACTCCCTAAATGAAGAAGTTCTAGTATCCGCCACTAGATGGCGTCAATCGTCTCCATCTGCCGCTCATTGCTCCTGCGTCCTCTCATAGCGATGTCATCCTTCTGGGTAAGTTCATTTCATTGCATTGAATCATGCGTGACAGTCCTATTTCCGTCTGGCTACTTTGGGTAAAAGGCGATCATTCACCCTCAGTCTTCAGCTTCGTTCTCGTTTCTGTTTAGCTTCGTTTTGGTTTCAGCTTTGTTTAGTTTTAACGTCTTGTGTTGTCCATGTGCTGTCCTCATAACTAACCAGATGTCATGATGTTGAAATGGGAATATAATATGTGCTGAATAAGTCTTTGTTCATCCATAATACTCTGAAATAGTCTCCAGATATAATATGCAACCTGAACTAAATTTTTCGTAAGCTATCTTATGTGCATAGGCGTAACTACAGCTATTTTGTGGGGTGGGCACAGGCCCCCAAACTCCTTTGTATGTGTGTATGCGTCCAGTGGCACAGCCCAAGAGGGGTGGAGGGGTAAAACCCTTTCCAGAGCTAAAAAAAATATTATAATTGCTGCTTATATGAATCACTAGTTAAGCAAATTAGACGCTTTTATGAATCGAAACTAAAGTTAATAAGTTTTTTTAGTTTATTTGAAATTCGCAGCTTTGTTGAATCAAATTATATTCAACAAAGTGATTCAATTAGACCGCGATTATTATATTTAAACTGTGGAAGCGTATATTAGATCTTAGATGCACTGGTTAAGTTAAAACTGTCATTTGTTTTGAAAAAGGGTAGCAATTACATTTTTCAGACATCTTAGAGTAAAAGAATGATCATTTCGACCGTCATACGCTTTGAGTATTATACAGTGGATAGTTTTTAAATTGAATTTCTGTCTTTGCTCCATGTTCAAAAGGATAATAGACATCAATTTCCAGGAGAAAAAAAATATATATATGTGTTTATAGGTTTTTTTCAGTTTCAGACTTTCTGTTAAGGTCTGCAACGGAGAAATTTCTAGGTTCGAGCGAGACCCGACTTGTAGAAAATTTTTTGCCCCTCAGCCGGGTATAAAAGTTAAAAGTTCGATCCGGATCGTAAAAAATATATGTATGTATATTAGGCCGGCCTGGCACAAAAAAAAGCTAAAAGTTAGACTCGAATCCGGTCCGGGCCATGCACATAGTTTATTGGCTCGACCAGTATAAAAGCTAGAATCTCGGCCCGAGCCCGGCCCGGTTCATACAAAAACGTAATTATCCCTTCCCAGCTCGCCTGAATTTCAACAAAAACATATTTTCTACACTGGTATGGTTAAAAATTGTCTTCTACGAGGAGTTCTGACAAAAATATTTATTTTAGTTTTTCTTTTCATGTTGTTTGCATTCTTCGTTTTTTAAAAAACGCTTTGTGCTGAGATATTTATTTTGTTACTGGATCTCGATTTGTATGCAAATGACTCAGTTGTTATTAATAACTTTAATCCATATTACATGACTTGGAGACTTAAAAACCTGAAAATTCTTATAGTATAGTAAAAATTTCTAAGACGGAATCGCATAGGAGAACGGAAATATCCGTTATGGGAAAGTTACCTTCTTAGCATATACACTGTTGGTTGTAAACATATTACATTCTTTTCTCACGTATTATTATGTTCATTTTGCATGGATAAATACATTTTTCCGTTTGAAACAGGATTCTGTCATGGGCAGGTTCTTTTTCACATGCTTTATTGTACTTTAATTTTATTGCCTAGAAAATGAACTATTCTTTAAAAAGAATAAATTGAAAATTTTAATATAGAATAATGACGATTTAAAAATATATGCATTTTTTGCAAAAATTGTTGGGCCGATCGAAATTTTACTGAATTTTGCATGGGTCAGATCAGGGTAGGCAGGGCCAATTATTTTCATATGGGCTTGATAAAAACAGGACCCAAAAATTTCAACTCGTCTAGACCTTTAGGAAGAATGAATTCCAGTTTCAGCCCAGCCTGGAAAAAAAGGAAGCCAGGCCCGGTCCGATTGCCATGAATGAAAATAAGCCGGAGACTGGCCCGTGGGTTGGTCCGGTTTCGGGCCAGGACCGAGCCCAAACAGACCTCCGCATGTGCATTTTGTTTTGTGTTTTTGCTATCAGTTATTTCTAAGACCAAGGTATGTGAGTGATGCAGGTAAAAATCTTTGACAAAGTAAGAATTAAGAAAATGTGCTATAAAGATATAAATGTAAAATGTGTTTTTGAGTGAACAGATTATTGTAGTGTTTCATTCGAACAATTTGTTCCTGAGGGTGGGGGGGGGACTATATATTTAAAGAGTGTAGTTCATTAGCTAGTAAGGTAGCTCGAAATGTTCTTCAAGCCACGCGTTCCCCGGAGGAAAGAAGCACTGATTGCAATTTTATTGACTTTGACTTACAGATACATGCCTATGAGCAAGTTTTCAAAAGAAAAGCATTAAATATGAAGCATTTTCATAGAATTTATAAAATTTACTATAATTACACACAAACTTATGCTAATTATGCTTTAACTGAAATTAATAAGTAATAAATTAGTTGTACATTGATCTACACTTATTAAATCTTAAATAATGCTGCCCCTATCATCAAAATTATGACATATTGTTTTTCATGTGGACAAAATTACAGTCGTGTTTAAATCAGATAAGAAGTAAAAACTGGAATATCTTTTAGAGTTTTAGCTATAATGTATTTCATTTAAATAAAAGTATATATAAGTAGATCCTTTCGTCCCTACTTTCAGGGAGGGGCAGAAAAAGTTAAAAAGTACCCTCTTTTTTCAAAAATGTTATTATAATGTATTTTCTTTTTTTTCCACGGCCGAAGGCAGGTACAACCTATCTTTCATTCTGCATAGGTGTTTCTAACAGAAAACTAAATATAGATAAATATTCATACATGCAAACATTATATACACATACAAACTACAAATACAATAAACCCAACAAGTGTGAAAAATTAGCCAGAGCCAGGAATCGAACCTAGGACCACAGCATGCAAGACTCATGCTCTAACCACTGAGCTACCCTGGCACCTGGGTCTGCAATTTATTAGTGAGAAATTGCAGACCCAGGTATTGGCCGGGGTAGCTCAGTGGTTAGAGCATGAGTCTTGTATGCTGTGGTCCCAGGTTCGATTCCTGGCTCTGGTGAATTTTTCACACTTGTTGGGTTTATTGTATTTATAGTTGGTATGTGTGTATAATATTTGTGTGTATGTTTAGACTTGAATGCAGGCGTTATTTATGTGTGTTTTAATAGATAAATATTCTCCAACATAATGAAAAAGGTTAAAAACAAATAATATTTAGAAAGCACACATACTTAACACATAAACAATGTGTTTAAAAAAAGTAGAACAATTTATAAAAGGTGGTAGAGCACACTACAATTAAAGATTTTTGTATAGGAAACCAGGTCGCGATCCATTTATTTAGTGCAAAATATAGGATATAGGAAGTCAAGTCGAATCCAAGTATTTTTAGAGAACTTTAATAATAATGAAGATATTTTAACGAAATTTTCAGTATACTGTATACGAAATTAGATGTCAAATAAAGTGCTGGAAGTGCACAGTAATTCAGTCAACGATACCGCGTTTAATGTCAACTACATCCTAAAATATGGAATACTTAATTTGGCATTGTTTGGACGCGGATTATAATAAATTCTACCTCTTCTCGTGTTATTTTACATATCTGACACAAAGCAAAGTCTATTAGAAATTTTGCTAAAATTGCTTTATTATTACTAAAGTTAAGAACAAGAACTCGGGATTGTTTTGGAATGAAATCCTATGTATTTCTGATTTAAAAATTGATTCCTGATATCCTGTACAAAAAATTGTTTTCTGTACTATTCCCTTCCATTTCTTAAGTTTGCCTCCTCATTTTTCAAACACTATATTAATCTAACAGTTTTTTGTTATTTCATTGGTGCATTTTATGTTTTCTAACTCTTATATAGTAAACGTTGCTGAAATGAATTATAGTCAACGTAACTACTGATTCTACTCTTCGAGGGAAAAAAATGATTATCACTTCATTAGCTAAACTGATTCGATTAGCCGATGATTCAAGTAACCAGCGACCACCATTATCAACAATTCAACCTCTCCTCCCCATAGAGCAGAATTTTGGCTGCGCCACTGATGCGTGCAAGAATATTTTTAAAAACTGCATTGAGACCAAACTCGTTAATTTAATGAAAATTTTGACTTAAAATTAGAAACAACTTATTATCAAGGTTATTATTTAGGAATGCCATTGATCAATGGAGCCAACTTTTGAAATATATTGTATGGGCCCAAATTTTTTAAGCAAAATAGCACGGCACGTTTTATTATTTGCTTATGTTATTCGTGAATTCTTTTGCATAATAACGTTAATATTTACTATAATATCATAAATATCAATACAAATTAAAAATACAAGAAGCAAAGCATTTCAGTCATTTATGAGCTTTATAATTATCAGGATTGGGACACTAAAATATAGATAATGTTCACTCCCTGATTTATACTCACTGATCAAAAGGGGTATAGTGGAGGGCATACGAAGTTACTCGCCGTATACATTTTAGAATCTTTTTTTTTTTTAAATGCTCCGTATACATTCTCTTTCTCAAACATATCTATAGCATAGTCATTAAAGTTCACACGATTCTAACATTTACCTTTTGGTTTACATACGACAACAATACTGCTGATCAAGTATATAGGAAATTGAACTTTTGAGAGAAATTTAATAATTATATGTGTACTGAAGAACATTTAGTGCTCTTGATGTCTCTGTTACGGATGTCAATGCTATTTTTCAATGTCAACAAAATGAAATTTTCATAATGAACAGAGGAAAGTATATTCAATTAAGTAAATTATATCCAAGGCACAGGACTAGAACCTGGGTACTTAGGTTTCCCGTACCAACACTTTCCCTACTGAGCTATCTCGACGATATCCTGGGCTGGCATATTTCACTCTTATTTGTTATCCAACAAATAGAAAATGAAATTTTGTTTCAGAGATTTAAAAATTTAAATAAATACGTAGTGAAATAAAACAAGGGAAATTAGGTGGGTTAGGGGAGCAAATTATTGGGCGGGCTCGACGCTAAAGCCCCACGGGCCCATATAAGTCGGCACCACTGCTATTCATTGTGCCATTGAAATTTTTAAGATGACTAGAAGTTCCGAGAGAGACCCAATTTTAGGCATAATGTCTGGGTGTCCCAATACATCTCTTTAATGCCCCGGTCTTAAACACAGCAGTTAAACTATCACTTCTCCAAAATTAATTTTAAAAAAATGAATGTTTTGATTCTTACCGAATTCCACTTCTCCAACAGCAAAATGTTGAATTGTGTCTATTACTGTGTCTATTACAGAAAACTGTCTTGAGAAAAATTTCGTGGTTCCGATAGAAGGAATACCATAGATATAATTTATACATGTCTGAAAAATGTATACAACTGAAACCTGTCTAAAATGTAGAAGTTTTCCGATCACTGTAATTTTATGCAGGTAAAGTAAACTGAATCTATTTATTTTAAGAATGAATAAACGGAAAAATCAGAGAAAATTTTTCTTGAAATCATTAATGTAAACTCTAAATTTGTTTAAAAATTCTAAGAAATGTAAGAATGTGAAAAAGAATATTTTGAGGAGTGGAAGGAAAAGATTAGTTTTTATTTTGAGGCGCGAATACATTTAAATAAGCAAAAGACAATTAATGTTTCCTTTAACTGCAGTAAAAATGATACGTCAGCCTGAGATTCTGACAAGAAAAATTAAAATTTGACTTCAATTTGACTCACCTTTAATTTACAGTATTCACATAAATCGTTTATTTTAAATGAAAAGGGAGGATGTATGATTGAGCTGGGGTGTGAAGGAGATTGGGGTGTGGGGGGGGGGGGGGATGTTACTTCACTTACGCGAAAACATCCAATATTTAGTTTGCATTTTCATATTTTTAAAATGATTTTCTATTTTATTTTTTGTATTGGATAGTTGAGGTCAATATCTACATAGACCGCATTTTACTTTTTCTTTTTTTTTTTTTTTTTTTTTTTTCTTACGAGGATTTTTTTATCTTCAAAACCGGTACTGAAAACGATGCGTTTTTTATTTAAAATTCAGTGGATACTCCACTGTTTTATTGCATAAAATCCTCAATTTTTAACATGTGCAAAATATGTTTATAAGAACACAATTTTTAAATTCGATACTGTATAAGTTATAGTCCTTTCAAAAGTTGACATATCACATAAAATAGTGTATAAAATCTTGAAAAAAAAAAACAGAAAGTAAAAGAAATCAGAAGTATTTTAAAGTTTAAATAATATATATATATTCTTAAATTTTAATAGTACATTATAATTGTAAAACTACGATGATTTCTATAGTAGTGGATTGATTTTAAATTTAATTAGCTCCATCAGAATTCAGCAGAAAAGAGATTTGATTAAAGAGAACTCACATGGAAAACATTTTTACCTAAAACAATTTTCGCCCAAAATAAATAAATAAAAAAGCTTAAGTTTTACCTTTTTTTCATGGGAAAACAAAAGTATTCTTCAAAATTATTTCTACATTTGAAAGGTGCTTATAGAGATGCATCGATTAGTGATTTTGATCCAATAGCGAATATTCGACATCTGTAAACCAGATGCTGAAAATTCGGTAGGCCTAATATTAATGTATTTTAAGATTTAAAAGTATTCAAAAAAACTTTAAAGTAAATTGTACCACCATATTTAACACAAATATTTGTGTTTTGAGGAATGAGTACAACAATGAGTTATTTCACAAGTAAACTTTACACACACAAAAAAAACTTTCAGTTTTTTTTTTTTTTTTAAGAAGAGGATGATTTTAAAAATTATTAATTAATTAAAATAAATTTATAAGAGCTCCTTTATTTTAAAATAAATATTCCAAAATTGAAAAGAAATTTTTAAGGACATAGAAGGAAAATTTTACTGTTATAGAGTGTTATTTGTCAGAAAGAAACAGTAAGTCAGTAAGAAAAAAATTTCTATTCAATTGGCAACTCGGCAAAAAAAAAAAACTTATTGCTCCTTTTGATTTATCAATGAAATTTTTAAATGCACCACAGCGGGCGATCATTTTTAGAAGTTGCAAACATACAGGATTTTCCTAAAATTTTGAAAAAAAAATTTAAGGTTAAATTTGACAATTTCAAAAATAAATTTCTGTCTTTACCAAATAGTTTTTTTTTTTTTAATAATAAATGACATTAATTAAAGACGTTCGAGCAAGAACCTGTTATGTTACATTTTCTCAAAATACAGTTTATTTTTTTGATGAGGGTGTTATGAGATAATATGTCATATGGTAAAGGTAAAATACCAATATTTTAATTAATCTTTAAAATCTGATATATTATTTATTAAAAGTTAATATTTTAATAAAAATAACTTAAATATTATTAATAATTTTTATATTAGAAAATTAAATGTTGCTAAGTTTTTCTGAGAGAGCTTAGTACTACTCGTTAACTTACTAAATACAAGGTACAACAACAAAAATAAAATAAAAATTGCAACTAAAAGCTTTCATTTAAATTGTCTCAGAATTTTATTTTTGTTACGTAACATCTTATTTCACTAAGCCCTTCTATTTATTCAGAATATCAAAGATTGATAAGGAAAAATTTACTCACAAAAAGTACATTCAGAAACATGAAGCAAAAAGCCTCGATCCATAAAGCAGCATGCAGCATGCAGCAATACAAACAAAAATTTCCAAAACTGCAGAATTTATTTGCGCACTGATAATTACGCATGCAAACTTGGAAAAGGGAAATAATCCCACATGCTTACAGCCGCAGGCAAATTGCAAAAAATTCGCCCTACCTTAACCCTTAAAAGTAAAGCCCCCTGCGATGATGTTCTCATTTACGACTTTTGCCGTATCTCATCACTCAGACAATTAATTGATCAGTAATTTGTCAATTACATCCTGTTTTTTTAATTGGTCGTTATTTTGTAAGAAAAAAACAGTTCGAGCACCTGTGCCCCCCACTATCCCCTTCCCACTCTCATCGGCTCTCACCACAGCAGATGATATTTTTTGACTTAGTTGAAAGAATATGGAACTGAACATCTGGAACTGATTTTTTCCCCATCGCTTCGTGACAAAAAAGAAAACTCTCGTCCAGATTTAGAGCTTTCAGATAATATTTCACTTTGTTCCTTTTGGAACCCTATAGACTCCGGATCTTATAACTGTTGCAAAGAATGTAGAAGACTAATAGGATTTTCTTTGTCTGTTGCTTCTTTTATACTGCACACACACACATTTACATATGCGTGCGCGCCGTTTTCGTTACATTCGTTCTCAAATCAGAAATATATAGTATAATTTATTGGTATAATCATTCAAAAATTTGAAAATTGAAATTTTGACCATATCGCAGTCATAAAATTTTCACGTGAACTTGAAATTCTGGGGTGGGCACTGGAACTACCTGGGGTGGGCACGGCCCACCCGGCCCCCCCACTAGTTACGCCTATGCTTATGTGTGACATCCGACAAACTTTACTTTTACAAATAATGGATTCCACTGCCTCAGGGCTTTTAAGGAAGTCCAGTGTGATGGCTGTCCTTGAGAAACATAAGCTCTGGAAGGATTAGTCACATTTCAGCCTTTATTACTTTTTCATTACAAGTTCCCGTCGGCTGTTGACTATCATTGATGTGCTTATCTGTTATCATATATTCTAATACGAGCAAATCTTGTGTGTGGTTATATATATATATATATGCAAAATTTATCTTAAAAACGGCTCTAACGATTTTGACGAAATTTCGTATCCTACCGTTTTGGGGCACCAGAAAACCATTGGGCTAGGTCACATGTTCGAGAAAATTCGATTAGCGGGTCATTTTGAGTCATGGTCTGGCTAATTGTATCTAAAAAACGGTTCAAACGATTTTGACGAAATTTTGTATCCGACCATTTTCGGGCACGAGAAGACTATTGGGCTGGGTCACACGTTCGAGAACTTTCAATTAGTGGGTCATTTTTGGGTCAATGCGGGTCAAATTAATTTTATCTAAAAAACGGCTCTAACGATTTTGATTAAATTTTGTGTCCTACGAGTTTCGAGCAGGATAAAATCATTGGGCTAGGTCACATATCTGAGAAAATTCGATTAGTGGGTCATTTCTGGGTCATTGTGGGTCAAGATCTAAAAAGCGGCTCAATTTACACTAAATTTTGCATCCAATGGTTTTCGGACATGAGAAGACTGTTGGGCTAGGTCTCATGTTCGAGAAAATTCAATTAGTTGGTCATTTTGGGTCACCATGGGTCAGGGTCAAGCTAATTGTATCTAAAAAACAGTTCAAACGATTTTGACTAAATTTTGCATCCTACCATTTTCGGGCACGAGAAGACTCTTGGGCTGGGTCACATGTTCAAGAACTTTCAATTAGTGGGTCATTTTGGGTCAAAGCGGGTCAAATTAATTTTATCTAAAAAACGGCTCTAACGATTTTGATTAAATTTTGTATCCTACGAGTTTCAGGCACGCGAAAATCATTGGACTAGGTCACATGTTTGAGAAAATTCAATTAGTGGGTCATTTCTGGGTCATTGTGGGTCAAGATCTAAAAAGCGGCTCAATTTACACTAAATTTTGCATCCAATGGTTTTCAAGCACGCGAAGACTGTTGGGCTAGGTCACATGTTCGAGAAAATTCAATTAGTGGGTCATTTTGGTCATAGGTCATTATGGGTCAAGCTATTTTATCTTAAAAACGGTTCAGAAGATTTGAAATAAATTTAGCACCCTACAGGTTTAGGGAACAAGAAGACTATTAGTCTAGGTCACATGTTCAAGAAATTTTGATTAGTGTGTCATTTTGGTCATGGGTCATTATGGGTCAAGCTATTTTATCTTAAAAACGGCTCAGACTATGTACACTAAATTTTGCATCCTATGGTTTTCGGGCACGAGAAGACTGCTGGGCTAAGTCACATGTTCGAGAAAATTCAATTAGTGGGTCATTTTGGTCATGGGTCATGATATTTGAACTCAAATTTAATTTTGACCGCGCATAGCTCGGTCTTCCCTGCTCGTAATACTTCTAATCAGCAAAGTTCCACAACCCAGCATTACAACTTACCTATCACCATATCTTCTGATATTTAAATCATTCACCAGTTATCTGTTCCCTCCGTGAAATAAGTTTAATTATGCTTTGGGCCATCTCTTATTTAAATATTGTTCATCTTGTGTTTTTCAATAATCATTTACAGCGTTACCACATTAACTGTTATGAAGCCATTTTTCAAACCATCTTATGTTATGAAAGTAATATATTATTTCAGCAATAGATGTTTCTTTATTTTCGTAAGTAGTTATTGTTTTAAATACCTTTTTTAGTTATATTTGATTTATTTAAATTATGTTTAATACTTTAAAATATATGTTTTGGTTTTAAACTTTTGTCATTCTTTCAAACATTAGATATCATTGTAGTTTAATTAATGAAAGTTTTTTACTTTTTAACTTTTCATATTGGTTTAGGGGTGTTCAGCCATAATACATTATTCTACTGCAAATTCAACTTTGCTTATTTTAATATAGCTTTTTGAGTTTAAACCTTTAACTTAAATCCATCAATGTGAAATAATTCGAAAACTGTCCTCCTCCCCCCTCCCCCGAACAGTTGAAAATTCAACAGGCTTTGAATACTTATCGCACATGTTCTAAGTGACTAATTCATGGAAAAATATATCTATAAACTTCACAAATCACATTGCCGTATTTTCTCAAATGAACATCGTGGTGCTGCTCACTGATCATTTATGCAGCTAGAAAAACAGACTTATAATTGAGTATGCAGTTATTTGCGATTGGCATCGATTTTGGATAATCCCGGTGTCTAACTAAATCAATGATGCTTCACGGGAGCGTTGTTTATTCCCTTTGGAGACCAAAGACCAGAGGAGAAACGAAATCGCTCTTTTCCCACCAGTCTCGTTCGTGCATGCATTGTTTTATCCACATCAAAGATCGGAGGAGAAGATGATCTTTGACACCGATCTCATTCTTGCATGTGTTGTTTATCCATTTCAAAGATCGCGGGAGAAAGCTTTGCCATCGTTCTGGAATGCGTGTGATGCATTGTAGGGCCGTGATGCATCGCTAAACGAAAGATCAAGAAGCCAGTTTGACGATTTATGATTTAAATCAATATTTTTTGCAATATATCAATGCATCGCCCAGTGCTAGTCAGCAGAAATGAATAATCTGCCAGAATTGACAGTAAAAAATGCTTCATGAAAGGCACAATATTATTAACTTGAAAATACAATTTGAACTGTCTTCTGGTTTAACAAAGCAAATAAATATTGAAGCGAAAATACAAAATGTGCTCTTTAAAAGGAGCACCTTATGAAATTTTGGGATTTCTGTATCAATCAGGGCAGATGACTTTTCTTTCCTAAATTTGAAATATTTTTTAATTAAAGTAAACTATATATTTAAATACATGTTCAATTTTTTTTATTTCTTGCTAAATATTGCAGTGGAAATATATACTGTTATTTTGGAAAACAATTATGGATTTTTGTGCATTGGTCACAACTACCTCCTCAGTTGGGCACATGTGAACACTTTTATTCATTTTTTAAAATGATCATAAACCTTAGAATTTCTTCATAAGTAAATAAATAAAGTCTTCAAAAGACAAAAAGTGTAATTATTAAAAGGAATACCCAGGGGAAGGAAAAGTGTTGTTTTATTAATTTAAGATAGCATTGTGAAACAATAAAAAAATTAAAATGTTTACATGTGCCCCGTTAACCTATTATATTTTTAAGTGCACAAAATATTGTTAAATATTTTTTAGTTTTAAAAATAGAATAAAATAAACTAGCTTTAAAATATTTGGGAGAGACATGAGAGGCTTAAGATTTAGCATCACCTTTTTCAATGATACAGAAAAGTAACAAACCAAAATTTCTTTCTTATGCTTTTATGCAGCATAATTAAGATACGGTTAATTTTTAACCATTAAAGATCACATATATAAGTCAGTTACTGAATAAAACCGGAAATATTTAACAATAAAATATTGTTTGAAAGTGAGTCAATCATTATAATAAAGAGTGCAAACATACTTAGCCAAAATCTAATGTTTGCATGCCAGATATTAAATGCCAGGTAGTTAATTTTGATACAATGTATTTAATTCTGAACATTTATATTTCACTTTATTTTATCATTCAGCAAAAACACTTACCTTCCTGTATGCATTTCAGAATTGCATGCTAAGTAGCATTTAGATTTCAACATAGCTAAAACTAATCGAGCTATATTAAAAGCATCATCTTTTCCTGAATGCAGTTGGCCTTGAAATGTAAGCCCATATGCCTCTAGCATATCAGTAAGCTTTGGCTGAAACAAGAAATGAAATAATTAATGTATAATAAATTAATAACAATAATATTTCCTAAAACTAGCTAAGAGAATATTGTCTCAAATTGTGACCTTCAGAAAAGCTAAGAGCAAGAGAATGTAATAATAAGAACATAACATTAAAAAGTTTTATTACCTCTTATAGCTTATTTCCATATAACTAAAAAGTTTAAAACATTCAAATTTTCATCATTTTGTCCTTTTTAAAATAATGATATTAAGATGAAATTTTATTATGATGTTCAGTGATTCAAAAAAGAATAACAAAATCTCTGGTTGACAAAACAAATTATACAGGGTGTCCCAAAAAGGTTAAACCATGCTTAATTTTTTACATGTTAGAGATAACTAGCCAATGTAAATTTCAAAAGTATTTCAAAATAATGTAGGATATAAGATTATATTCATAAAGTGGTTTCTTATCGATATTAAAAATGTACATTTTCTAAATTTGTATATGACCTCCATAGATAAAATTGGTCAATTTAATTATTATATCCTTATACTATATACTTATACTATGAAAAATTATATTTATTACTAAAATTGGTCATTTTCAGTTTTTTAACTTGATATCCAAATTTTATGGTTGAATATATGTTACACTTTAGAATACAGTGTTTCACAAAGGACCCCTAACTTTGAAAAAAAAAACTCTGAAACAGTGATAGATAGGTGCATGACACCAGAAGTTTGTTTGTTAAAAAAACCCGTAAAAGTTTGATACAGAAACCTCAAAATTTTAGTAACAAATTGCACTGATAGATGGCGCTGCAGGTGGCAGAATTATAAGTAGGCTGTATCACATCAAAAGTTATTCAGAATGCGCACTTTTCACAAAATACACATGTCGCAAACAAAGAATGAAATTGTCAGTGACTCTCTGTAATATGCCACCAGAAATCAAAACACACACTTGACAAATAGCCTCCTACAGCTCATCAAGTGTTAAAGGATTGTTGCGGTAAACAATGTCCTTCAGTGTCACTTCCAGAATTTCTTTCACTATGCACTAATAGTGATCACATTTCAATGGCGAAATCTTCGACAACTGAATGTTCTTGGCATCTTAGCTCCCTTTAAAGGGATCTGTAATGCTGCTTGCAGCGCCATCTATTAATGCTATTTTAACTAAAATTTTGAGGTTTCTTTTTCAGATTCGTATGGTTTAGTCTAAGAGCTAGCAATGTTTTCGTCATCTGTTTTTAGCAAGGCTAATTTTTCTATATCCCCTTCCTTTTTATTGTGTAGTACGCATGCGGACGGTCTGGCTGGCAGGAGACGTGTTTAACTGTGAGGGGAGGGACAATGCAGGTGAAATGTGACAAAATTACGTCATTTTAGCATCAATTTTGTTTATAATACTTGTTTCTGCTAACTGTTTGTGATATTAAGCCATTATTACCAGACTGTTGTTGTTAAGACCATGCTAGACCCTGATTTATAGGTAAAAAAAAGGTATCAAATTCACATCATTTTAGCAAAGCTGAAATTTTAATATGTTATACTTTGGCAATCAGATAAACTATAATTAATTTGTTAGACTGAAATTTAATTGCTAAATCACTGCCAGACGCCGATTTAAATCTGGCAGAAAAAGCACCTATTAGAAAAGTTGGCAGCTTTTGTAGTGCTTTGGTTACTTTCAATACACAGTCAAGCCGTGATTGTTGCCAAAGCAATGATCCTTGCTTTCTATAAAAGTATATATCTATATTAATAAAAGAAAGTTTTGCTCTGTGTGTGTGTGTGTGTGTGTGTCTGTTGGCGATGGCTAGGAAAATTTAGCGCACTTAGAAGTCTGTAAATTTAGATTTAGGTAGTCCAAACCCTCAGAATTTTAATATTTTGATATTTAGCCTAGATATTAATTAGATTCTCATTAACCATTGCTTCTAAAATGACATCTTTTAAATCAAAATGGCGAAAGAAACGAACCGGTGCATTGGATTTGCAAGCGGAAATGGACGAATTCGAAATTATTTTACTAATTAGTGAATTTTAAGAAAACTAATTGAGATATCAATTTGAAAATTTCTGAGCATATGTAAAAAAATATTCTGCATCTGACTATGTGATTTTTGAAAAATTTGGTTGGTAATTTTTTTTATTTGCAAAAAACTGCCAAAAATCTGCCGGCGCCAGTGAAAACGATTCGAGAAAGTTTCAGACAGGGATCTGCTTTCATTAAAAACTGAACTACAAAGAGATCTGTTTCTCCCTCCATTTAGTTTGCGAAAATGAAAGGAAATAATTGCCAATTTTTACCAATGAACAAAAATTTAGGTAACTAATTTAGATTTGAAATTGAGGTCGGGAAGGGGTGTCATCTGCCGGCTATTTTAGCGTAGCGTCTTTGTTATGTTCTAATTATCAGAAAAATGTAATTCTTTTTTTAATGATCGCGTTAATGTAGGTGACGGTGATTCTCTTGAACAAATTATTCATTATATTTGCAGGTATGGGGATGGAGGGTGTTAACACCTTTCTCTGAGATTGTAATTATCTCGGGCCCGGGCAATGCCGGGCGGGTTAGCTAGTATACAAATATATATATGATTTGTCAAAATAAATGCTTAATTAAAAATATTTCTTACACTTATTTAACGTGTCTTCAATGAAAATATTTTTTTTCCCTTGATTATTGCTACAGAAAACGCATGTTTTCCATTTCGAGCTATTGCAATTAAATTTCATTTCGGAAACACAGAGAATGTGCTATGAACAATATTATTCCAAATCATGATTCTCGTCACCAGATCAAGGTTCTAAATCATGAGACCAGCTCAAGTAGCGATGGCATGACATACGGGTCAGCGATGCAGCAAGGAATTAGTAAATATCCCAGCATCTCGCATCCATCCAGCATGACTTCGCTACAATGTGCAGAGCTGAACCATCTCATCCAAAATCAATTAGCAACCGGCCAACTAAGAAAAAGCAATTAAGGCAACAAGACGTACTGAAGTCACATCACTATATTAATGATATATGGCTGAGAAGCACACCATTATTTTGATCGCCGTATTAACAATTTATGGGAGTGAAACCACAGTGCTCATTTACAATGATCGCCATGTATCTTATGATATCTCATTTTTGTATATTTTATCTGAAAGCTCCCACATTCCCATGGGCAGTGGGAAGCGTGTCTTTGTCAGGAGGCTAATGAAAAAAATTTATTTTGATATACTTATTAGTTATTTTTGTGTAGTTTAAAATAAAGTACAGTATGGAACCATTTATCTGGAATCCAGTTAACCAGAAAACCAGTTATCCAGAATGATATTTCCAACTGACTTATTTCAGAAACTTTCCAGAAAAAAGTGCCATGCAGTGCAGTTTGACATGTGCATTGCTTGATAGATTACCAAATGCATTGTACAACTTGATCGATATCTAGGATTTGAAATGAAAGCCTATTTAGTTAGATATTGAGCATGTTGAGTTTTATGGCAGCATTGTTGTTTCAAAGGTATTGCCAGAAATTGCCTTCTTTCAAACTCTGATTAATCTTTGATCTTGATAGGATCTGAACCTTAATCAGAGTAATCTAATAATTTGAAATCAGTAACAATGTTACAGCCACATATATATTCTACAAATCTCATCAAATGGATGTCCAACCAGTTATCCAGAGAAAACAGTTATCCGGAATACATCTGGCCCTGACCATTCTGGATAAATGGTTCTATACTGTATTTTATTTATATTTTTCTGTTTGCATGTAAAAGGCACTTTCTGGTACCCAAGCGAAGTCCGGGCTATACGCTGCAGAAAGCAACTTTTCCCCACATGGAAATGACCGGCTAGATGGGCGAAGACTGTCTAAATAATAAGTTGCCCCCAACTCTGGCCCCTAGGGAGGAAAGAAGGGGAGGGGGCAACTTTGAAATCTTAAATGATAACCTCCTTTTTTATTGCACATTCAGATTCTACGGCAAAAAAATATAACTTTTGTATTTAACATTTTCTTTGGAAAATCGTAGATGGCGCTGTAATTGATTAAAATGCAGCGAGAATTGTTTCCATTGAAAAGTCTGGAAATGGTTGAATAATTCGAGAAATATACATCGGATGGAAAAACGGAAGAATACGTATTCAATATTTTAGGAAAATCTATTTAAGGATATCAAAATTGTCATTTTTCTAAAATATTAAACACATATATTTTTCATTTTTCAATCTGATGTAGATTCCTTGATTCTCACTACATTTTACTCAATTACAGCGCACCTTTTCCAAAGAAAATGTTAAATACAAAAGTTATGTATTTTTCCCCCCTGATAGAATCTAAAGAACAATAAAAAAAGGGGTTATCATTTAAGATTTCACAGTTGCAGCAGAGTTGGGGGGCAACTTTGATATACCTAAATAGATTTTTCAAAAATATTGAACATGTATTTTTTAATTTTTCAATCCAATGTATATTTCTCAAGTTATTCAACCATTTAAAGACTTTTCAATAAGAGCGTTTCTCACTGCATTTTTCTCGATTACAGCACCATCTAAGATTTTCCAAAGAAAATGGAAAAACAAAAGTTATGTATTTTTTCCTGTAGAATCCGAATCTGCAATAAAAAAAGTGGGGGGAGGGGGTATGATTTAAGATTTCAAAGTTGCCCCCTTTCCCCCCCAAGGAGGCAGAGTTAGGGGGGCAATTTTGATATCCCTAAAGAGATTTTTCAAAAATATTGAACACATTTTCTGTTTTTCAATCCGATGTATATTTCTCGAGTTATTCGACTGTTTTCAGAGTTCTTCTACACCCTGTATATAATTGTTGCAGAATTTTGACAAGTCATTTAAAATTTTATGAAAATCTAATCAAAACTTAAAAGGATATTAATAAAAGTTTTCTTCGTTATATTAAATCGTATCATATGTAATAAATTCAACTAGATAGTACCCGTATAGATTTGACGGTAAAGATCTTGAAAGTTCCTTTAGAAATATGCTTTTATTTTTAATTAGCTGCTTTTAAATTAAGTATTGAAAATTTTATGAATTGTTATATTGTGTAAGCGATTCCTATAGACATAAGACGATAGATTGTGTTGTCAGTCCAGCCTACTCAACTAATGAAGTGAAATAATTTCAAGCATGTAATTTACATCCTATTACGCTTGAATTAATTTAGCAAGAATTGAACTAAAAATATTAATTGAATGATTTATTTTTACTTACTACAGTCTCAAAATTTTTTTTAAAAATCAATATTTAGTACAACATTATAGATGTGAGTATAAAACATCAAAAATTTACTGAATGGTGTATACAAATGTCAAATTTAAAATTTTATACATACATTAAAATTTAAAATATTAACGATGGTTGATGGTTAAACTAGTTAATTTTTTAATTTGTGGACGGCAATAATAATGTGGCAACGGACGGATAGTTTTTCGCATTTGAAACTTTAGAAGCAATATAACAAATATTTCCTGAAGATGACCATAGAAGGTGGTCGAAACGTCGATATTTTTAATTTTAATGTATTGTATGTATAAAATTTTAAATTTGACATTTGTATACACCATTCAGTAAATTTGTGATGTTTTATACTCATGTCTTTAATGTTGTAATGTTTCATGGTGTAATCGTCCAGCATTTATATTATATCAATATTTAGTATTTTCTAATTTTTTTAAATTATGCGACCTTTAAAATTTTTTGACTCTAAAACCCAGATAAACCATGGATATCAAGGTGATTACTTTTATAATTCTTATATGGATATTTTTGCTTTTTTCTTTCTCTTCTTTTCCTTTTTTTTTTAAAGAGAATAATCATATACTTTTCTTAGTTATACAAATATATCTTATTGATAATGGTCATACAAAATATAGGTAAAGCAAGAATCTAACTAAAAATATTAATTGGATGATTTATTTTTACTTACTATACAGTAAAATTTTAAAATATATATATATCAATATTTAATTTTTTTTTTTTTTTTTTTTTAATTACGCGACCTTTAAAGATTTTCATTAATTTTATTTTTATCAACCTGACTCTAAAACCCAGATAAACCATGAATATCAAGGTGGTTTCTTTTATAATTGGATATTTTTGCTTCTTTCTTTTTTCTGTTCTGTTCTGTTCTTTTTTTTTTTTTTTTAAGGAGAATAATCATATATTTTTCTTAGTTATACAAATATATCTTATTGATAATGGTCGTACAAAATATAGATAAAAGATTAGATCACTTTATTTAATCAATAACAACATGCAAAATCTTTTATTTTAAATATTTATAATATAAAATAAGTAATTTTAAACAATACTGTCGGTTGTTAAATTTTATTTACCACAGTCCCAATATTTTGAAAAAATAACAATATTTAGTATTTCTGATTTTTTTTTTTTACTACACGACCTTTAAAATTAATAATCATATACTTTTCTTAGTTATACAAATATATCTTATTGATATGGTCATACAAAATATAGATAAAAGTTTAGATAACCTTATTTAATTGATAACTACATGCAAAATCTTTTAATTTAAATATTTATAATATAAAATAAGTAATTAAAAAATATTGTCGGTTGTTAAATTTTATTTACCACAGTCCCAATATTTTGAAAAAATAACAATATTTAATATTTCTGATTTTTTTTTTTTTTTTTTTTTTTTTAACTACATGACTTTTAAAATTTTCCATTAAATTAATTTTTATCAGTCTGATTCTAAAACCCTGAATTTAAACTTTGCTGTTTGCAGCTAACGATTTATAATACATATTTTTTAATTCCTTGAATTTTTGTTTTACATTTTCACACATTGTTTAATCATTAAATCATGGATATCAAGGTAATTTAGAGTTCCTGTATGAATATTTTTTTTGTTGTTGTTTTCTTTCCTTTTATTTTTCCTTTTTTATGAAAAATAATCACATACTTATCTTATATATTTGACATCTTGATAATGGTCATACCAAATATAATAAAAATTGGAGACCAGTTCAATTTATTTAATTGATAATTACATGTACGATCTTTTAATTTAAATACTTTTAATATAAATTTAGTAATTGAAACAAAATATTCTTAGGTGTTAAATTTTACTTAATTATAAAGCATTCGAATAACGAAAATACAAATTATATAACTTTTCCTCCTGAATTAAATATGGCATTATTAAAATGAATTATTGGCAATAAACTAAGAAAAATCCATCTGTCCAGAGTGGGTATTGAACCGAATCGATGATCAAAACAGAGAAAAACTGCACCTTATACCACTTGTCCACCCTTTTCTTGTTCAAGTGTACTCAAAAATTGGATAGGTTCTAGATTTCATTTTATGCATGTGCCAATGGGTCATTTTCAAGTGAAAAGTAGAATTTGACTAAAATCCTTTTTTGTTTTAATATATAGGATGATATTCCATGATAGGTAATGATTCTATGTTGCCATGGTGATTACGTCATATTTAAGATGGAGTCATATTATTTCCATATTACTGAACTTAAAAACCGAATTTGTATACTAAAATTGTTCAATTATAGCAATTATATAATCTAACAATCTTTTCTGGAAAGATGTTTCCAGAGAAACAGATATTAAATAAGAAAAGAGTCTAAATGTTGATTTCAAGTTCTGAAATTTTCAAATCTTCAGTTTCCCATTTAAATTTTCAGTAAATACCAACTAAAGATAAAATGTTTCCAACTTAAAATGTACTTATTTTATTACGGAAATTTATCTTATAACAGACGATATAAATATTTATAAAACTAGTTATAGTATGAACGCGCACCTCATTTGTCGTACAATTTCCGACTTGTTTTAACTGCAATAGATTTTTTATGTTTAATATATTTTATAGATTGCCCATAACAACACCAAAAATCCTTTTTATATCAAAAATATCAATAACGTATTCAAATAAAAGTTTGAAATTTCTTAAAAGCGATAATTTCATATAAGTCGCATGCCAGAAGTTAACAGCCAAAGAAATCACCAAAGAATTCACTACTTTTCACTAGATTTCACTACAGCAGCTTTTTTTTATTCTGATAATTTCAGTGGTTTAAGCATGTAGTTCGATTACATGCCTGTTAATTTTGTGTTTTATTAATATTTTATTTATTTATGAAGTTTTAATTTTGTTACAGACTATTAGCTGGAAAGAAATGCTGGACTACTTCTACTGTTTTAAGTGCTAAAGGATTATCTTTCATAATCAAGCTGCACATGATGGCGATAGATATATTTTTTAAATTATGCTTGAAAATTATTTTTTAAACCACAAAAAATAAGTAAATTGTGATACAGTTTTCAAACTAATTATATACAAGGTAGCCATAATTAAACTGACGGTACTCAGAGTGTTCTGTAGCGCGATCTAATTGCGAGAATGGCACCAATTTTGTAGGAAGATTAAACAAGACGGGGGACGAAGGATTCCGCGAAAAAACATTAGTTCCAAAAGTCACCGCTAGGGGAATATGTGGCGCTGTGTATTCGAAAAAGAGAGTTAAAAAAAATGAAGAATCAATACTGAAATAAAATTACCATTTATTTAACGAATTTAGCAATTTAATCCAAGCTCAAAATGGTAATAGTTTATAAAAAACTAAAAATTTACATAAACACTACTAAAGTTTCTTTATCTGCAATTTCACTTACAGAGCCCCAAAGAAAGCAACAGCAGAAGAAGTTCTTTATTCAAATTTCACGTTACATATTTTGGCCCAGTGCCAGCTTGTTCGGCTTTAAAAGGTAATGTGCTACTGTTAGAAGCAATTTCATTGAAAGTTATCTTTCATAATGTCTCCTTCTTTAGTTGAGCGAGCTCTACTAGTCAAATTCTTTTACCTCAACCAGTGCAATGTGCCAGCCGCTCTTCGTGCTTTTAGAAACCACAAAAAAATGCGTAAAGGTAACGGTCATTTGTCAGTTAATGGTTTAAAAGCAATGGTTGAGACGTTTGATAAAACAGGTTCTCTAAATGTTCAGTGAGGCAGAGGATGAAAATCCGTATCACAGGATACAATCGAAGAAGTGGTAACGGAGATTGTCGACAGACCACCAGAGGACAATATTGCTACCACTTCCAGCACTCGTGGGATAGCTCGGAATCTCGATATACCTTATTGTACGGTATGGGAAATCCTACGAAAGATTATCCACTTCTATCCGTACAAGATCAGCCGTGTACAAGAGTTATGTCACACCGACCATAATAAGCGATTGACTTTTGCTCTCACTTTTCTTGCCAGAATGGAGTTGGATGATGCTTGGCCCTGGAAAATCTTATGGGGAGACGAGTCCCACTTTTACCTGAATGGAACTGTAAATACCCAGAACTGCTGAATTTGGGTTAACAAGTCACCAAGAGCATTCAAGGAAATTCCTTTGCATTCACCAAAGATAACTGTTCGGTGTGGTTTCACAGCAGATATGATCATAGGTCCATTCTTCTATGAGAACATTACTCTGACAGGACCTGTAACTTGTTCTGTTACCGGAGACAAATATCGCCAAATGCTAAACAACTTTGTTATTCCGGCACTTCAACAAAGACAGTGCCTGGAGAAAATCATTTTCATGCAAGATGGAGCCCCTCCACATATTGCTTTGTGGGTACAGCAGCTGCTATGACAGAAATTCACAACAGAAAGAGTCATTAGCCGCTGTTTTCCAAATGCATGGCCACTTCGGTCCCTTGATCTTACACCCTGAAACTTTTGGTTATGAGGTTACCTAAATTCCAAGGTCTATCACAGAGGTGTCCAGGACCTGGCTACGTTGAAGGATAACATATCGTGAACTGTACAGGAGATTCCTGCAGACATGTTATTCTCTGCTGTTGTAAATGCTGTGCACAGAATGCAATATGTGATCTGCAAAAATGGCAGCCACATCGAACCTGAGTTGGATGTGCTAAATAAACGGTAATTTTATTTCAGTATTGCATACCTGCTAACCTTTGAAAATGAAAAATAGTAGCACACAAAATTCATATTAATCTGGAGGTTGGTTGGTTTTTGCGCGGCAAATTTCAAGCGAACAAATACTAATCAACTGAACGTATGTGTAATGCATAAGCATACAGTGTAGGAGACTCTCTTGTTTTTGCTAAGATTTTTTTGTTGTGGGTGGAATTGATTAAATGTAATTCTTTCCATTCAATTTATGCTCTGTCCACTCCTAAGCTAAATTTCCGAAATTCACAATGAATTTTCTGAAAGATTCTAGGGCGGTTGGGGGGATTCCCTTAAAATCTTCCACACAAAACACCGCTCATATTTAAAATGGCTATCAGTGGTAGCAGAGATGCATGGTTTGGAACATATAAATGATGGTTTTTTCGTGGAAGTTAAGTTTTTTTTCTGCCGATAGTGAACTTTTGTTTTTCCGTGAGATGATCCCTTGGTCAGCAACTTGTGTTTTTGACAATCGTCATTTTGGATTTCTTCCTGTATTGTTAAAGTACTTCCCTAGTGCTTTGACGGAGGCCGTGTAAAGAATGGAGTTCCACAATGTACCTCTTTTGACATCGGCGAACTAGGAGACGTCGAAAGTAATAAAATGTCCTGCATCAGGTCGGGTAAGTTCAGCATGTCGGGTCTGTGCTAATTGTTTTTTATTGCAGATCAGGTTAATCTCATTTTTCAAAAAATAGTTCAATATATTGTTTCAGATTAAAAACTATAGCTATAATGATAAATAAACATAGATGTTTGTCTCTGTGTGTACTGTTTTGTGAAGAGACTGTTGCGATGTGCACAGATCTACAAGATTTTGCAGGAAGGTACCTGTTATGTCTGAAATTATGCACCTTGAAGCCAGTTTCTGGATTTTTTTTTAACGCTTCGTGGCGAATTTTCTTCATTAGTAAAAGTAATATGGTTTCAATCTTTTAACCCAATGCAGTAAATTTTGCAGAAATTTTAGTTTTTTTCAGCATTTTTTTGATGAAATTCAGGTATTTTCAGAAATTTGTTGACAAAATTCGCGTCTTTGCAGCAATCTTTTGACAAAATTCACGTTTTTTCAGCAATCCTTTGACGAAATTCGCATTTTTTTTCCAGCGATCTTTTGCCAAATTTCGCATTTTTTCTGCGATCTTTTGCCGAATTTCACATTTTTTCAGCGATCTTTTGCCGAATTTCACGTCTTTTCAGCGATCCTTTGACGAAATTTGCATTTTTTCACCGATCTTTTGTTAAAATCTGCTTAATAAATTTTTAGATATCTTTTAACGAAAATAACTAAAATATCTTCTTAAAACACCATCAAAAACTTTAAAATGCGCTAGGCCTTTCGAAAGATCTGAGTCTTTCTTCATCAGGCACAAAAAGACGTGCTTCTACTATGAAAGCAGCAGCAAGAAGAAAGACTCAGATCTTTCGAAAGGCCTAGTGAATTTTAAAGTTTTTGATGGTGTTTTAAGAAGATATTTTAGTTCTTATTGTTTCACACCAGTTTCAACTTATTTTATCTTTTAACGAAATTCGCATTTTTATCTGCGATCCTTTGACGGAATTCGCGTTATTTCAGTGATGCTTTGATGAAGTTTGCGTTTTTTTGCGCAATTCTTTTGCGAAATTAGTGTCTTTTTGTAGAAAATCATAGTTTTAGACCAATTTTCATAACATCGTAGTTTTTAATGCCAAATCGTAGCAACTATGATTTTTCGTAGCAGTTGGTAGCTCTGGTATTGATTCTTCTTTTTTGAAACTCTCTTTTTCTAATACACAGTGCCACATATTCCCCTGGCGGTGACTTTTGGAACTAAATTTTTTTTCCGCGGAATCCTTCGTCCCCAGTCTTGTTTAATCTTCCTACAAAATTTGGCACCATTCTCGCAATTAGATCGCGCTACAGAACACTCTGAGTACCGTCAGTTTAATTATGGCCACCTTGTATTAAAGTACTGTTTTTCCAATTCGGCGGTGTAAAAATTTAAATTGTTTGATTACATATTTTATTTTTTATTAATTGATAAAATTTTAATTTTGTTATGAAAAATTAGCCAGAAACAAGTGCTGAACTATTTATACTGTTTTAAGTGCAAATGGGCTATTATTCTTTCGTAATGGAGCCTGCATGCAATGGAGATAGATTTACAAAATTCAAGCTTGAAAATAATTTTAAAAGCCACATCAGATGAATAATTTGTGATACAGTTTTCAAATAAATTGCATTTGAAAGTTCATTTTTTCGCCTATACAACAGTGTAGAAATTAAAAATATGCAATATTTAGAAGTTAAAAAAATTGCACTAACGAAAATAGTAAAAACAAAATTTAATCGTCAGGTTTTGACAACTTTGAAATGACATCAGGATTACATATTTGTTCTTTATAATATAGATATACAATTTAAGTAACTATTTTCCAACTAATAAAATTTTATGAATGTTGTCAGTTTTCTGACTTTAACAGAACCTATGTTGTATATATCTAGTTAATTTAATTAATTATATTTAATAATTATTATCTATTACTGTATTCTTTTCTTTTTCTGTAAACTTCCGTATCTGATTGACAATGGAATTTCCCTGATTTATTCAGCTATTTGTGGGATGTTCTCAGTGTCAATGTGAAAGGAACTAATCTGGTTTTGGAATGTGGATACAATAAGCATTGAATTCAGGTGTTGAAAATCTGTGAAGCAAGAAAGACAGGCCCCGTTGATCTGGAGAAGGGTGTGATGTGAGGCAGTTCCCAGCATGCAGTGTAGTGAGTAATACAGGCAGTTTCCTGAGAGAGCAGCAGCTGCATAGATGGGCCAGACCGGAGAGAGCATGCATTTGACAGTTGGTCCGGGGGTGGATGAAACACAGTGTAGACGGAATGGTGTATGAGTGGTGCATAACGAAATAGTGTAAAACGTGCGATCACGGAGACTGTCATTCGACAGTCGCATACGGAAAGTGGTAATAATATATATGGACCAATAAGGACTATCATTGTAACATTTTTTATGCAAATTTAATCAATAAATTATTAGTTGATTATTTAAGTGAGGAATTCTTTTCCCAAAGTGTCCGGTATCAGTTTAATATCTGTGGTGGCAGCAAATACCATAATACTAAGGTCTCAAGGCTAGAACAGGTACTATGGTGACTGCAAAAGGCAACAAAAACCAAAACAAATGTGTATCTTATAGCTGTAAAAAGGAGTTTTAAGAAAAATACTATAAATTGCTTAATTTATCTTTAAGCAATTTATAGATCTCATTATTTTACTTAGATTTAGGGAAAAAAAAGGTATTGTCATGCCGTTAAAACTTCTATGTGAAAGAAAATGATTACACCAAATTGTATAATTTTTCAGAACTAACTATGCAAAAAACAGACCCCTGTAAGTGTTACCTTCTTCTAATTATCTGAATATAGTGCTACATATTTTGAGGCAGAAAAGGGATGCATATAAGTCACATTAGATCTTTTGAAATGAAAAATACCATAAACTGGGGTTACTTGGTCTCACAACAACAATCATAAATCATTAAATCAGTCCTAGTTCAAATCTGTTAACAATATTGGCATAATTAAACAATAATTGGTAAGACAAGCTATGCCGCCAAAGACAGACGTACTCCACAGCCGAGTACAGGTTTTCATGAGCCCATATGAGTGATCTGCCATTGGAGGGCCAGTTTACCTGGTCGCCTCCACAGGTGGGCTCTTCGGCTTGGGGAGCATATGCCAGTTGCGCATCTCTCCCCTACCTCAAAGGCATTGATGACAGAAATCGTTGCAACATGCAGTGGAGCCCAAACTTAGAGGACACCACCACAAAACACTAGGGGAATCTGCCTGAGTTGCCAACAGCTTTGAAGCCAGAATCCAAAAGAGGAAACTGGACCCTAGGCCTTAAGCCAGATTCCCAACAAACTCTTGCTATACCGCAGTTTCAAAACATCAAAACCTATGGAGGGAGGTTGCAACTGGCCTCATCAGCTGTGGCAACAATACTTGGTAAATCACATCAATACTCTCAACACAGTAGATCCAGGATGGATTTAAAGCCCTTTTTTTTGTGGGTTTAAGTAACCACCCCCCCCCCTCCACAGTTCAAGAAAACACAATTTGCAGTAGCTCTAAATATTGTATCTCTGATTGCAAACACAGTTTTAATAAAAAGTATTTAAATCATGTAGTATATGATTAAGATTATTAAAGCATTGTTGAAAAACAAGGAAAAAGTAATGGTCCAAAAATCTGTTCATTGTTTTTTTAATTGAGAAAGCCAGATATAACGTAATTGTGAATGACATCATCGTGGAGTTCACAAACAACAAAAGAATAGTTATGATTGGCAGCCAGGAGGTTTTTGTGATGGACTGTGGAGGTTAGAAACAATGGTTGATCAACTTATTACCAATTAACTTTATCACTGTAAGATCCACACCTTTCCTTTAGCTTTTAAAATATCAAAATTTGGTAAATTACCTAGAACAATTTACTATTTTAAAAAGTCAAATTCTCACCTTTTCTTTTTTGCTGTGGTACTGTTTAAATGAAATTTTAATATCTATAAAACGTTCAGCCCAAGATGGGAACTCTAAATGGCTTATAAGACACTGTAAATATAAAAACTTTGTCATATCCCAAGATCTGCAAGAAAAAAGAAAATGTAAACATTTGATAAAAAATTACAAAAATCTTTCAGTTATGATGAATGCATGATGTGTATAAACTAATCTAATGTAAAGAAAACATAGCCATATTGAATTTTGATTACAGCTGTATGAAGGCTTTATCAAACATTTTATAACCTACACTCATAACAATTAACCACTACCATATATTGAACTGCAGCTATGAGGGAGAGAAACCTACTTAATTCCAGCAACACTGCTAGCCACTATGACCAAGAAGTGTCAATAGTTGGCCCGCTTATTTAAAAACAAAAGTGATTTACATAATCACAAAATGTTACAGTATGTCATTGGGATATAGCAGCATACTACATGCTTGTTATATTACATATAAATTTCACATTTATAGTGTATAAGATGAGTATGATCAAATATCGAAATATGTTACTGTTTAACAATTACATTATATAAATGGTAGCGAATTAATATCAATATCAAAATTCTCAACACAGACAAATGAATAAAATGACATGAAAAAAATGAGTGTGAAAAATAATTTGTCAAACAATTATGAAGAAATTATTTACAAAAGTAACAACTGTTGTGGATAACGGAGGTCACAAATCTGCTTGAAGGCTTTATAAAAGTATCCATATATTTAAAGCAGTTTGCTAATTCTGTCAAATTTTCCATCGAAATTCGACCCAATACGCATGCATCAAAAAAATCTTCCGGTAGGACCAGCCAATGAGGTGAGGGTCTATGACTGTCTCTACAAACGTGTTTGGGATCATCTCCTGTTGTTTTTTTCTAGCACGTTGCGTTAAACCTAGGAAGATATTTTTATAGAACTCACTGTGGAGTGTTTAGAAGGTATTTATTTTATTTATTTATTGTAATTTGTATGAATACTTAGGTCTCCATTTCGGATTTACTGTTTAAAAATGAATTTAGGCTCATTTAACGTTGGCGAAATCAATCCGGATGGAAATTGTCTTTTTAGATCTCTATCATTTTGTTTATATAGTACAGAAAACAATTATTCAAACGTGTAGAACACACAATACAAAATTGGACCACTTATAGTCTACCTATTATCGGGGACGAATCTTATGGTGTTCCGATTGATAATGAAAACGATTATGTAAATATAATATCAAAAGACAGTACGCACGGTAGTAAAATTTTTTATTATTATGTGTTCGAAAAAAGCAGAATCTAAGCATCTGAATATAAATTATAAAATATTATTTCTGTATTTAGCAACAGAACTATTTAATAAATATGCAGGAATGTGACTTGCTTTATGTGAATGTATAATATATATAAGTTAAAAGAGTTTCTGAACTTCAGCATTATTTTTTAACAGAAATATATTATCTCTATTCGATTTAAAAGTTTTGTCATTACATAAGTGTGCTATTTTATTTGTAAAGAGTATGTATGCATTATATTGTTTGTATGTATACAAATCTTTAGAATGTTTTGATTTGCAAACTCCTAATATTTGAATAATGTTTACATTATATTTGTTTATATGTATACAAACAATATATGTATACAAAGAAGTATATATACAAACAATGTATAATGTATCATGTAACAATAATTATATTTACATTGTATTGTTTGTATGTATACAAATCTTGAATGTTTTAATTTATTACATTCATTTTTTACCAGTTTGCATGTCCGTTCTTGGGCGATTCATATGAAACTCATAATTTGTCACAAATTGGTGATTTTATTGATTTCGTGCTTTGCCCAAGAATGTGGAAAAAAAAAAACTATTTTTGACGTCAGGCGAAATGAATGAGGTTATTTCGGTTTTTCTTTTGTATATAAAAAATGTTATATGAAATAAAAACCTGGCCATTAATCACATTGTTTTTTGTATATTTAAAGACGATTACTTATTCTTTGTAATTATTTTTTTGTTGGAGGTTTTCGGGCAAAATAATATACTTCATAGCTAGAACCAGTTCCGCTAATCATTAATATTTACTTAATCCTTTGACTGCTGAGCAAATGGGCAAATTTGTAATGTTTTTTCTGTTATTTTTTTTAAAATGTCAAAAAAAGATAAATTTTCAAACTTGGTATAAAAAATTTAGGTACTTCTCTATTATCCCATCGACCACTTTTCATAACAAAATACTATCGCCAAACTGTATGATTAAATGCCAAAAATGCAGTCCCATTTACTTGATGTCGGAAGCATTATACATGTTTTTTATGTCATCAAGTGGTTTTTAATTCAACATTTGCATGTATTTTTCATTATGTTTATTTGATTTATTAGTTATTTCATTAATTAAAATAACAATTGTATCCTTAAATTCTTATATTTTATTTATTTATTTTGATATTCCAATGACAACGTTCTCCTGTTTATTTGGCGTTACAGTTTGGTGATAGTTTTTTGTTATGAAAAGTGGTCGATGAGATAATAGAGAAGTACCAAAACTTAATTATGTATATGAGTATATTCCTTGACAGTATTAATCATTACTCGATATTTTAAAACTGCATCATATTTGTAGAATTATATTAATTTAAACAATGCTTCTATTGAAGTGTGAAGAACCATATACTTCTATGAAGAACCATATATTTACATAATCGTTTTCATTAGTAATCGGAACACCATAAGATTCCTCCCTGATAATAAATGGACTATAAGTGGTCCAATTTTGTATTACGTGTTCTATGATATTTTTATGTACGTTTGAATAATTATTTTCTGTACTATATAAACAAAATGATAGAGATCTAAAAAGACAATTTCCATCGGGATTGATTTCGCGAACGTTAAATGAGCCTAAATTTATTTTTAAACAGTAAATCCGAAATGGACACCTAAGTATTCATACAAATTATAATAAATGAAATAAATAAAATAAATACCTTCTAAACACTCCACAGTGAGTTCTATATAAATACCTTCCTAGGTTTAACGCAAAGTGCAAGAAAAAAACAACAGGAGATGATCCCAAACACGTTTCTAGAGACCATAATAGACCTTCACGTCATTGGCCGGTCCTACCAGAAGATTTTTTTTACGCATGCGTATTGGGTCGAATATTGTTGAAAAATTTGACAAAATAAGCAAACTGCTTCCACCTAGGTATTTATACACAATACAACAAATAAAATAAATACCTTCAAAAAACTTTTGATCATCACATCAGCGTGCAGGACAATTTTTTTACCGCTAACGATTGTTGAATTTCACAATTTATCGACTATTGATTAACGAATTTCATGATTTTTTCCATGAACATTTGTCGAATTGCACAAAAAAAAAATTAAGAATATCGTCAAATTTGTCTCGGGTAAAAAAAATTTAAATATTGTCAAATGCCTTCGAGAAAAAAGTCTCTTTGTCAAATGATTTTGAAGAAAAAATCGGGAAATTCACAAAATGGTTTCGGGAAAAACTTCACCAAATGGTTTCAAAATTCTTTGAGGGACAGCGGAAAAAAAAATTTCATTTTACATTCAATCATCGCAATTGGTAAGTGTGACTATTAAATTTAGCTAGTGGTGGCAATAACATCAATCACCAATTTTCAGTATTACTCATCGATTGGTGAGTGTTAATTTTGTCTTATATCACAAACTGTATTTACATATACTACTAGATATAATGATTATGAACCATGATTTTTCTGTTATTAAGCGAGATTCATGTTTTTTCAGCAATTCTTTGATGAAATTCGGGTTTTTTCAGTGATCTTTTGAAGAATTTCGCATTTTTCTCGCGATCCTTAACAAAATTCGCATTTTCCAGCAATTCTTTGATAAAATACATTTCATTCCGCAATTTTTAGACGAAATTTAGTAAAAAAGCGTGATCTTTTGGTGAAATTTCCTTTTTTGCGATTCTTTGACAAAATTTGCTTATCTTTCGCGATCCTTTTGAATAATTACGTTTTTTCTGTGGTCTTTTAAAGAAAGTCATGTTTTCCCATGATCCTTTGATGAAATTAGTGTTTTTTCCTCAATCATTTGATGAAATCTATGATTTTTTCCCCCACGAAGATTGGTTAGATGTTTTTAGTCTGCAGGTGCCCTAAAAAGTCTGTGGCGCCCGTTGCTGCATCGCACACGTTCTTCCATGCGGCATCGAACGAAGGAAATTCATCCTAAAGAATCATTGTTTCATTCCTGACATTTCTGGAAAGAAACAACGTTCAACTCATTGGCTGAATTGTAAAGGGCAAAATGTGTCAAACATTAGCGGAAAGAAAGTGCACAATTTGTTCGTTCATGGAAAAAATTGTGAAACTCGTTAATCGATAGTCGATAAATTGCGAAATTCGTCAATCGATAGCAGAAAAATCACAAAATTCATTAATCGACAGTGGAAAAATCACAAAATTCATCAACTGGTTTCGGGGAAAAAAAGTGTTCGAATATCGTCGAATAGCTTCGAGAAAAAAAATCACAATCTGTCAATTTCGGGGAAAAAATCGTGAAATTCACCAAATGGTTTCGAAATTTGTCGAGCGACAGCAGAGAAAAAAATCTTTTTCCATTCAATCATCGCAATTGGTGAGTGTGACTTTTATGTTTGACCAGTGGTGGCAATAAATTCCATTGCCAAATTTTCAGTATTACTTGCTGTTTGGCAAGTGCTAATTTTGTCCTATACTTCAAAACCCTTTTGATCATTTCATCAGTGTGCAGGACAATTTTTTTAAGGGAAACCATTTGATGAATTTCGTGATTTTTCCGTTATCGATTGACCAATTTTACTGCTATCGATTGTTGAATTTTATAATTTATCAACTATTGATTAGCGAATTTCATGATTTTTTCCATGAACGTTTGACAAAATACGCAAAAAAATTAAGAATATCATTAAATTGTCTTGGGTAAAAAAAAAATTTAATATTGTCAAATGCCTTTGAGAAAAAAGTTGCAAGTTGAAACGCCTGTGACCTCTTTTTCATGTTATGCATCTCTGGGGTCCACCCCCACCCACCCAAGTGGGACACTTTTCTAAATTTTGCACACACCCCTCACATGATATATCACTGGAAAAGTCTTTGACCGCTTATTCATGTTATGCATCTCCGGGGTCCATCCCGCCACTCCCCCCCCCTAAAGGGGGCACTTTTCTAAATTTTGTTGACACCACTCATGTCATATATTGTTGGAAAGGTCTGTGACTGCTTAATCATATTATGCATCTCTGATGTCCATCTCCCCACTTCGCCCCCCCCCCCAAGGGGTACTTTTCTAAATTTTGTTGACACCCCTCATGTCATATATTGTTGAAAAGGTCTGTGACCGCTTAATCATATTATACATCTCCGATGTCTATCTCCCCACTTTGCCCCCCCCCCCAAGGGGTACTTTCTAAATTTCTCACAAAACCCTCATGTTATATATCATTGGAAAGGTCTGTGACCACTTAATCATATTATGCATCTCCGATGTCCATCTCCCCACTTTCCCCCCCAAGGGGTACTTTCTAAATTTTGCACAAAACCCTCATGTTATATATCATTGGAAAGGTCTGTGACCACTTAATCATATTATGCATCTCCAATGTCAATCTCCCCACTTTGCCCCCCCCCAAGGGATACTTTCTAAATTTTGTTGACACCCCTCATGTCATATATTGTTGGAAAGGTCTGTGACTGCTTAATCATACTATGCATCTCCAATGTCAATTTCCCAACTTCCCCCCCAAGGGATACTTTCTAAATTTTGCTGACACCCCTCATGTCATATATTGTTGGAAAGGTCTGTGACTGCTTAATCATATTATGCATCTCCGGGGTTCATCTCCCCAATTTGCCCTCCCCCCAAAGGGGTACTTTCTAAATTTTGCACACAACCTCATGTTATATATCATTGGAAAGGCTGTGACCACTTAATCATATTATGCATCTGTGATGACCATCTCCCCAATTTGCCCCCCCCTCCCCAAGAGGTACTTTTCTAAATTTTGCACACAGCCCTCATGTGATATATCGATGGAAAGGTCTGTGACCACTTAATCATATTATGCATCTGCGATGACCATCTACCCAATTTGCCCCCCCCAAGGGGTACTTTCTAAATTTTGCACACAACCTCATGTTATATATCATTGGAAAGGCTGTGACCACTTAATCATATTATGCATCTGCGATGACCATCTCCCCAATTTGCCCCCCCTCCCCAAGAGGTACTTTTCTAAATTTTGCACACAGCCCTCATGTGATATATCGATGGAAAGGTCTGTGACCGCTTAATCATATTATGCTCCCCACTATGAAATTTGTCAAGTTAAAGCAACTATAAATTTTATTTTTATGGTACTATCAAGTTGTTTGCCGTCAAATTTTGACGGGTTCCATCTAGTTCTCTTTTATACAAAAATGAATAAAACAGTAAGAATAAACAAAAGAATAATAAAGAGTAAGGATAAACTAAATAAACAATTTAATGGTAACAGAATAAACATACATGCTTACTTTGGAGGTTAAGATGATAGGAATATTTACAGATTTAATGGGCAAGGCCAAAGCTAACATCAGTCAACATGAAAATACCGGTTGATCAAAATCACAAAAGAAATTTTAAAAAATCAATAATTCAAAAAGTATAGACAGTAGTGAGCTGTGGTTTTCACCAAAATGTAGAGAAAGGCATAGGGTATTTACAGCTGCAACACATTTTTCAATGCAACTCGGATTTCAAATGCATAATTTGACACAGATAAGTGAAAATAGTTCTCTCACATGGCTAGATACTAAGTACAGCATCGTAAAGAATTTCTGCTACAAATCCTGTCACATGATTTGGCCTAAATAGCAACAGACAGCTTTGGGACAACTATAGTGCTAACTGTGTGTAACAAATGTATCTATTCCGGCAGCATTTTTTTTGCCATCAAAACAATCCCATGTTTTTCTCTGAAAACTGCATTGTGCTACTTACTGTTTATATTTTTTGAAGTATTGAATTTGCTTTTCTTTTGTGACTGTTAAATGACCAATATAACAGTGAGCTAAACAGCTAGTAGGAAAATAAGTATGTAAAAAAGGTTTAAAAAAATCAATGACAGTGACGTCACTACAAGTCACAGTGGTCATGTCACATCTGTCACTAAAATGTCACCACTCAGTGAGATCATATTGTGGCTAAAATGAGAACTTCTTCGAAAACTTTAAAAAATATATACAAAACCACTTCAAAACATGTTATTCATACATGCATCTTATTGTTTGGCCATTTTTTAAATTTTTGTAATGTTACTGCAAGACATGTATGTCATGTCACAATGATGACCAAAAAGTTATTATATCATGAAATCACACTGTGACCAAAATGTAAATTTTCAAAATCTTTGAAAATGAAAAAAAAAATCATTTTAAATGGGGCCATCTTTACGCATTTGAAAGCCTAGACCTTATTAATTTTTGTTGGCCCTCCCAAATTAATCTATATTCATTTATTTAATATTGACCTACAAGAGAATGATATGTAAATAGACCAATTTTTTTAATATACCATTGGAAGTTACCGTACAAACATAATTAAGTATGTACACCATGAGATATTTTTTGCAGTAATTTAAGTTTTATTTTTTATGATAAATTATAAATTATATATGATTGCTACTATAGGAGCTCACAGAAAAAATATAGAAAGAGGAAGGGGGGCAGACTTTTTTTTCACTCTGAAATGCCTAAAATGTAAAGTCACATTTTGACCAAAATGTGAATTCAGAAAATCTGCTATACTAAGCAAAATTTCTTATTTCTATGCAAGTGCTTTATTTAAATTGGTGGACATGATTTTTTTTTTCGTGCTTTCATGGATGAAAGTCATGAATAAAAATAAATGTGTTAAAAATAAATTAATACTTAATTGTTTGTTAATAATTGAACAACAAACTGAATAATTGTTTGTAATTTTTATGCTTACGTGACATTTTCCAGCCATACAAACTAGAGCATTATGAGGACCTGAAAATATCCTAGCCTACCTCCAAAATCCCCTATGGAGTCAACCTAACAAAATAATTTTTGCTGTTTCATAGCCTATCTCCAAATTGACATAAAGGATTTTTTCTGATTCAAACCAAAAGCGCTTTTTACTCTAAACTAACTCGATCCCGAAATGAAAAAAAATTAGCATAATTCTGAAATGCAATAAAGGGGAATAGTCTACAGTCTACTATAGTATAAATTTTATTTGTTATGATATTAATAGAATATATAAAAACTGAGTATACTCATTTTCTTCAGAAAAAAATCATAAACACGTAATACTTACCCATCAGTTAAGATGATAAAAGAATCTTCTTTTGCATAACTGTAAAGCCATTCCAAAAACCTTGGAAAGACAAGATCAAAAGTTTGAGCATTATTTACAGTGTCCTATGGGGGGGAAAAAAACAGATTCATTTCATTCTGCCCTAACAGCACATACATCCTACCAAAATTATACACCTTATAAAAATAATTAATAAAATAAAGATAAATAATTAAATATAAATAATTACACCCAATAAAATAACTACATTTGACCACAGTCTTTTAATTTTCTCAATGTTTTAAAAAAATAACAGTTCTTGAAATTTTGTAAGAATATTAAGTAAAAAAATCATTTCAGAGAGAGGAGAAGGGGGGGGGGTGACAGCAGTCACAAAACCACATATAAAACAGCTGATATTGATGTACCTTTTCCTCAGAACTATTGAAGTGATTTTAATAGTTTTGTTAAATAGTTTGGCAGTAGATAAACTATAAATTTAATCATTTAGCCAAAAAAAAAATTAAAAAGACAATAGTTATGTTTATTAAAAAACAAAATTTTGGTTGCAAAATTACATACATATTACATTTTTCTTAAATTTTAATGCCAAATGACCAATTTATAGTTTTGCTACTGCCAAAACTATTTTTTAAAATATTGAAATAACTACAGTAGTTGGGGGAAAAGATACATCAATATTACTTGCTTTATATGCGATTTTTTATTTATTTATTCTTTTTTTGTGAAAACATGTAACTGTTGTATTTTTTTATTTTTATTTTGAATGATCAATTTATAGTTTAGCTAAGGAGTGCATAACCTGTGGCATGCAGTGGGTTAACTTGCAACATGCAGAGACCATCGATGCCAACATCTCCGGAAATTCAGGAGTTATGGATTTTGTCAATTGGTCGCCGTAAAAAATTGTGAATTTTGGCAGTCAATCTTGAAAAAAAAATTTTATTTCATCAATCGCTCATGAGAAAATTGGTAATTTCGACAATTGCTCCTTGGAAAAAAAATCATGAATTTGTACATCAATCACAGAAAAAAAGTCGTGAATTTCTTCCATCCATCACAGAAAAAAAATCTTGAATTTCGCCAATTTGTCAGGGGAAAAAACAGCACATTTTGACACTCACTCCTGAAAAACAATCTCGAATTTTGTACATCAGTCGTAGAAAAAAAATTTGCAAATTTTGCTGATTTCTTGGAGGGAAAAAATTGCAAATTTTGTCAATTGCTCGTTGAAAAAAATTACAAATTTTGTCAATTGGTCATTGAAAAAAATTGCGAATTTTGTCAATTGGTTGTGGAAAAATATCATAAAATTCATTAACTGTTTGATAAAAATCAAGAATTTCACCAGTCACAATTCTAATCAGTCGCTGCAGAAAGGAAAACAAAAAATCATGAATTTCATTAATTGGTTGCAGGAATTGCATAATTATTAAACCATGCTTTGTTATTTTTAAAAAAGTTCCCCTTTAAAAAAAAAAAAAAAAAATTAAAGTATTCGTCATAAAAATTTGTATAATTATCAATAATGCTCAGTTTTTTAGAAATATTACACAAATTTGTTTCCTCAATGAGTCTCTATTTATCAAGAAGGAACATTTTTAGTCTTCATAAACAATCTCTAATGTCAGGAAAAAATGAACTTTTACTCCTTGTGTAACCTCTTTTATGGTGAGGTAGTCATGGTATAATGTAGCCATTTTTATGGTGAGGTAAATCTGCTGTTCAATATCTAGGTTCAAAGGTCAAGACACATTATGTACAAGATCACAATGTATTTACTCCTCAAAATGTGATTGTATGTACTCATAGAAGAAGGAATTATTAGATAGAAGGAACATAAGGGGTGTTTTTGCCCATCTTCCCCTTTCCCGGTTTCCACAGGTTTTTTTTATTTATGCCTGCTTTTGAAACTATTTCAAAGCAGGGAAATAAGAAGGGGGATAGTATGGCATACTTATCGCTGTCTTGGCACCTTTTTCCCTCAACATTTTCTTATTTATTTAAACGTTTAAGATTATTTTGACTTTTGCTACGTCTGTTATGCGAAGGATATATTATCTATAGACTTGAGATAAGATAGGCCGATATTCCCCATTCAGCGGGGACGGGAAAAGTGAGGCAGACATGTGTCACGTGTGTTAGGGGAATTTGTTAGGGAATAGGTTTCCAAATTGGCGATTTTTCGTTTTATTGGCGTTACTCATAATTCATACTAAAAGTAATTCTCATGAAAAAAAATTTCTCTTATTTTGTATTATTTATTTTCATTTGAATATATGTTTCCATCCTCAGTTTAATCAGGAGTTTAGAAAAGTTGGATTGGATTTTATCGAAGTCTGGTTGGCTGTGTGACAAACATAAACTCGTATTTTGTTGCATTCAAACTGAGAAGAAAATTTCTACTAAAGACAAAAATCAAACTTAGAAAACTTAAATAATATTAAAATTGAATAAAATAGAATATTTTATGGCTTCTTGAAATTAAGATCCTTCTCAAATCCGAACTAGGTACTTTCTGACACATTTTTTAAATAATTGCTTTTCGCAAACGTATCACACTGACAGGTGTTCTTATTAAGAAACTATGTAATCGAACCGTTTCTTCCGTTTTTTTTTTTTTTTTTTAATGTAAAGGTAGAATATTTTTCAGAAAATGCTGTCGAAGTTGGCATTTTGAACCGAATTTCCAGACGCAACAGCGCAGGATAGGGGAAAAAACCTGCCGCCATGAGAAAGCAATCGCTCATAACTCAAGTTATAATTCATTTATCGGAAAATGATAAAACTGTTCGATTACAAATCAGTTCAATAATCATGTCTGCAAGTATCATGCTTTCATGTTTAAAAATGAGTCAGGAAATGTGTCAGAAAGTTTCGCGTTGTTGAGAGATGAAAAATATTTTTTAAGAAATCCTTTTTTCTTATTTTATTACTCCTTTTTTATTTTTTTGCCAGCCCTTTCCACGACTCATTGAATACTAAATATTTAAAGCCACACGAAAAAAGAAAAAAAAATGAACACGTTTTGTTATTTGAAACATTTTGTTTTGAAGAATATGTATAAATATTCAATAATCATACATACATGACAGTTACAACTTGTACAGATATAACTTGAGTTATGGGCGATTGCTTACTCAGGGCGGCATGTTTTTTTCCCTCTCCTGCGCTGTTGCATCTGGAAATTCGGTTCAAACCATGTTAAAAAAGTAAACGCATTGCTATTTTTATTACCATTGTTATTTTAAGCACTATTTAATGTAGAAATAGGTAAAATAGTTCTGTCAAAAAAGTTTTATAAGATCAAAAATCTATGAATAGCAAATTAACCTTCTTTTATAGATGCATACATTAGACTAGATTGCGGTGTGCAGTGTCCAATCATTTTTTTAATTTGTCTAATATTTTAAGATTTTTTTTTCAATTTTTTATTCAAAATTTCATTTTCTGGATAGAAATTCATTTCATATTTCGAAAAAGTTTTTAATTCATTGTTGTCAGATTTTAAAAAAGCGCAAATAATAATTCCAAATATTTTTCAATTCAAAAATATATTTACGTGAATATAAAACGAGTAGGAAAACTTCAAAATATTTCCATTATTACGCGTGAAGAGCATTTGATGATAAACATTGTGTTATATCTAAAACAATATATTTAAAAAAAATTTCTTATAGTATCTGAAATAAAACTGTTCTTCTAGACATTATCGTAAAAGTCCAAGAGGCAGTGATATTTTTTACTAAACCATTTTGGACAGAGTCATATAAATAAAACAAGAAAACGTTCTATAATAAATATGCGAAATGCTATTTTTCTTCTTTTATTTAAAACCCTTATTTTTCAAAAAAAGGATGGAGTAGGTAGTGTCATCTAATTCATATGATCACAATACTGCTAATGAAAATTTTAAATTTACGTTAATATTTAAAAAAAAAAAAATTTCATCATTAGCCTAAGCATTAATTGTCCTGGTATTCTTTGTGTATAACTTTTTTTTTCTCTTTGGAATAAGAAAATTGTCGTTTGGTGCAAAAAATTGCGATAATTTATAACATTAATTATATATTGAAACTATTTCCTCAATTTCTTAAATTCTTAGAAAATGTTTCTTTTTTATAATGATAATTTCTCGAAAAACTTATCAAAAAACAAATTTTAAATACTCATTTTTAAAATTAAATACGCATTTAAAAATTATTTATACCTGAACATTACGAATAATTTAAGAAACACTTACAGTAGTCAGAAATATAAATGCATTGCATGGGAAAAGAAAATTACAATCTGGCGTAAAAGAATGTCGCCAAGATAGAAAACGGGAGCTTTTCATTTTAAAATAAATAATAATAATAATAAAATGATTTAAAACTTATATAAATTACATCTAATAAAAGCACATACATTATTGTAAAATATTTTGTTTAAGAAACTAATATGCTTCATTTACGGGGCAAAATACCAATCATTATCAAATAATGACACTGCTTCAAGTATGAATTATTATTATTATTTAAAAGAAAACAAGCTTTTAAAATAAATCTAAGACTCCTGTATGAAAGTTTATGCTTCCTTTTTTGACACATCTTGATTTACATCCATATGCTCTGCAATTTGTCACCATTATTATTTACAAAATAAGAAACAAAACTGTCTGTGTGTTTGTTTCGGAAGCAACCCCATGTAAATCCAATGGACGAAAGACGCGGGCAAATGCGTGAGGGAGAAAGAAGTCCATATGTCATGTGACTTTATGTGTGCTTCAGAAAAAGGTTGCCATAGCCCTCTCCAGTTTATTTCATCTCGATGATATTATCTAAGGAGTATAAACATAATGCATTCTATTTAAAGCTTAGTTTTTAAAGTTACGTATATTTTCTTTTTGTTATGGGGTGGAGGGGAGGGGGTGTATGTTTTTCCTAAATACCAATAAAATAATACTTAAAAAACAATAATTGGTTGCTTTTATTGCTTGCCCAGGGCCCCCAAATTTGTAAATCGGTCGCTGGCTACTTATAAAATAAACACATACATTTACCCCCCCCCCCCCTTCACACCTCCATAATATCAACTAAGAATTGATTGTATTCACCTGATTTTAAAATTTAAAACCAAACTCTTATTTAAATTTAACTAAAATTCCTTTTCTTCTGATGATTTTGATGAACAAAAAAAGGTAAAATTTATTCTTTATAAAGGACTGAATAATTAAACAGTAGGATAAAATATATATTTTTTTTTAGTTAAAAGGATTTAAAGTAATCGTTTCATTTTATGAAATTAGGAAATACTAATAAAATGTATCATATTTATTATTTCTGTTGTCAACATCTGTTTTTCTAGGCAAATAAAAAATGCAAAACGATAAATGAGATACCATATGAAAAAAAAATTTGAACAGGTTTCTGACATATTATACTCACATTTCGTTAAAACATGTTTGGTGAAAATTACATTTAATTAAAAATTAAATCAGCATTGTTTTCATAAATGAAATGAAACGTTTTTCTCAAATCAGTGTTGCTACAAAAAAAAAAAATACTGCATGAATGATTATTAAAATAAAAAATATGTTCCAATAAAGATAAAGTGGGACAAAGTTGTTGCACACGTTTATATTATATTTACGATTAAAAAGCAAAATTTAAATTCAAATGTTCAATTTATTTTTCTTTCTCCCATGTTTTTTCGAAAACAGATGATGTCACCCTCTAATGCAGTTAAAATACAATTAATTAATTTATTTTTTTTTCATTTGCTATCCTTGGCCAGATTTTACTGTAACTTTGGTCCCATCGTGTGAGGCAACGGTTAGTAGGAACGTCTATGCCAAGATAAAAGCCAAGTTTTCGCCAATATCGGTGGGGTTGCGAGCATTCTGTTTGACCACCTTCCCATAATCCCCGTTGCGCTTGATAGCGAATCAGACATGTGATCTTCCTTCTATCTAATAATTCCTTCTTCTATGTATGTACTAATGTTAAAATTTAACATGGAATATATTCAAATTTATTTACATTCAGTAAGTTAAATATTGGACTTTGTAGAATTTCTTATGAATATTTTTTTATTGTATATTTCTGAACCTATTATGCAAAGCTCATAAAGAATGAGTTTTCAAAGTAAAGTTGTATGCTTCATTGCAAAGTTTCCTTTACTTAAGCAGATTGTTATACTGTATTTTCATATAATATTTGTTGTTAATGTTGAAAAGTATTTTTATATAGAAACTTTAATTATTGAATATTGTATTTATACTTTTATCAAAGGTGGTAGGTTTAAATACTTGGTTTATGCAGTGAAATAATCTTTTTGTTGTTGTTTCCAATTTGAATACAATTTTAGTTCTAGTATAAGTGACAAGTGGGGGGGGGGGACAATTGTTCACATATATAAAGCTTTCCTTCTTCACTTATACAATATTCAAATACTTTCATTTCCTTTATTTAAACTTCTTTTCAACTTTAATCTAATCAGCTGTTTCTTTTTCATTCAAACCTCTTCAGTTTAGTAAACTCCCAGCATCTGTTTGTCAAGTATCTATCTTTTCAGAGATTGCGATTACGTCACTTTGTTTTTCAATGTCATATCAGCTTGCAGAAAAAACGCAATTTCTTTCCCTCCAACATCATTATTTTATCTGGATCACATTTTGTTATTTTTAGCCACGAGAGGGCTTCTATCAATGAATGACGTAATGTGACAAACACTCTTACGTACTACAACTTCCATTCCTCTGTTAGTTTTGACTAGGATATAAAAGTAAGCTGCGCCGCAGGCGCCCTGCACTTGAAGCCCTTTGCTGTGCAGGTTATCTTTATCTGTTTTTTTTTTTCATTTTATGAGTTTGAAATTCAAGAAACCATTTTGCCTTTTAAGCATAATGGAGTTTCATGCAATGGGACTTTGTTTTATTTAACCAGATGTTTTTTTTATCGTAACCACATGCCAGCTGTTTTTGTTTTTCATTTTCTTTTCTAAAGAAGTGTTGTTTCGTTAAAATACAAGATGTTTTTACGAATAGTGGACAATGTTTACGCTACTTTTGTTTTCAGTAACATTTTGGATTATATTATGAGTTTATACAAACATCGTATTCTCAAATAGATGTTGTGGAAAGATGTCATTATGAAACGAGATTTAAATATTGCAAGGTTGTCATTGTCACGCCATTTAAAAACTATTGTTATGTAAGTTTATTTCTCATACTTTAAGTTCATTTATATTCTGTTCAAGTTTATTTTTAATTTTTTTTATAATAAACGTTTAGTTTATTATAAACTCAGTTTGTTTCATCATTGTTTATTTTACACTCTGTCCTTTATATTATTTTTTAGCTTCCAATGCTCTACTTCAATTTCAGTAAATTTCAGAAGCCGGCATTTTAGGTGTATGCACCAGCTGTCCCGATATACCGGGCTATTAAGATGGACTAACTGTGTTAGCTTACACCAATGCGACTGGAAGCCATAATTTAAAATTATTAGTTATTGGTAAAAACAAAAAATATCTATGTTTAAAAGGCATTAATATTTATCCTGCGATTTACCAAGAAAACAAACGAGCCTGGGTCACCCAAAACTTTTTTACAGAATGGTTTGATAATTATTTTGTACCACAAGCTCAAGCACATTCTGCTGAAAAAGGACTCCCAGAGGATTCTAAAATTGTCTTAATTTTAGATAATTGTTCTGCCCATCCTGATCCAGAAGTTCTAAATAAAGAAAATGGTGAAGTAATTTCCTGCCACCGAACTGTACGTCACTCATTTAGCCCATGGATATGGGATTGTTGTGAGCATTAAAATGCAGAAACGAGAATGATTTTTTATGAAAGATGTTGAATTATGTAAATGACAGCAAAACCGTTACTGATTTTATTAAGCAGTTTAATGTTAAAGATAACTATGGTCCGTGGCAAATGCTTGGTCTAGCATAAATGTGGAAACTGTAAAAAATGCTTGGCATAGCCTATTGCCAACATTCATTTTCACCGAGGACAATGGTGATAGCGAGTACGAGTTTGAAGGTTTCAAAACATTAGAGAAAGAGACTGGAATGACAGAATTATTAGAATATGCCAATAAAAAAGACAATCTTGCATGAATTGGACATAAATGAAATTATAAACATTGATGAAAATGTGCCAATTGTGGGTTCATAAGTGATTCGAAAATTTTCGATAGTGTATTAAATAAAGATGATGACAGTGAAAATGAGGAAATTGACTGAAAATACAGAAAATGAAAAAATATCTACAGAAAATTTAATTAAATCATTGAATATGGCAATATAAGGATTGGAACAAAGAAAATTTATATCTGAACATGAAATTATGGGTTTTTACAGAATTAGAGAAGTAATTTCTAACAAGCCTAAGCTAAGGCAACAAACCTTGACAGAAATGATTAAAAAATAACAATTTTAAAATGAAACATGTTTTATAATTCTGATTTATTTAGTAATTTATTATTAATTTTTTTCTCTTTGTTGTCAACACTGTATAAGTTAGATACTGTTTATGCAGGGTTCCCAGCAAAACATGACTGGCAAATTCTCTGACTTTCCCTGGCCAAATCTAAAAAAATTCCCTGACTTTCCCTGACCAAATCTTGAAACATTCTCTGACCAAACGGTCATACAACGAAATTTGTTACTTATTTTTGCAATCCTTTGTCAAAAAATAGTGATTCTTTTTTTCTGTGCTCACTCTTCAAAATTCTCTATTTTTTCCCCGAGACTATATGATGAATTTTGCATGATTTTTCGTTTTTTCTCCAAAACTTTTCCATGACTTTTTAGAAAATATTTGTAAATTCCCTGACTTTTTCTATATATTTTAAAAATTCCCTGACTTTCCCTGACTACTTTGAAATTCCATGACTTTCCAGATTTTCCCTGACTTTCCATGATGCTGGGAACCCTGTTATGTAAACTGTTCAGAGATGGTGCCATCAGTGAACGTAAATACCGCGATCATCATTTTGTGACGGTCATAATCATACTTGCCACAATAAAAGAAAGTATTCTAATTCAATAAATCATTTTTAATTATCTAAATCCACTGTAACGGCTCTCTTAGTTTTTTTCATACAGTACACTCTACATCATCACTCTACAGTATGTGTTTCTTATTTTTAAGTGTGGCTTTAATTTAGAATTTAAATTGTTATTTCTCAGTCTCTAAAATCCGGAAATTTTGAAAATATGGAATTGCAGAGTCCCGAGCGATTTCGGATTTTAGAAGTTCTACCTATATTTATATTTATTATTCAAATTGGTCCTTTTCTGTTGTTTAACTTCATATCTACATTTCATGGTTGAATATGTTTAACAGATTATTTTATAGATACTATTTAGAACAGTATATGACCCTCCCTCCCCCCCCCTCCCTCTAACTTCATTCATGAAACTTTTTTTTGGCATTGACCACTTTCATGCCTATCTTTGTTTTTGTACTTTTAAAAAAGCTAAATTTACTCCTCCAAATAAAGTCACAGAGTATTTTAACTCCTTGAAAAAAAAAACCTAATTATATCTCTTATATACAAACTAAACTGTTGATATTATTTTGCCAACTGAATTGGGTATGTTGACTGGGGGAAGAGGCTCTAGGAGAACCCTTCAAATTCAGTGTTTTTTTATGAGATTACAGGCTACAGATTCACCCCTTCCCAGAAACATAATTTTGTCTATGCTATTGATATTGGCCCTGGACAACCCAGTTATTTTTGTGACTGATCCTTCTCTTACAAAAGTTGTGCCTCCCTAGTTTAACTACTGCCAAAACTATATTTTTTTAATATTGAGATCCTTTCAGTAGTTCTTGAGTAAAAGGTACATCGATGTCAGCTGTTTTACGAGATTTTGCAACTGTTCTCACCCCTTAATATGAGGTGCTGTTTAGAACTAATTTTAAAGATCTTAAAAAATGTTAGAAAGTAAGTCTGGCTTTGGATTTTGTACTTTTTCATCAACATAAATATAGATTAAAACTATAAACAAATATTCATTAACAAATCATAAAACTCTTGAACTTCTAACTTTGCTGTATAAGAAAATAATTACTTGGTTAGTTTATATGCTTCTACCATGAATAATATCTAAATGAAAGTTTTCCCCCATGACCGTACCTTTGAAACAAAGATTTATTCTGATATTAAGTTATAAATTGCATTTTTTTTTCATACTGGACTTACTGTAAAATATATATATTTATTTAGTCATGAGTATCAACAAAGTAATTTTTTTAGAGGCTTCACCAAAATTTACAATTTTAATAAGTTACTACTAAGATGTATAAATAAATAGTAAATCACTGACCTGAGAAATTCCAGTCAAACTCTTACAAAAATCAGACAGCAGGGGATTAACAATAGGTTTGACAAATGAATGGAAAGTACTGACCTTAGGAAAGAATGTTTATTAATTATCCAGCTGAATAAAAAACATTTATTACTACTTGAAGGAAACATAATACATAAATACAACTGTACTTATATTTATAATACTTGGAAAATTTTTAAACAGCCATAATTTTAATTTTTAAAAAGATTGAATAATAATAATAATAAAGGCTAATAAGGATACCTTCATTATGATATACAGAGTTATATCTGTTTGGACTGGGACATTTCACATTTTTTTTTTTTTCATCTTACAACAGGACCCTTCATAGTTTTATTCATTAAAAAACAGGACCGTACACAATTTTCCTTATGTTACAATAGAACCCTTCACAAAGTTCTTTTTCTTAAAAATGACCTTTCACATTTTTTTTCTGTCTGTAAAATGAATCTTTTACAAATTTAATTATCTTAAAAGAAAATTGGACCTGCCACTAAACAGCTGAAATCACAAAAGAACCTGTTATCTAGTTACACAGATAAATTTATAAACAAACCTAAATGTAATGCATTTATATTTCATTAAAACAGTAATAAACTGAATGTCCAAACAGGAATCTGGATATAATGCTACATTCAGACTTATAAAATTAAAATAAGATTTTTTACATGCATAAAAAAACGTTCACATTTTTTCAAAAACAGGATACTAAGAGAAAAGTTCAGACAGACTCCTGATATATGTTGGAAGAACATATATTATAACAAAAATAATGTAATGTTACTTGTGAAAAGAAAATGTCAAATTAACTATAACCAAATTAGTAAAACAGAGTATGATAAGGAACAGGAAACCATTCAACACATTTATGAGCAAGGCTTAACAAATTTGGTCGGCAGGTTGTCATTAGCAACCAAAATATTTTAACTGACGACTGGAAGCATCAACATTGAATGATCTAACTGATGATTCATTTCAACGTCCTTTTACTTAATTATTATAAACCAGAGAAAGCTCTAGATCATATGGTATTTTGATTAAAAAATATATACACAAAACACAGACATATACAAAAATATATGGCCAGATTTTATGAAGCAAAAAGTAGAAAAATGCAGATTTTGAAGAAATATCTGAAACAGTGTTTATAAAATTCTTATCTAAGGCAAAGTGCAATTCAGCTGAGACTTTAAAGATACTGGTCAGTATTTTGTCTAAATGATTTCTTTCAAAATAATTTGCTTGGAAAACAAATTATGTTAGTATAGAACAATGTTTTTTTTTATGATATTGCATACTTTATTCATTCAAATTTTGTAATGCAGATATCAAAATTATATAAATCTACAAAAAATGACAAGATTCGTTGAGAAACTTATTATCTTTCTAAATAAATTTATTCGCTGAATTGAAGAGTTAAGGGAATTCAAGATATACTACAACTATGCTCATGATAATTCATTTTCAGTCAATTCATAAACAACATTTGTACTTTTTGAAAATCCAAGAATGGGAAAAAATTGGCAATTTTGGGAGGGAGAGGGTTAATATTTTTACTGACAACTAGAAATTTTTGCAGGCTACTAGATTTTTTTCCAATTTGCAGAGCCCTCATTATGAGCAAATGAAAAATCTAAAACAATTCTCAAGAAAGCAGACAACTAACTCTGTCGGAATACAATTTCCTTAAAATTTATTACAATACACTATGGATAAATATTGACCAGCTGGTCCAAAAGTAACCAAAAGAGTAAAAATTCAAAATTTTGAAAAATAATATACACAATGTGGTTTTATGAGGAACACAGAGAAAGAGGTGGGATTTTTTAATAAATAAAAACATTGTTGACAAAATAATTTCATTTGTCACCTAAAGTTAGATCTATAGCGGTACTGGGTGATTCCACAGTATTTGCCTTCACAGGTTTTAAGAATTATTTTTCAACAATATAAATCAAGTATTATACATCACTTTGCAGGTAGAAATCTCTTCTATTAAAATTTATTAATACAATATTTTTATCTCAGATAAATAGACTTTTAAAGTATTTTATTTGTTACATCACAAAGAAAAAAATCTTGGGTATGGGGCATTTTGTTTTTCACTATAATTTAAAAATATTTTGTTTAATTTTAAAGTTTTTGGAGAATTGCAACTTCTTTAAATAACAATAAAAGAAATTGTAATAACAATTTAAAAAATAATATCTCAAAAATTTTTATTAATTACTTGTTTTATGTATAACACTTTAGAATGATTTTTTATTTTATATTAAATAATACTGATGACAGCTGCATAATTTTTTGTTTTTTCTTACTGGACAATTCTCCGTCAACATCAAATGCAGGTTAACCCATTTTAGGCCAAGCATAGAAATTTTATAAAATGTGGTATTATTTGAATTGAAATTTGCTTAAATTACATTCATTAAGACACCAAAAAAGTTTCGTGCAGGAAAAATAATATTTTATTTTATTTGCCATTACCATTATTAATTTACCATTAATAATTTACCATTAAATTTAAATAAAAAATTTTAAGTTTTCTCATGGCATTTGTTTTATTTTTATTTTATTTACAGAAATTGCAACTTTACTCCATTATAAAACCACTAGCAAGCTACACCCGCTATGCTGGTCAATTTCTTATAACGAACTTTTAATCCAACAAAATATTGACATTTCATAATTCACTTTTATATTTTAACAGAATAATAAGGCTACTATAATTTGTGACTCGTGCTATAGCCAATATACACGCCAGGACACGTCGCCCTTATCATTATCTTTTTACGCATGAAGGTTTTGCTATGGTACTCCATTGTGAAATTTAGTAATTTTTCAAATTCAATATTTGAAAAATGGAATAATCATTAGATTTGAAATTTATATCAAGAAAAATACAATTTTTTAATTTTCAAATGCAGTTTGCCTAACAATTTTCTGACAAATTCTTTTCAAGCTACTATTTTTTTTCAGTAACTTTAAATGTTTCATTTTCCGAGATAAATCTGTGGCAACAATTAGCGAAAAACCCAGTCGTCAGAAACGCATAGATTTTTATTAAAGAGGCTGTTGGAGCAGGGGTTGTCACCACCAATTTGCCAACATTACTTTTGAAATCGGTTCGGTAGTTCTAGAGATTCCATAGAAATTGTAATTTAGAATGTTTTTAGAACGCTTTTCGCTCATTTCACCCTTTTAAATTTCGAATTTTTTTGTTGTTGTTTTTAGAGAGCATTTACATCTTATAAGTAACTACAATGCCAAATTTCATATTTCTAACTCCTTCAGTATAAACAAAATCGCAATTTTAAAACTTTTTCGCTCCTGCACCCCCCTGGGGATAGTGGCACCCACAAAAAATATATCCTATGTTGGAGCAGGGATTGTCACCATCAATTTGCCACCATCATTTTTGAAATCGGTTTGGTAGTTCCAGAGATTCCATAGAAATTGTAATTTAGAATGTTTTTAGAACGCTTTTCGCTCATTTCACCCTTTTAAATTTCGAATTTTTTTTTATTTTGTTCTTAGAGAGCATTTACATCTTATAAGTAACTACAACGCCAAATTTCAAATCGGTTTGGTAGTTCTAGAGATTCCATAGAAATTGTAATTTCGAATGTTTTTAGAACGCTTTTCGCTCATTTCACCCTTTTAAATTTCGAATATTTTTTTATTTTGTTCTTAGAGAGCATTTACATCTTATAAGTAACTACAACGCCAAATTTCAAATCGGTTTGGTAGTTCTAGAGATTCCATAGAAATTGTAATTTAGAATGTTTTTAGAACGCTTTTCGCTCATTTCACCCTTTTAAATTTCGAATTATTTTTTATTTTGTTCTTAGAGAGCATTTACATCTTATAAGTAACTACAACGCCAAATTTCAAATCAGTTCGGTAGTTCTAGAGATTCCATAGAAATTGTAATTTAGAATGTTTTTAGAACGCTTTTCGCCAGGGTTAGAAATTGTGAATTCTAAGTAAGGCGTCAAATGACGCCTGCAATTTCTTTCCTATGTGCCAAACTGCATTTCATGGTTGTAATTTTATGTTATATCATATTTTCTTATTTCTTTTCGAACCCATGTTAACCCATGATCCTCTCTCGGCACTATTTTTGTTGTTGGTGGTGCAGGTCGGATTAACTTGCGATTTCAGGCTGAGTTGTAGATTCCTGCAAATTGGGTTCGGTTAACACGATTTTTCAAAAGTTAGTTCAGTATATTGTTTCAGATTAAAAACTATGCCTATATTAACAAGTATAGAACTTTGTGCGTCTGCTGTTTTCTAAAGGAATGCTGTATCTTTTCCTCGACTATTTCACAAAATTCATGTTTTATTCACGTTTTTTTCATGGCCCTTTGATGAAATTCACGCTTTTTCTGTGATCCTTTGACGAAATTAGCAGTTTTTTCCACTATCCTTTGACGAAATTTGCATTTTCTCTGTGGTCTTTTGACAAAATTCGCATTTTTTCCACGATCCTTCAACGAAACTCTTTTTTTTTTCCGACGAAATTCACGTTTTATTTAAGCCTTTGACGAAATTAACATTTCTATCGTGATCTGTCAACAAAATTAGCCATTTTCGAGATCCTTTAATGAATTTCGCGTTTCTTCCTAAGCCTTTGGACGAAATTCGCGTTTTTTTCCCCCGATTCTTTGACGAAGTTCGCCATTTTTCGAGATCCTTCGACAAAATTTACTGTTTTTTTTTAGATCCTTCGACAAAATTTACTGTTTTTTTTTTAGATCCTTCGACAAAATTTACAGTTTTTTCGAGATCCTTCAACGAAATTTAATGTTTTTTCGATATCCTTCGACGAAATTTGTCGTTTTTCCTATATCCTTCGACGAAATTTAACGTTTTTCCGATATCCTTCGACGAAATTTGCCGTTTTTTCGAGACCCTTCGACAAAATTTGCCGTTTTTTGGTAATTTTTCCACGATCCTTTGACGAGGGTGGCGTTTTCTCTGTTGTCCTTCAGCGAAATTTGTATTTTTCTGCGATCCTTCAACGAAACTCATGTTTTTATATGGCTTTTTGATGAAATTTACGTTTTTCCATGGCCCTTTGACCAAATTTACATTTTTTTCGCGATCTGTCAAATAAACTAACCATTTTCCGCGCTCCTTTAATGAATTTCGCATTTTTCCACGATTCTTTGATGAAATTCGCCATTTTTCTGCAATTCTTTGACAAAGTTTGTCATTTTTCCGCGATCCTTCAATGAAGTTTGCCGTTTTTTCGTGCAGACCTAAGACGAAATTCGTCGGGTTTTTGAATTATTCGACAAAACGATTTCGCGATTCTTTGAAGAATTTACTCGTGTAAAAATTATGCATCCCATGGGACGTGTAAGAACTTTTTTTGCGTCCCAACTCCAATTTTTCGCCTAAAAAAAAAGCTAAGCATCAAATTTGACGACCAGGTATAATTTTGTGGTTGTCAAATGCAATAATTTAGTTGCATTTGGCGACTAACGACTGCTAATTTCTAACCCTGCTTTTCGCTCATTTCACCCTTTTAAATTTCGAATTTTTTTTTTATTTTGTTCTTAGACAGCATTTACATCTTATAAGTAACTACAACGCCAAATTTCAAATTTCTAGCTGCTTCAGTATAGAAAAGATCGCAATTTTTGAACGTTTTTCGCTGCTGCACCCTCCTGGGGTAGTGGCACTGACATAAAATATAGCCTATGTTGGAGCAGGGGTGGTCACCATCAATTTGCTACCATCACTTTTGAAATCGGTTCGGTAGTTCCAGAGATTACCCCCTACAAACAAACAATCTTTACTCCTTTATACTATTAGTATAGATATGATTAATCTCAAGTAGAATACATTATAGATGTTTTTTAATTTGCAAATTTTACTGCAATTAATTTTAATAAATGTTTTTTTATTAAATGATGTATATATGTTTTGTGACATTTTGTGTTGTTTTTAAATAATTATTCAAGTGGAATAATTATACATTTTCAAAAAGTCGAATTTGTCAATAACCGTTTCAAGTAAAAAAACAGCATACTTTGAAAATTTCTCAACAGAAAGTGATTACTTCAATTGAATTACTAATATTTTATAGATGTCTCCAGAATCCTTAAAAATAGCAGAAAAATAAAATTAGTGAAAAATATACATCACAGTGTTAATAAAAATATATTTATTGAAATGGTGCGTTTACGCACCTTTGCCCGAAAATGGGTTAAGGGCAATTCACCATTAACTCAACCATGCAGAAGCGGGAGTAAAAATCTAAACTAAAGTTGAGTAACTCAACCTTACTTTAAACTTTAAACAGAAGGTTAGCTAACAACACATATCCAGATGATGGAAAAATGGCAGTCATTTTTATTTGTACTTTGATGCAAATTGATAGATTTTGTTCAAGTTTTCAGGAAGTTACAATATTAAGAAATTAGGCTGAGTAGCTATTTTTTATCAAAATATAATAAGTTTTCAGAAAATTATAGCCCCTTTACAAAATACACACTGTCAGAACTGCTGGGGAAAAAAGAAGACTGAGAAGTATCTGCAGTTTGTTTATTTAGTTCGGAGTCAGAGAAGCCAGACATGAAAATCAGATAAGCTTCCTATAGATAATAAATATGTTTTGTTATTCAGAAAGAAACCCTGGATAGAAATTTTTAAAGATTAAAAAAATATATGTGTACTAAATAAAAGCATTTATCTAAAATAGGAGGTTCTATATATTACCATACTTAGAACCAGAATGCAAATTTTGAAATCAATCTAAGTATTATAAAGGGAAAATATGGCATTCATTATAGATAAATAATATTAATAGATGCATCATAATCATAATATTTAGATGTAAAACATATAAATCAATTAAAAATTAGCGAGTTTTATATATTTTTAGCAATAAACAATTTCAATAAGAAATATTTAATGAAGCAGAGATGAATAAAAAGGGTATTAACTTTGAGCATATCAATTATTTTTTTTGCGCGATAATTCTTTATTTTTCCTAACATCTTCTATTAATATCCGTTTGTGTTCTAATTGTGTTCCGTCTGTGTTATCAAGAGTCTTAAAGAGGAAAATCCAGATGAATTTAGGAATGATTTTCAAATGGAAAATGCATTGCAATTTGGAAAATACAACACAGTATGCAGGTGCACCCGTTTTTCACATGGGTAAGGCAGACTAGGACTTACGATATATGTGAGTCATACAGGATAACAGAACTTCTGTTTTACAAAGAAAGTCCAGTTTTCTCGGAAGAAAAGAAAGGGAAAATATTTTGAAAAGAAAAGACAAAAAAATACAGAGGGTGCAGAGAAGATACTGGAAAAGGGGGCAGGGCACATTTTCCATGTCTTAAAAGGACAAAGCGCATCAACTTTGACACTTAAAACAAAAGGGCATGGCACAGCACCCTTTGAAGAGTGTGAAACGGGAACACTATTAAACAATGTTCTTTTAAAAATATATAAATAAAAATAAACTTATCTTGTTATTTATTTTTACCCTACTAGCCTTCTTATCAGAAAATTGTTTATTAAACTTATAGATTAAAGAACATTTAAACTTAAACTAACGTCACTACATTTAAATTAAACCAATTTATTTATTTTAAATCTTAACTGTTTAAGAATTTTGCTGCACTGTAAAATTTTGTAAAAATGAATGTCTTATAACTGTATCAACATTTCTAATCTTTAAGTCTCATTTTGTGAACAAACAAAACTATCAAATCAAAATGGATTTTTGAAAAAGTATATTTTACATTGATAAGTAAATTTAAGATACTTCAATTTATGTTTAATAATCCCAGGGTCTTATTTGTAAAGTTTATTTATCTAAAAATTAAAACACAACAAATATGCACTTTCAATCCTCATTTTAGTTTTGTTATTGCAAAGAAACACAAAATGGTAATAAGTTAGAAATAAACTCATACGAGGCGATTACAAGATCATGCGATTGCTTTGGCAAATCAGCTATGTGCATTTTAGCCTTACGTTCACCAACCTAAGGCTGAATTATTACAGCTTTCAAATCAATGATAAATACAAAATTTTAATTCATAGTCAGATTTACCAATTTAGATTATCTGAACCAGGAGATGAATCAGCCTGATAATATTAACTGAAAATTGCCAAGCACACTGAAGCACCCAATATTATTACTAAATCTTTCCATTTATAAGCTAAATTAATTAAATAAAAATGTATTATGTACCTACAGACAGTATGTACAGTATGTAACAGACAGGACAGAATTTTTCACACTATTTTAAAACTGAATAAAAATCTATTTACAGTTTATGTTTAATACTGCACATAAACAGCAGAAATTAAATATTGAGAAAAAAAAAATTACAGGTTGGTGACGACAATATATAATTCATCAAGGTTTCGGCAAAAACTATTTGCTTAGGTACCAAAGAGAAATAATGGATGGACTGCACAGTTTAGCCTGCCCAAGATTGGAGTTGTACACAAGTCACATTTTACAAGTAATGTGTATTATACAGATGACAAGACTTTAGAATTACAACAACATTTCATAAAATCATTCAAAATTAATGTTACTTTATCATATCTCAAAATTATAATTTTTTCTTTTTTATTATCATTACTAAACAAAACACATTTTCTATTTAAAAACACTCTTTTATACTGAACTAGTGCCCTTTCTAGTACCTAGCACTTTTCTTATGTTCTTTATAGAATGAACACTATTGTACATTAAAAATATTTTTAGATAAATTTATTTTGTCATTTTCATAAAAGTTATGCATAATACTGTTCTTTGTGTACATATGTGCATTTTTTTTTTATATAAAGAATTGCTTTTATGAATGAAGATAATCGCAATATTTATTCATTATTTTTAAATTCTCAGTTTGTAAATTATAACTTGCGATTTACTAAAAGTGGACAAAATGATATTTTGCCCAGACTTCTTCTTCCAGAGTAAAAAAAAAACAGGCAATCCTGCTGTATTGTGTTGAAGCGTTTCTTTTGATCGTTGTATATAATGAAGTTATTATCATTTGTAATCAGAGCAGTCATTTTGACTGATTCTGTATATTCAAGTAACAAAAAAATGAGTAACTTAAAAAAAAAAAAAAAATCTTTTAAAGTTTCATTCAATAAATTTTAAAATTGAGTTATGGACTGAAATACTGTATTATATTTACATATTGTTTTTGTTCTTAGTAAAGAAAAGTAAATATGGCACTTACAATTGAGCATGTTTGAGGATTTATCAAAACAGCTGGAAATTCAATAATCTCATGAGGATAAAATTCTTTGTCATTGTTCTCAAGACAAGTAGCTTCATAGTCAATAACACATATAAATTGTGTTGTGGAATCAGAGCATTCATCATCTATATCATCGTCATCAAACATAATTAAATATTTAGGCCTAGCTTACATAACTGAAAAGGAAAAACCAAAATTACCAAACTATTTTTAAAAACAAAATAGATGTAACAGAAGAGAGATTAAATCACCTTCATTGCTTGAAAGTACACTACTAAAGTACATTAAAAAAAAAAAAAAAAGAAACAAATAATGTCTAACTTCAGTTCTAATTAATGCATGAAAATAATAAAAGTACCATTTTAATTATTTATGTAAAGGACTTTATAATTGTAGGGCAAAACCCCCAATTATTGACACCTAATAACCAATAACTGACATTTGAGCAAAAATCTAACTCAAATAAGCATTTTGTTGTAAAATTCTACAAAGTAATGTCATCTAGTGATAAATTAGACAATTATTCTTTTTATTTTGCAGACCAAGAACATATTCAATGAGAAGAAACTTTTGAGAATACAAAAAGTGCCATTTAAAAACAACCATCTTATTTCTAAAATTAAGAAAGTGTTTTTTTTATCTATTTGTAATGCAACCATCCTAAACTTTTTTCTTAAAGTTATACTTGTAGAAATTAATTTAAAGATGTATGTGATACATTAGGTCCATGATTTAGGGTTTATAGTTATTTAATTTAGCTTAATGGGGGGTGCCAGTTAGTGGTTCCTAGAATTTCATTTCACCAGTCTCTGACAGAGGTGTTATAGGTTATATTAAAGAAAGTTGAAATCTGTTATTTAAGTTTAAAAATGCATAATAATAAATTAAATTTAACTTGTAGTAAACACCATTAAAATTTGTTTTACCAGTGTTTGACACCACATGTCAGTTACTGGTCCATAAATGTCAGTTATTGGATATCTGCATTACTAATAATTTAAAACCTGAAAAAAGACAAATGCATCTGTAGCATATCATACATAAAATAGCATAAACAGAAAAAAGAAAGGGAAAAAAAAGAACACGGAAGAACAGAAGCAGAAGCAAAAGCTTGAGCATGAAAAGAAAAAGCAATAAAAACTTGAATCCCGGAATAGGAAGTACCACACTACAAGTAGCAAAACAACAGTGATTGCTACTTTTACAGTAGTTTGTAATGTAGCACGTTATATTTTGGAACAATGTAGTGTAGCGAGTAGCGCAATAAAAAAGATCAGTAGTTTGTAGTCAGAACCACGCTACTTTTAATGCTATTTCAGGTAAAAAAAAATGTACTATTCTGAATCACGTCACCGAAAATTGCTTCTTGTGTGCAAAATTGGATTTGCTTAACAATTTGTGAATACCAAATGCAGTGTACAGTAATGCATTACAGAGCAATATTAAGTCCATAGATTTTTCCCATTTACACTTACTGCTAAAATCAAGTATTAACCTACCAAAGGAATTAATTTACTTGCTGGCACCACTTGTCTAAAGTAGTTGCAGGTGTAGTTAACTACATTTTCGATAAAGTAGTTGTAGATAAACAATAAAAAAAGTTTTTCTGATCCTTGCTAAGAATAAAAAACGTGGTTTATTACCCAGGCAAAAAAGAAAACATAAATCTCCTTTATCAGAATCCAATGAAAGTCAGTCTGAAACAAATATTGTATATAAAGACTCTTCAGTGCATGGAATCAAATAAAGATCTGGATGAAGACGCAGAAATATCTTGGACTAAAATAAAATATAACATTCAGCTGAAGAATGCTGTTGTACTGTGTATTACAATGAGAAGTTTAACATTGGATGTATTCTTGAAGTCAAAGAATATTGTACAGTAAAATTTCTATGAAATAAAAAAAAATGGAAAATTCCTATATTACTTGGTTATTGAAAACAGACAATGCTGTATAGGTAAAAATTAACTTTTTTATTCACTGGCTAGTACATGGATTTTTTTTACTCGCCAGTGTTTTTCAGCACTGGCCAATAACAAATTTACAAATAGTTGATAAAAAATTTGTGAAATTTGTCAAACGATTGTGGAATGAACAGCGAAATTCATCAAATGGTGTCGGGAAAGAAATCAGGCATTGCACAAAAAAAATTAATTTTGTCATAACTATCATAAAAAAATTCGTCAAATAGGTTTGGGGGAAAAAAAATCGCAAAATTCATCAAATGATCTCGGGAAAAAAATAATGAAATTCGTCTAACAATCGCGGAACAGAATTGCAAAATTCGTCAAACGGCAGCGGAAATAAAGTGCAAAATTTGACAAACATCAGTGGAAGGAAAGTGTGCAATTTGTTCGTTCATGGAAAAAATCATGAAATTCGTTAATCGATAGTCGATAAATCGCAAAACTCGTCAATCGATAGTGGAAAAATCACAAAATTCATTAATCGATAGTGGAAAAATCGCAAAATTCATCAACTAGTTTCGGGAGAAACAAATTTTTGAATATCGTCGAATGGCTTCGAGAAAAAAAAAATCAATCTGTCAAATAATTTCAGGGAAAAAATCGTGAAATTCGTCAAATGGTTTCAAAATTTGTCGAGCGACAGCGGGGAAAAACTCTTTTTCCATTCAATCATTGCAATTGGCGAGTGACTATTAAGTTTGACCTGTACCAGTGGTGGCAATAAAGTCAATCGCCAAATTTTCAGTATTACTCGCCGATTGGCGAATGCTAATTTTGTCCTATACAATGCTGTGGTAAAAAATTGTCACATATTTTATAGGTAATGATCTTTTTTTTTTTTTTTTTTTTCAATAGTCAATATAGCTATACTTAAGATAAAGACACTGAAAAAAAAACGAAAAAAAAAAACGATTGATATCTTTTTTTAAATAACATTTCAAGAAAAAGATTAATTTTATAAGGTTACAGTTGTTAAAATAAAAACTATATTAAATGATGTCAAATGTTTATTTCCTTTTTTGTTCAAATTTAAAGTAAAACACTTAAAAATTATAACTGTTGTAAAACATATAACTGTCTTTTAAAATTTAAAACCCACTTTTTATAATAAATATTAATGTATTTTGTTTTTATAATAAGGAATAAAGTATTTTAATCTTTTGAAATAAAGTGTCAGTCATTGGTTCACTTTGTGTCAGTTATTGGTGTCCCAAAATAGGGATAGTGTCAGTTACTGGAGTTTTTTACCATATTTATGAAAGAAATTAAATTTTAATAACAAAATGCATAATTTTTCAAATTTTTGCCAACAATAATTTTTTAATATATTTCTACTATCCTATCAAAAACAAAGGTACGTATAAAATAGATTTTAATTTTTGTAATAGTGGTTTGAACAAGAAAGAATCCTTAAAGTGTCAATTATTGAGGGTTTCACCCTATGTGTTTTATTTTGTAATAAGGTTTTAAACATACAATGTTTAAATATTAGTTTTTGTTAGTCTTTAATTTTATTTTTCATCCAAATTTTGACAAAAGATTTTATTTACAAATGTTTATTTTTATTTTTACATTAAAAGTATTCAACCAAATCACTATTCATTACATCCGTAACAAAAAAATCAACAAAAACCCTTAATAAACTACAGTTATTTAGAAATGTAGATAAATATCAATAAAAACAAAATGAATTGCAGAGAATGAAAGATAAATATATTATGTTCTACCTCAATGAAGAAAGAAAATGTACATTTGCAACATTAGTAAATTAGATGCATACATCAAACTAAAGAGTACCGTAGACTCACATTCAACAAACACATCCTCCGCGTTAGGGGTAAAGTCGCTGGAGCATCCATTGCACTCAAACCTCTTCTTAATAACAAAACCCTGGCCATCCACAATAAACTTATCCTTTATAATTCATGCATTTTACCTATAATCACCTATGCATGTCCAGTCTGGGCCTTCATATGCAAAACTTCCATAAATAACCTCAGTCGGCTACATAACAAACACCTGCGCATTGTTAGGGGTGCCTCGCGTTACCTTCGTAGCAGTACAGTCTGCAGAGACCTCAACACTACCACACTTATAACTCGTATTAACCACCTTTCCACTAAATTTTTTGACAAACTTTACGATCTTCCCAACGAAATTATCGCCGAGCTGCCGGACTACGATGCATCCAAGCCGCAACACCGCAAGCGACCTAAATATTCATGTTTGACTGACGGTGATCATTAGTGCTCACCTTTCTCTACTAAATAATTTATCCTCTTATTCACTTCTCTTTAATTAATTAAAAAAAAAAAAATCATAAAAATTTTGTATAGCCTTAATTTCTTATTTAATCCCATTCCCAGCTATACCAAAAAAAAAAAATATATATATATATATATATATATATATATATACAGTGGAATCTGTCTAAGCCGGAAACATTTCAGTGTCCCACAATTTTAAACATAGAAATTTCCGAGAAATCTGCCTAAGACGGAAACAATCTGTGTAACGCGGAACCGGACATTCATTCTGGGGTCGCAGGTAGAAAATTTACCGTTTAAGACGGAAGAAAATTCCGCTGCGAAATATAAATGGAAAGAAACCTTATCTTTTCATAATGACATGTATTGTCCACTTTCACTCCCAGAGGTCAGAAGAAGGCCTCACTGATTGCTGAAGCGGTTTGGGGATATTAGCATGATTCTATTATTATATATGGCTGCGAATTGTTGAACAACGGGTCATGGGATTTGTGACAAGTTGATTCTTCGGCTTCTGTAATGTAAGAAGATCTGTTTAAAAAGAAAGGATTGCCACATTGACACCTTATGGGGGATTTCAGCCCACTTTCAACATCTCCTGAAGTATTTTCGGCCCTGGTCAATTGTTAACTTTCGTTTGTCGTATAATATACAAAAAGGGCTGATTTCTTCGTTGAGTTTCAGACAAAAAGGATTTTGCCACAACTTTCCGAAATATCTACTAGCTCTTTTCAATAGGTAAAGAAAATGCAGCCTGTGAAAGTGTAAACAACTTTAGTTTGTGTTTAACCCAAGAAGTGCTAGATGCAAGACACTATCGTTGTCGTATACACTCTTATATTATAAAGACGAGATTCGTTATATAATTTAAGTCATTATTCCTAAATGGATTATTAAATCAAATTCGTCGAATACTTTATCCTTAAAAGACAAAATTGAAATTATTAAACTCGAAGAACAAAATATCCCAATTAAAAGCTTATGTGAAGAAGCTCTTAAGAATTTAACGCTTTTACAAAATTTTTACATAGAGCGAAACAATTATGAAATAATACCAATGTTAACTGAAATACAATGTGCTAGAAGAAAAGAAGCGAGTAAGAAAAAAAAATAAACAAACAACAATATTCGATTTTTTTTTTTCTAAATAAGTTTCAGATAATAGAATTTTAAGGCATTTATTAAGGAAAAATATAACTGTTTTTTTCACCAAAATCTGTAGTTTGATTTATATACCACACTGTAAAAAAAAATTCTCAGGTTACTAAAAATTTTTTAGTATATTTGTATTCCACAGATTTTTTTAGTAACTGGTACTAAAAATTGGTACTAAAAGACTAAAAAATTTTTTGTATTCTTACTTACTAACTGTAAAATCTGTAAGAATTACTAGAAAACAGCTAGCAACATTACTAGAAAACAGCTAGCAATGATTCCGATTTTTAGTACTGGTTACTAAAAAAATCTGTGGAATACAAATATACTAAAAAATTTTTAGTAATTGCCAAAAATCTGTTAGAAAAACTAAACTTTTTTAGTAGATTGACCCATTTTTTTTACAGTGCAGTGTGTTTGTGTACTATCAATTTGTAGTGTAAATTAATATTACTATAAATATATAAAAATATTTACTGAGATTTCATGTTTATTTAATTTAAAAAAGTTAAAAGATACTTTAGTTTTACTTTTTAGCCAAAGAAATGTTTAATACTCTGTAAACGGGATGTCTATAAAGTTTTTCTGTCTAAGCCGGAAATCTATCTAAGGCGGTATTTTATTTCAATCCCAAGCGATTCCGCCTTAGACAGATTTCACTGTATATATACAGTGGCGGACAAAAAAACTGCATCACCTAGAAAAATTAACATTTTGTAATGCTAATGAGCTATTTCGTTCAAATAAATTAATCTTTGTTGCTGCAAAGCAAGATAAGATATCTTTCTATATTCCTTGTGGATAATATACCTCTTACGAAGTATTGTATCATCAAATTTTTTAAAATAGTGCGGCAAAAGGGAAAAACGGTCATTTGTCTTGTTCTTTAAGTGGTCAAATGATGGCTCCGCATGTTCAATTGACGGAAGAAAAAAATGTGTAATACTTGGTTTAGTTAAAGAAGGATATTCTACACATGTGATCGCTAAAAAAAATTGGTTGCAATCAATTGACAGTTTGGAGGACGATTAAATTTGAACGTGCAACTGATAATGTTGAGAGAAAGGCTTGGATCGGACCGAAAGAGTGTGACCACAAATTCTGATGATCGATATCTGAAACGGATGTCTCTAAGTAATCATCATGCAAGTGCTCCTGACTTAAAAGTCGAATTTGAGAAAGTCTGTGGTGTTAATTTAAGCGCAAGAACTATCCGAAGACGCCTTGTGGAATGCCGTTTGCATGTGTATCGCCCAAAGAAAAAGCTTTTACTCACAAAAAAAATGATGCAGAAACGACTTTCTGGGGCAAAAGAGCATGTCTCATGGACAAAGGCTCAGTGGGATTCAGTAATTCTTTCGGAAGAATTTGAGTTCAACCTACATGAATCAGACGGTAAGCGGTATGTTCGGATACGTAAAAGTGAAGCTTACCATCCAGACTGCATATCGCCTACTGTAAAATTCCCAGTCAGACAAATGGTCTGGGGATGTATATCCAGCAAAGGAGTTGGACGTCTGAAACTTATTACTGGAACTGTGAATAAATCCGTTTATACCGAGAATTTGGAGGAGTGTTTAAAACCAGCTATTAAGGATCATTTTCAAGGTGCTAGAAATTGTATTTTTCAAAAGGACTCTGCACCCAGCCATACAGCAAAATTGGTAAGCACAATCTAACTTATTCATGAATTATTCCGTTGCCTAATTTACAAGTTTTAATCTCCATTACCTAAGAATATTGGAAAAGTAATTTTCACCCAATTTCTTTCCTTTAGGTGACGGCCTATCTGACAAAATCTGGCATTAGAATTTTGGAATGGCCTGGGAATAGTCCTGACCTGAATCCCATTGAAAATTGTTGGCATATAATGGGTACAAAAATTGCTGCTTAGAAGCCTGCTACTAAGATAAAACTGCAGGAAAGCATTATTAGGGTCTGATTGCATGAAATTGGCCAGGAGTACATTCAAAAGTTGATATATTCTATGCTGGACCCTTGCAAGGCTGTTATCGCAGCTCGTGGAGGGTCTACTAAATACTGAAGTGATCCTTATGCATGTATACACACCTAAGTATATATAATATGACTGCAGTTACGTAGAATTTACATTAACTACAGAATTTGTGCATCTATTACTTTCTTCCAAGTTTTTTTAAATATTGCTTTTTTCACTTTTTTCTATTTTTCAAAATAATTATGTGTAAATAATTTATAAATCCCAATAAAATTTAATTCAGATTAATCCTACAACTATATTTTATCATAAAAATATCATCCTTCCATAATACCTGCACTTGAAAATCATTATTTGCAGCGTTTTCCACTTTTTCGCAGGTGATGCAGTTTTTTTGTCCGCCACTGTATATATATATATTGTATGGTCACTGAAAAGTGTCTTTTTTTTTTTTTTAAGTTTGCTTTGCCCGCCTTTCCACCTGGCATTTTGATGTTTTTATGGAACATGTCCCGAACCCTATTTAATCCTTATACTTTTATTCAGTAGTATTTTACTACAGCTATACCATTTTACTTCCTATTATCGACTCTATGCTTAATCTCTTTTGCTTTTCTTATTATTCCAAATTTGTTCTTCCATTCGTTAAATTTCTCTTCTTTTCCTTTTAATTGCTATTTAATGCAATTTTATCTTTTCCCAACAGCTCACTATTTAAAAGACAATCAACTCCCAATCGACTGGGCGTAAAGTTGCTCCAACTAGGAAGCCCCTGAAACGGCATCAACTGTTCCGGACTGTTCAAACTAAAGAAAACATATAGGCAATGTGCATGTGACGTCACAAAGCCGTAAAGACATACAACTAAACAGAATATAGGCAGAAAATGCGCATGCTTTAGCATTGCTTACTGTATAAGCTATGTGGTGTGCTTATTACAAATATTTTTTTGTTTAATTATTCATATAATTTTATTGATTTTAGTTTTCCTAATTTGTTATAAAATATTACCAGCTGCAGTGCATATGGTTGTACTTATAGACACAAAAAGGGATAATATAGGGATGTATGTTTTTCCTCGAGATACTAGGCTTCTCGCACTATTATCCACAAATTTTAAATGATCATGATATTCAGTTTCTTGTTATATATTTTTAAGAAGACATATGCATGTAAAATGCATAGCACCACTATTATATTTTCGTAACTACTATTTTACGAAGAATATTAAAAAACTCTCGCAAAATTTAACTGGTGAAAACCAGTTAAGAAAAAAATCTCATGAAAATTTTTAAGTCACTATCATTTTAGGAAGATTGAATATTTTTGATGAGGTGGAATTTTTAAAAAGATTAATTATAAAAATTAATTAAAATATTAATTATAGATATTAATTTAAAATTAATGATGGGACTTTAAGAGTTTTCATAAGATATTTTTCTGAACTTGTGAAAGGTGTTAGATTTAGCGGGAGATATCGAGTACTTATTGAAAAATTGTATCTAAAAATATTAATTATAAATATTAATTAAGAAAAATAATTAATTATGATAGTGACTTAAGAATTTTCCCAAGATTTTTTTTTTTCGGCGTTAATATTTTCAGAATTGTTTGCATGAATTAAACACTTTCCAAAACTATCATAATGTTATATGAAATAAGTTAATTAACTAATTAATAAAAAAAAATATAATTTTTAGTTGAGTTTACCAACGAGTGCAAAAGTGACAGTCAGATTTTACTTTCAAATGAATAAATTTGTGAACGGTTCAGTTTGGAGATGGAAAATTTTTGTGATGAAAAATGTGAAGTTTCCTGATTTAAGGTGAACAACTTTGTGAAGGGTGCTGTTTTGAAATGAAAAAACAAATGTGAGGGGGTCTTTAAAGGACCCAATTTGTGTTGAAAAGTGTTTAATTCATTTTTCTGAATCACATTCAAACAATTCTGAAAATATTCCCACTGAAAAAAAATCCCATAAACTTTCTTAAGTTACTATCATAATTATTTTTCTTAATTGATATTTATAATTAATATTTTAAGATAATATTTTCAAAGAGTACTCAATAACTCTCGCCAAATCTAACAAATCTCATGAAAAATCTTAAGTCCCATAATTATACCTTAATTGATATTTATAATTAATATTTTTAGATAATATTTTTCAAATAGTTCTCAATAACGCCCACTAAATCTAACACCTTTCATCAGTTCAGAAAAAAAAATCTTGTAAAAATTCTTAAGTCTGTCATTATTTCTTAATTAATAATTAATATTAATTTTTATAATTAAATCTTTTTAAAAATTCCACCTCATCAAAAAAAAAAAAAAAAAAAACTCTCTAAAATACCCATCTCATACTATAACACACTAAAAAATTCAATCTCTCTTTAAAAAAAAAAAGACTTTAAAGGGGGGAAAAAAAGGAGGGGGGACAGTTTAATTCAATATTTTTAAACATCTTATTGGGCATCCTGTATTTTCATCAAATCCTATATTTTTGCCCTAACTACTTACAAAAGGCCCCCTGGAGAAAAAATAATTGGGGAAGACTATAATTCACTAGTATCATTGATTTAATTTATTCATTAAGCATGCCATGCCTGAGAAATATTCAGTTTAACAAATCTAAGTTTAGATAAATAATCTTGATTAACAACAAAATCTAAGTTCTGTGCATAATCTCATAAAACAAAATTTGTTTTACTATTAATATGATCCATAGCGGCATGCAAAAACTTCACTTTCACATAAGAAACCGTGCATTGAGCTGGAAATGTTTTGCCTACAACAAGGAGTTGTCTAGCAAGGAGCGAGTTCGTTGACAAACATGCACATTATCTATTACCTACTCCAATTATACAAAATTTCAATCAAACACACATTTAATAAATTAAATAGACGGTTGAGTCCTAAAATAAGCAAGACACTTGGCAGCATTGAATTTGGCAAGGCAATTAAATGAGTTTTTCTTGCTACCACTTTGTTTCTTACATTTCTTCCATGCCTACTGTGGTTTGATCTGGAAATTAAGATTGGTTTATGGGGGAATTAGATTGGGTTGGTTGGTTTATTGTGTCATATGGTCAGATTTGTGGAAATATGTTTGTGGCATGGGTTTTGTATTGAGTTGTTTTTTATTTGTGTGTTTTGTGAAGTGAAGTCTAATAGTTTGACATAGTGTCATGGATAATTCATGTGAAATATTTGAATTGATGTTTTTTTTTTTTTAATGTTCGAGTTTTGTTTTTTGGAAATGGATGTCCTTTTTTAAATTTGCTTATGAGAACTTTGTAAATAAGGATGTTTAAGGGCATTAAATTTAAATTTTACCCATTTTGACTTATTCATTGTTGTGGGTGATTATTAAAATTTATACACATACTTTGGAGGGTGAGGAGAGTATAGATTTATGTAATGTGTGTGCATCATTGTTGGTTGAGAACAGTGATGAAGATATTAATAAACTTCGACACTCATGAAAAAAAAAAATGAAATATGAAAAATAAAAGTAAGTGAATTTTTATTGATTTTATTTGATAAGATGCATTTTGTGCATTCTACAGATTGCTGCAAACTGAGTTTTGTTTGTCCAGTTATGTTTTTTTTTTTCGGTTAATGTGCGGTAAGCGCACATACACAAATTACTGACCACTGCTTGAATGAATTTCATGCATTCTAGAGATTGCTGTACAGTGATTTTTTTTTCAGTTAAGGGGTTGTTCAAGTATTACGTAAGCATGTTTTTGGCAATTTTTGACCCCCCCCTCCCCCCTTGTCAGCAAAAATAAGCAAATTGCAACCCCCCCCCCTTATTAATTACGTAAGAGAATTGCACCCCCCCCCCCCCCAATTTTTTTTTTAACAGTAATAATTTAATTAAAAAAATTAGGACTTAATTCAAATTAAAAAAAACTTTACTCGACTTAAAAATAATAATAAAAAAATGCTTGTTTTATTACCTTTCAATTCTATTTAAGAAAATTTCTTAGATCACAATTTTAGAAGAACTTAGCCATTTGTAAAATTTAAATTTGAACATTCCCATACCTATTCTGATGCTGACCATGGCTGCTCAAGCCATTTTTCCATATCTGTTATGATATTGGTTTCCAGTTTTACTTGATTATCTTCATCGCTTTCTTTTCGGATGCAATCTTGATCAACTTCCTCTTCATTGATCCACTCAACATCTTCCATATCTTCCACAAATTTTACGACGCACATAAGTTCATTTGCTCGACGAGCATTAATTCTCAATGGTCGTATAAGGCAGGCCTTCTCGTTTTTTTCACTGTGTTGAATTTTTTTGTGTCTGTTTGCTGACTTCTGAGAGGCATGATATTGGCCACAAGCTTTTGTGCATAATTGCGACTTTATGGAAGGGTAAAAATAGTCATACGTCATCTTTAAAAATCCCTTTTCTGTAATATTCAGATTTAAGGCCAGAAGAAGACTTTAATCTGTAAATTCCCCCTCCTCACTTGTAATGATGTCATTTGACGATTGCATAATTTTAATTGGAGGAGGAATGAATCGTCCTTTTAATATACGAAATAATCCACTACGTGCAGAAGAGCAACAATTCTTTTCTTTGCATTTTACAATTTGCAGCAAGTATTGACTTTCTTGTACGTGCTTCGAATACCAATCCAAGTCAGAACCAAGAGGGTCTGGTTCGCCTGAATCAACATATGTGAGAGTAACAGGATAACCATCAATGTTTAATGAGTTTCAGATTTCTGAGAGAGTTTTACCAGCACATGCAAAGTTATTTTGCTCCATTTCTTCATCAATAGTGTGACCGTTCTCATCGAGATGGGAATCATGATGGTCATGAGGGAGTATAAGACCAGACAGTTCTCGACTGAGTGGTGCCACTCACCTTTCTCCTCGATTATATGCACTTCTTCCAGGAGCATTGCACGCTATGAAAATTCCATCTGAATCATGCTTTTTGAAATTGTTAATAGCAAACGATATGACTTTCTGGTAGCGGGGATTCTCATCTGGACCACCATCAACCGTAACTATGATTACAGGTTTGATGAAACCCTCTTCTGTTTTCACTAATTTTTCAAAGTCTTTTAGTGTTAATAGAGTTTGTGGCATTCAGTGATAACCCAGTTGTGGTCGGGTAAGGATACACGATACTCCATATGCATCAGTATCGGAGCCTGTTTATTGACTGCTGTAATTTCCAATTTCCAAAGGTACACGTGCTTTGTCATCCTGTAAAAGAAAAAACACTTGCATGTGTCCAAGAATTGAAGCTAAAGTTTCTAAATAGCAAATGGATGTTACTGCAAATTGAGTATCAATGTGAGATTGGTGATAGTCCGCCTGAGCCCGAGAAAGTTTTACAGGCACTGTGGTGACATGTCTTTGACCCTCGATGGCTGGGGCATTTTTTGGAAGCAAAAGAAGATATGTTCCACTCCTGCTTATTGCAAAACCAACCTTTTTCAGTTCTGCAGTCAAGTCATCAAGAATTTTGACACTTCGTATTGACTCGCTTCTTCTTTTTGCATCTGCAGCGCTTCCAATAATAACTATGTCTGCTATTGCCTTAAGCAATAATGGTTGATCTACATTTAAACTTGGTCTTCCTACTGATTCCCTCAAAGCTAATTTTTTTTTTATGTCTGGATTATCATGGCAGATTTCTTCAAGCTTTTTTCGTTTGGGGGTTCGATGTTTTCTTTGGTATTCAGCCTTTTGTTGTTTCCTTTTTAAGGATTGTTTAATGGTTATTTAATCATAATCTCATAATACAACTTAATTTATCATTTTTCTAATTGAATTTATTTATTACAAAGTTATGACTTAAAAATAAATATTTATAATAAAAGAGTTCATAAAAATGTGTATTTTCAAATATTATATTTTAAATACTCACTTTTCCTTAATTCTTAATTTTCATTCAAATATTTCACGTTTACGTGAATTTAACTTCACGCCAACTAACACGCTTGGCGACAATTGAGTCCATATAACGGAAAAGTACTTAAAAATGAGACTTGAGATTCATAGAAGTATAAGATACATTGTTTTCAATTCAATTGGATTATACATTTCATTTTTAGTAAAGTACAAAATTTGAAAACAGTTAGAAGATTATCTGCTACAAAACTTGCATACTTTTTAATTTTTTCCCCCATGGATGCATTAATTTTCGAGTTATTTGAAAAGAAAAAATAAAGTTTAGCTTGGCTACGCCATATTTAAAATGTAATACCTCGTATTTTGACATTTCCTTGGTCTTTATTTATTGCCATACTGACCATGTTTTGCCAAAGCTACACGGTCATTTTATCTTATTTATCTTTTTCCAATTTTTATAAGTAATTATGTAAACTTAAAGTTATGATAAAATATATTTAAACTTTTAAGAATAAATTGATTATAATTACCTTTATAAAATAATCAAGAACGACTGATTTCTTTTTGGTTGCCTTACGCAGTTTGTCCTCAATTCTTTTTAGCACCAATACCTCTAACTCTTTGTCACTTTTAGAAGACTTTTTGTACTGCCGCCCGCCACACATCATTCGTTTTACATTGGATATCCTTCAAAGGTTTATCTGATGCAGGCTTTTTGAAACTTTCAAAAAGTTTTTTATACAAAATTTCTCAAAATGAAGACATATTTCCGATTTCATTTATTTTAAACACCCCTACACTATAGTACTGAGAGGTTTTCAAAACTAACAAGACACCAGACAGTAGAGTAGTCGGTCACTATGGTTATGGGGTTCAACCACTTGACAGAAGAGGGGTGGAAACAAAGAAGATGGAATTTTACGTATGTTTTGGAAACTTTCCCAGAAAACTCGTACTGTCACAATACAACATATTGCATCGGTTCATTCAATTCAATTCTATTCTCACAATTGGAAATAGTAAGTTCTCAGAGATAATAAGCCCTCATACATCAAACATGAACAGTCACCTCTAGATAAAAGAGATCGTTTATATTTTCCTTGTGCGGTCAAAATAGCTGACATCAGAACTTCAAGTTTAATATTCTTTTTTTCAATTTGAAATTGTTAATAGTTTTTTTTTTTTTTTTTTTTTACAATTTAAGAGATTTATAAAATGTCTTGCGTAAGCATCATTCAAACACCCCCCTCCCCCTTGTCAGCAAAAATAAGCGAATCGCAAACCCCCCCTCCCCCCTAGGTGCTTACGTAATACTTGAACGGCCCCTAACGTGCGTGAAGTGCACATACATAAGTTACTGACCACTGCTTGAATGAATTTCATGCATTCAAAAAATCAGAAATCTAGAAATACTCCTCAATCATAACCAGTGTGCTTTGTGACAGAGAAATCACTACTTACACAGTTCCTATGAAAATTTCTTTCATGAATATTTTATTCCGTTTTGCAACAATTTACAAAGTTTAAGCAATTTTTTCCTAGAATTTTTTTTATTTTCACAAACTTACAGTAATTTTTGCATCTGAATTTTTCAATTTTTAAAAAATTATAAGAAATGAAAATTAATAAATTGAAAAACTTGTCAAAAATTTTTAAAACTGAAAAATCTGGAAGAATTTTTTTTTTTAATTTTGTATAAAGGAAAAAATCTGAAGGAAAAAATTAGTTAAAATGGAAAATTTTGAGGAAAATATAGCTAAAGATATGGAAAAATCCAGAGGAAAAAATTGTTAAAAGTTTGTAAAAATTAAAAAATCTGCAGGAAATATTATTAAAAGTTTAGAAAAATTGAAAAATCCAGAGGAAAATATTGCTAAAAGTTTGTAAAAATCGAAAAATCATGAAGAAAAAATTACCAAAACTTTGCAAATGGTCGCAAAATGGAATAAAATCAATGTTTACTTTATGAAAGAGATTGCTGTAAGAAATGTGTAAGTAGCGAGTTGTCCAGCACGAAGCATGATTGGCAAGAATTTGGAAGTTGCTGATTTTTCAGATGGCACACGTAAAAAAATTGCCAAATTGGGCATTTTGCTTATTCTAGGATTTTGCCAAATAGACTTTTACTGAAAAGGCATGTGAAGCACAACTTTGCTCTTTCCAGTTTTAAAGGGGACACAAAATGACTGAAAAATCGGACCTTCAATTCCTATTTAAAATTTTTCACATTGCATTTTTAAAGTTTTTATTGTTTGAGAGAGTTTGTCTAATACAAGAGAATATTTTCACTACTTCCGATAACTTATGTTATCTGATCGGGAAATCTGAGCATGATCAATATTATTAACTAATATGGCATCCTGATGTGCTGATTAGAAACCACTTAGGTAATAAATATACAACAACTACATATACTACAAATATGCTCCATAATACTTGTATACAGTATACTACAAATATGCTCCATAATACTTGTATACAGTATACTACAAATATGCTCCATAATACTTGTATACAGGGGACATACAAGAAAGCTGGTTAGTGAAATCTGAATTCTGCTAAGTCACTCCCAGGAATAATATTTATAACATAAATGAGTTTTCATATATTCATAATTCAGAAAACTTTCCCAGAATGAAAAAGTACTCCCAAAATTATACTGTGCTTCCTCTAACTTCAGAGGTTAATCAGGCCTTGCATAATCTAAGACTAGGAATGAAATACTCCCAGAAAGATATCGAACAATTATAATGTGCTTGTGCATGAAAGAAGCAGATATTTTAATATCTCTTTACATGATTTATGTTAGGGAAAAGTATTAAATTTATTTACCTTCATAAAAGAATGAATAAATACAGAAAGTCATAAGCGAGGATAAAAACCAGATCAGTCTTCAAAAAGCAATTAAAATGGCTCTTTTAATTTTACACAAGCCGACAAAGGAGTATAAATAAAGATAGGTTACTGTTTATATTTCAGTTCAAAACGAATCTGCGTTCTTGCTATCCGTAATAAGTAAATCATGAATGTAGAATCGAGTCTACTCTACAATCTTCATGCAGTGCATGTGTTTGCACTATTGGTTGATTGACTGCTTGCTAACTATTTATTTATCCGATACAAAAACCGTGACATTGTGTTCACGATCATGGAATCGGGCCGCCTGATCGAAAAAAAGTTATGTGTATGGAGTAGGTCTTCACGGAGAAACAATTTCATTATTTCCCACTTTTATGGTTTAGAACCTAGACCAACATACGATCCTAAAGACCTGCCCATTCGCCGACTTTCCATTCATAAAAACGTGCCCGTTTCTCCGTCGTCTGCTAGCAGATAGCGTAGAATAATAGAACAACATTCCGCGTTTTTCCCTTTAAATACGTTAGTAATGTTATCTGTTTATTAATATTTTTAGCATATATTTCTATTCAGGATGGATGAAACTGGTGAAAAGAACATATTTAAAGTCGAGAATTAAAGTCTCATTGCAAAAAGTGTTTATTTATTAATAAAATTTTCATATTGTGTAAAAAGAATATCTGATTAGTAAACTACTAGATATGATGTAAGAGCTCAATTAAGATAAGTTTTTAAATATTTCAACAATATCTAGGATTTTCATTTTTGAGACAAATACAATATATCAATAATTTAAAGATCCATCTCAGAAATTGCGTTTTGGCGTGGTTCTATTATATATCCTTTTATAATTTCCTCCTTTATTTTAGGATAAAAGTAATTTCACGACTATTCTATAATTGCTTCGATTTTACATATTTAAATTATTGCTTACATATATAATACACAATGATTTGAGAGTTAATTTTGTTGGGGACAAATACTAAAAAATATGAGCACCGGCAAAATAAAATCTAGGGAGGGGCAAAGTTTTTTAACAGGTGTGCCTATGGCCCAGTTGCAATTTATAAAATTCATTTTTAACATTACTAACATTGATATGTTATTTTATAAAAAATTTCCCTTATTTAAAGATCGATTATATCAGTTTTACCAACTCCCCACCCCAATCTATTAAGATGTTTCAATATATTCCCCTTATTTAAGTCTTTTTTTAAATGATATGCAATTGCTTATTCTATCCAAAAACTAATGGCACTGGATATGAGTCAATTATTAGAATTCTTTGCAGATGTGCTATTTTAATAAACATGTTTATTATTTTTAGTGCATATGAAATGTAAATGTACTGTTACTGAAGGGACATCTCTTGTGATTTTGTTTGTTTACAAATTATACATTTTAAAAGTCAAAAAATAATAAATAGTAAGTTTTTATGAAATGGAATTTTGTAATAGTGCCGATTTTGTTAAAAGGAATTTTGTGAAGGAGCCCATTTTATCAAATTTATTTTTGTGAAGGGGTCCATTTTATTAAATTTATTTTTGTGAAGGGGCCCTAAATAGACCCCAAATTTTGTCTGGATCTACCCTTGAAAACATTTATTGTAAACAGTGCAAAATCAAAATGGATTTAAAACATCAGGTTTATGAAAATTGTGCACTAAAATTGGAAGTGCCCTAGAGCCTCAGCCCATGTTTCCTTCAGGCGCTGATTGAAAAACAATAAGCTAACATTCATTGAAGGCCAATAGTATTTACCCCTTTCATCATATTTTGACCAGTAAATATCCTTGAAACGTTTTTTTTTTTTTTAAATATGAACTTTACAGAAAAATGTAATCACTTTTAAGCACCTTAAAAACTATTTTCAACTTTTAAGGGAAAGTTTGCTTTACATCTTCTGTATGAATTTGAGAAAAAACTGGGTCCCCGCTTTGATGCCCCTGACAAAATTTCATCCCATGAAAGTAAACACTTCATAAATATTTCATCTCCATAAGATTTTAAATATATAACTTGTAATTTAAAAAGTTCATTATATAAAAGAAAACTTTCACAAAAATAACTTCATTAAAACAAAACAGTGCAACAATAAAAAAAAAAAATCTTTCACTAAAAAATCGACTAACAGCATTACAACTTACACACCAAGGGTCGATCCAGACAAAATTTGGGGCCTTTTTAGGTCTCCTTCACAAAAATCAATATAATAAAATGGGTCCCTTCATAAAAATCAAATTGATAAAACTGAACCCTTCACAAAATTCCTTTTAACAAAATAGGCCCCTTCACAAAATTCCATTTCATAAAAACTTACTATTTATTATTTATTTATTATTCTTTGACTTTTAAAATGTGTAATTTGTAAACAAACAAGTTCACCAGAGAGGAAAACTTAATCAAAAGTATTTTAAAAAGTTTTTGTTAATAAACGCTTGGTTCGAATTTGAGTAATTGGATTTTGACTTTCATTACAAAATGTTATTTTTCACAAAAATAACCTTTACTTTTCACAAAATAGGCCCCCAGAAAAAAACCTGCATCGACCCCTGCACACACACAAAAATAAATAAAGAAGACAAAAAATGGACATTTCCTTAAAGAATTAAAGTGATAGGAATCAGGCAAATAATGTTTCTTTGGGAATACGTTATCAGATGCTGACAATCCTAAATACTGAATATATGCTTGCATTATTAATAGACATATAAAAGGAAATTAACGCAGTATTATGCAAGTAATATTGTGATATTAAAGCTATTCTAATTTTTTTTGTTTTCTATCATTGGTTTTCAAAAGTTTCAATTGTACAAAATAAATTAAAAATGCTGAGAAAATTCAAAATTTACTCATTAAAATATAAAATATTGATTATCTTTGAATGATTCAAGTTGCAAAAAGATTAATTTAAAACGCATCGCAATAAAAGTTTTTAATTCAAAAGATTATGTTACACATGGGTGAATTATTATAAACGTCACTTAAAATTAATAAAAAAAAATCCTGAAATACAAAAGCCAAAAAATACAGAAATCAGGATAATTTTCTATGCACATCCCTTGGCTACAGTGATAGATAAAAGAAAAGTTTGATTGTATAAATTCTTAATATTAGAATGTTTTAAAGATTTATGATTTTACAAATGTATAGCGCTAGCCACACATGTGGGTCTAGGTATGGCGTGCTTGTGATGAAAAAAAAAAGCAGTTTTATTTTAATAGCCATAATGTTTAGAACAGATATTTTATTATTCTATAAGTTTCTGTTCCTTTTATAGTAAAATTATGAGCCATATTATTAGATTAAATGCATAATTAACATTTAATAAACTTAAATAAAATAGTAAAAGGTAAATAAGCATACCTTGCCTGCCGATTGCTTGAATCCATGCTTGTTTATTTTTTCCTCTTTTGGAAAATAATGCATCGAAATTTTATTATCATCAGGGTCAAAATAGTCTGCCCGACTCTCAATACTACAGAAAGGCACACAACATCTCATAATTATAAGGATATAGCAACCAGAATAAAAAAAAATCACATAACTATAACATTCACGTGTTCTATAAACTGCAGTTTGTTGTTCTAGTGCTGACCACGAGACGGCAAACGCCGCATCCCGAAACTAGCACGCAGAAAATCGGCGAATGGTCGGGTCTTTTAGGATCATATGTTGGTCTAGTTTAGAACAGTTTAAACCAACGACTACATGCAACGCCCCCTAGAGATCTCTAGGGGGGCGTTGCTACATGTCCTTATCCTCCTAAAACAATAGTTCTCGTAACAGGAATATATACGTACTAGTTGACCCACCCGGCGTTGCCCGGGCTCTTGATTATAAATAAATAAATAAAAACATCAGTTTTTATTATTTTTATCTTTAACCCGATTTTGTATGAAATTATATTTTAAAATGAAAAATTCACGAAAAATATTCATTAGGAATAAAAGCGCTCATTTTCTTGTTTTTTTTTTCTTCTCCGAACGCTTTGAAATCTTTATTGGTTATAAATAAAACAGTTTTACAGTCCGTGTAAAAATTTCGTGAAAAAATGGTGTTATCTAGTTGTAAAAAAAATGTTTTTTTCTCGCTTTTTTGTTTGTTTTCGAGTCGGCTCATATATTAATATTTTCCTTTCTTTTTTCTTTTTACGAAAACTAGGCTGGGATTACGGTGTCTCGCTATCTTAAATGTTACGCTCGATCTTAGGATGGGCATTCCTGCGATCTATCTTTTAGGCTGGGATTGCGGTGCCTCGCTTAAGATCAATCTTGAGCGTAACTCTGACTTACGATATAAACAAACCGTAATCGGTTTTGCAGTGCCTTGCGTTCTTACGCTAACCAGAAAGCTAGCTTGCGACGAAGCGCAAGTGTATGCGCGCGCAACCATAATAAATCGAACTATCGCCTCTGACTGGCTAACTGCAGGAGGACTTACGTTTAAGCAGGAGGACTTACGATGAGGCACCGCAATACGAAGTTAAGATAGATCGTAGGAACGCCCATCCTAAGATCGAGCGTAAGATTTAAGAAAGCGAGGCACCGCAATCCCAGCCTTAACTTCGTATGCGGTGCCTCATCGTAAGTCTTCCTGCTTCAGCGTAAGTCCTCTTCCACTCAACCAATCAGAGGTCGCAGTTAGGTTTGTTATGGTTGCGCGCGCATACACTTGCGCTTCGTCGTAAGATAGCTTTCAAGTTAGCGTAAGATGGTGAGGCACTGCAATATGGATTACGCTTTGTTTATATCGTAAGTCAGACTAACGCTCAAGATTGATCTTAACCTGTAGCTTACGGGAAATGAATACTTTAAATATCCTCCGATTACGGGAAAAACTTGACCGTTTCATCCCCCTTTCTTCAGAAGCATCGCACCCCCAGGTGACGGTAGAACATCTGGATATCATTAGGCGCGTCCGCTAACGACTTTCAATCGTGAGAAATTTCGGGATTTACTTTTCCCTAAAGGAAGCCTTTTCATCTGTTAAAAGTAATAGCTTATCGTTATAAATAAGGTTTAAATGTTATACGGACATGAAAATTGCACTTTTTCTGTGAAGTCATTAAATTCAAGTGATTAGGTTTTGAAATAATTGAGTGATGTCTCTTAAAAATAAGCAGAAAAACACTTACAATGAACGTTTAAATAGTGGTTTATATTTTGAAAAGGAGAATATAAAAGAAAATGTTATGTTACAAGCAAAAAAAAAAAAAAAAAAAAAAAAAAAAAGAAGAAGAAGAATTTTTTATGCTAATATAAAAATACTTTATTTAAAATAGCTTTAAACTTTCAGATACTTTAAAAAATTAAATAAGCAAATAAAAAATAATTTCCTTAAATAAACATTTATTTTCTTTTTATCATGATTCAGATTATAAGAAAAAATAAATTCCATGATAAGAAAAATGTAAAAATAAATATATGGGTATCGCAACAAAGAACAGTAAGGAAAAATAAAGTTTTATCCAACTGAATTAGTGTTCCCAGTAAGGCATTAACTTTTTTCATTCAGAAATAAACTTACACTTCCAGTGTTTTATAATTTATTTTGTACTTAAATTAGCGAAAATTCGGAAATAGTGACAGAAATCTGAATAAAAACAATTAAACTAATGTGATAAGCAAAACATTTACATACTCATTTTATAACACAAACAACTAGGCACAATACTATTTAAAAATAGCTGTAAACTTTCAGATACTCTTAAAAATTAAATAAGTAATACAAAAATAATTTATTTAAAAAAAGTTTTTTTTTCCCGTTACAATTTAGATTATAACTAAAAAAAAAAAAAAAAAAAAAAAAAATTAGAAGAAAAGGGTAGAAATAAATACATAGAAATCGGTATAAACAGTAAAGAAGAATAAAGTTATATGCAACGGGTTTGGTGTTAACAGTTGGGCATTTACTTTTTAAATTAAAAAATAAACCGCTATTTCCAAATTGTATTATAATTTATGTTGTACTTAAATTAGTCGAATATTACTATACAGAAATAGTAGTAGAAATCTGAATAAAAATATTAAGCAAATGTTATAAGTAAAATAAGAAAAAAAAATTGTATGCTAATACAAAAATACTTTATGTAATAATAGCTCCAAGCATTCAGATACATTTAAAAATTAAATAAGTTTAATAAAAATAATTTCCTTAAATAAGCATTTTTTTTCAATGTGCAAAAAATGAGAGAATATAACTAAAAAATACCTAGCTCCTCTAAACTGATGGTCGGTTGGTTAGTTGATTTATGACGGCCGATTATTTACACAAGGGATATAGGCCCTAGGGGGGGATGGCATCAGTGGGGGTCTTTCTAAGGGATCATAACCCGTATTTACGGCAAGGTTCGAAGAAAACCACGGAAAACTCCGAACGGTTAGGTCGACGAGCGTGACAGGGGTTTGAACCCAGGACCTCCCGTCTACCAGCTTTGAGAGCAGAACCTCTCAGCCACTAGTGGGGTCTCCTCTAAACTAAATGTTAATACACACACACACACACACATGTATATATATATATATATATATATATATATATAACTTTTAAGGATTTAAAAAAAAAAAAAAAAACTAAACATGTACATTTTACGTGTGTGCTGTGTATTTTCTAACAACTCAATACTATATTTCCCGTACGTGGAATTTAAAACCGCTGTGTTGAAATTAAATTATGCCTTGCTAATTTATGAAATGTGCTTTTTTGATTTTGAGTCTCTCTAATTTTAATGCCCCCCCCCCAAACAACCTTAGAATAATAATACTAAAGCAAGCAATAACACTAGAGAAATCATATAGAAAATAGCTGGGAGTAAAGTTCATTTTTCTCGAGAATTACTGAAACGATTTAAAAGAAATTCCTTTTCATATTTTTGACGTTTATTAAACAATAAATGGTCATTTGGCAATAAATGAAATTAAAAAGTGCAATAGGTGTACGATTTCACAAACTAAACATTCTACTTTATTTTGAATGTGGTTCTCAAATGTTCTGCTGAACAACGCAAAACTTTCTGACGCATTTTTAAACGCAAAATCATAAAATTTGCAGGCCTGACTGTTGAAGCAATTTGGAATCGAAATGAGTTTTCAATTTTTTGATAAATAAATTAGTTGTCGTGTTATAAGCTATTCGTGTCACGTGACAACAGGTTTTTCTCCTTTCGTGCGATGAAGAATCAGGAATTCGGTTCAAAACGCGGACTTTGACAGTGTTTTATGAAAGATCTTCTGCCTTTACCAAAAAATGGAAAACGTGTTTCGATTGCAAAGTTTCTGAATAACAACATCTGCCTGTTTCATGCGTTTCTGAACAAAAATGAATTTAAAAATGTATCTGCGTTTCTGAACAAAAATGAATTTAAAAATGTATCTGATAGTAGGCCCTTTGTATTTGAGAATAGCGTTAATTAACTCTGTTGAAAATGAATGAATTTTGAGAGACAATCCTTATTTATATATAAGTATAACACA